>OY365808.1:51801326-52251326 GCA_959347315.1 Bimastos eiseni | reverse complement strand
TGCTTGTCGCGATTTGTTTTGGTGGTGTGTCGATCCTTGTATATATGCATGGGTTTGGCTTGGTCATCATTGGAGTGGATACTGCGGGTGAGGATGCCTTAAAATCGAACAATGTTGGATGGGAGCCAACGTGAAACCTGGACAACGCATGCCCACACAGACCAACAGGGACCATCTGACCCCCTCGACCCCCTCGCAGTGTATAAGTTCACATCCAATGAATCTGGGCTCACTATTTACTTTGGCACGACCAGAACCAGGTGTACCACAAAAACTTCCACTTTTTGAACTGGTTCAACTGAAGCTCTCGTGTTATTGAGTTCATTAGGGTCATTTGTTATAGCTACGATAGTTTTGGATCTGTCTGGATTAATTACTGCGGTTATTTTTGGAACGTTCCCGGTTCTAAAGGGAAGAATACCAGGGTAAATGGTAAGCTATGATCTCTCAATTATTATTATTATTATTATTACTACTACTATTACTATTACTATTATTACCGAAATTTGATACCGCCCTTCTTCCAACATTTTTTGCTCAGAAGTGCATACACACGGCGCAATTGCAATGCGCGAAGGACTTGCTCAAGGTCCCTACACGGGGACTGACGCCCTGGACGAGGCTCGAACCCGCGCGCTCAGCACACACTAAATGTTACAGACTGATCGCTCTAACCGATCGGCTACTGTGCCACACCGATTATTGTTATTATTATTACTATTATTATTATTTGTATTATTATTATCATTGTTATTGTCATTGTTATTATTATAATTACTATTATTATTACTTTTATTATCATTATTATTACCATTATTATTATTCCCATTATTGTTATTTTTATTATTACACATCTATTGAGCGCCTCCATTGAATGGCCAGGCATAAATCGATGGCGCCGAGTAACGGTGAGCAGAAGACTCTTACTCATGAGCCCTGCAGTGCAGCATCCATTACTATGTCAACGTACCACGTATGGTAAACCATCTGAGCAGTAGAATTAATTAACGTTACGTGTGTTATTTCACTTATTTTGCATTGATGAATGTGTAGTATTTTAAATGATTAATTACGACATCTTCTCTTCTTTCATTACAATAAATTTGGCTTTGTGTTTGAACCATTTTCTCCTGTACTAAGGCACGTGTATTCGCATTTGCTCGGACTATACAATAGACTGGATCTGAGAAATATATCAAAAGCGCTGAGCGACCAAGTCGAAATATGTTCAGTTATTGACGCGGTTATTTTCTTTAATTTGTTGCACTTTTTTTATATAATCAATAAATCCGTTTATGAAAAATGGTCAGATTCACAAGCGGAAGAAAAGTTACATATAGAGGCGAGAAGGAGTATAAGGCTATGGGCGAATTGGAGGATATCTTTTTGGGAGTAAGTTCTAAAGAGCTGGTACAGCATAGACTATAAGGAGCGGCTGCAGAATTTTATTCAGAGAGAAGGAGACTGAAGGCCGAGATGGAGAAAGATAGGACGATGAGCAAGTAGGGCTGGTCGGTTAGATGTTGAACAGCTGACGAATTGAAGAGGCTTGAGAGGTAGTCAAGGCGTTGTAGGTATATGTAGGTAAGATTTTGTGGAGGAAAGGATGAGTTATGAACTATTTCTGGAAGAATTGTAATTTTATTTTAAACGCCAAAGGGAGACTAGGAAAATGTAGGTATAGGCAGAGTGAGGATGTAGGAGTTGTGGCGGTTAGAAAGATAAGTGCATTAAGTAGAAGACGAGGAGGCATAGCAATTCTCATGGCGCTGTGCCATGGTTGTCAGTCAATTGCTTGATGAGTTTCTGTGAAGGCTAGATAAATGTACGATTACGACGGAGAGGGATCTGTGCAACATCTTGCTCTGTTGACCGACTAAGAAATCCTACACCTGAAGTTGTAATTATCTATCAGCGTTGATCGATATTTTGTTTACCAGAGAGTTCAGCTACCAGGTCTATCGAAAAGACGAAAGAAAAAGCGGAAGTTGCTGTGGAGTATTATTTACAATGATCGACATGAATCCACTTGACGGAAAGTCGACCCAAACTGACTTGAACTTAAGTGAGCAAAAGATCATCAAGATAGTGTATCAAGCACCTGTGTGACACACGAAATAAACGCTTATCAAATATCTGACGATAGCCTTCACAGGCACAGATATCTGATAAAGACGTTCAAGCTTCAAATGGATCTCCTAGGCTTTAAGCAGAGAATTATGTTAAGTGATCAATTTAAGACCCTAATCAGACGCTGATAAATTTCTTGTAACTATTATGTAACATGTGTAAGGTGATTTATTCATTAAGATAAATTTATGGCAATAAAAAATGTTGGGGGGCCGAATACAACGCTATGCAATGAAAGACGACGCTAAACAATACACATACAGTATAAAGTATAAAGTATACAGTATACAGTACAAAGTGCAATACAGTACAACACAATACTAACAAATTAGCCCTGGGCATGCATTGGAAAATTCATTTGTTTGGCCTCGGCATACGAAGGTGGGTGTCCAGTCAGCTCCTATCACCGTCTCATTTTCCCACCGACAGTGTACGGTCAGTATACTCTTTATGCTGAATTGGATAAGCATAAATCGCATTCAAAATTTCTGCCATGGCGTGGATTTGAACCGCCGTCAGTTCGACCGGCTAAACCACTACATCATCCAACACCCCAGGCATACAACCGACAATGACAATATTGTAGTAGAGTCCTTAGCACCCGTATGAGAAAAGCCTGCGCTGAAGAACACTTGCAGACACGGTGCTTACCAGCGAATAACCGCACACGATTTCATAAGTCCTACATAGGTACCGCCCTCTACCACAGCGTATTACATACAAGGTTTCTGTCATAGCCTGGCGCTGCTTCTGTGGCACTGTCTCTATTTACCCCATAGGTGCTGTGTCGACTCGTCGCTGCCAATGTCGGTTGACGGTCTCCCCGATCCGCTGCTTGGGGAACTTGACTGCCCGCTTCGCCCGCACTTTTACGAAGCAGAGCTGGGCCTTTGCAATGATGGGTTCAACCAAATGGAATTGGTTACTCAAAGAGTTTCGCCTTCTGTCCAAAACCTCTTAATCTGCAGCCAACTCGTTACTAAAAACTTCTATCTTTAGCCTGAGTCGATATCTTGAAGGGGCACTATATTAAGTGTGATTGATTGATTGGTTGACTGATTGATTGAATGGTTGATTGATTAAATGATTTAACTAAATACATTGGACTCTGTAGCGGTACCTTAAGATTCTCTGGTCCATTACTGTATGACCGATGGGTCAACAAATGCAAGCAACTGTGTCAGCGAAATGCTGTTCAATGACCGCTTGAGTCAAAACTAACACACATGCGCATCTACACAGTTTCACGGTTCATGGATTTCCATTTGGTGCTACATCCTCGGACTCGGAGGTCGCTTCTGCCTTTTATTGATGACCGAGGATCCGTGAAGAATGACGCGCATGATTAACCATGACCTAAGTATATTGAGTCACGACTGAATGAGTGTGACAACTGTGACAGTTAAGCAATTGCAGCTGGCTGGGTTTCTCTGAACCGAGGCTGCCGAAAAGACACCCATCGAACGCTATATACCAACCACCAAAGATTAGCGTGTGATCTAATTATAGGTAGGTTGTAGCCTACTTGTGAGGTTGCCCTCCAAGCGGAATCTATGGTCCCCCTATTGCTATCTCTCTCTGTATCGCTCCATTCCAACTCGTATTAGTTTCATAGTATGAACATGTATTGCGATAAATTGCTAAACTGGTGGGATCAATAAAAACATGGTCGTGGTTTTGGCCAGATGCTTGAGTTATGCTACAAAGTATGTGCTGAACGCAAGTAGCGAGTAAGTCAGTGGGTAGGCTGCTTGCCAAGTAGGCAGTTAAGTAAACAATCAGTCAATCAATCTATCTATCAGACAGCCAACTGTAGGTGATGAATAAGTGAATTGAAGCGAATATGCGAACAATAATACCTACATGTAGGTAATACCTACACACATTGAGCAAGTAGTTACTGAGCAAAAAATATGTAGGTAGGCATGTGGTGATTGGTGAAGTGCGTTATAAGGTGTTATGGGCAGGGTAATGGCTAGCTAGGTAATGCAGGACAGGGTTTATGTGTCAAAGGTAGGTGGAACCTGGTGGGTATGTTAATATTTCGGCTTTGCCTCGTTCCTGCCAATATTTCTTGCGCCAGTTGCGGGTTGTTTCCCGCTCTCTCTGCTCATCTTCTGCTGCCTTTATCGTTAATCAATTAGATTACTGTTCATCTCTCTTCTGTGGGCTGAACCCTTGGAGGGGGTTCAAAGGGCCGCAGCTCGTTTGATTGGTTGTGTCCCTAAATTTGGCCGCATCTCCACGTATACATGCGAGACGTCCTTCATTGGCTTCCGGTTCAGCAGCGCATTCTATATCGGATCTCCTCTGTGTTTTGGGCAATGCGTCTGTCTATCTTAGGGATCTGTTCACCTTAATTTCGTCTTCCTCTGGTCGCCGATATCTTCGCTCGGCCTCTAGAGGCGACTTTGTGGTTCCAAGTGCTCATACCGCCACCACGCAAAATAGATCTTTCGCAATTGTGGGTTCCAATGTTTGGAACAGCCTCCCAGCTGACCTGCGCTCTCTCCCGCGCGACATGTCTTGCTCTTACTATAAACTTCTTAAGACTTTCCTTTTTGACCGGGCCTGGGTCGGGATCGAGCGTCTCTGAATAGTTATCCTGAAGAGGCGCTATAAAAATTGATTGATTTATTCAATCAATCAATCAATTTGATTGATTTGGGTAGGCAGACATGTATAAAAGTTTACTGTTGGGTATGTTGTTCCGTATAGGCAAGAGCGCCTTCAGACAAGATCCGTCCTCAGACGCAGTCAACGATTCTTGAGAGTCCATGCATACTTAGAATGATTAAGAAACTAGCAAATAAGCTGGAGCCCTGCGCTTGGCTTTCGAGTAGCGCTTTAGAAGTTTGGAGATTACGATTACGATTACTATAAAATCCTACTTCAGTTCTTACCTGTCCAAGCGATCATGTATCGTATCTACACAACTGGCGCCATACGTACCCATAAACAAATGTAATTTTAAATTTAACATTCGTTTTAAACAGCAGATGAAAACAGTTAATGTCAACGATCGTCCGATCCTTCTATGTATACGCGCGTATGTCTGTGTAAATCTTTAGGTCCGTCTGCGTCTGCGTCTGCCTATGTGCATGTCTGTATATATCTTTCGATCCGTCTGTGTATGTGTACATGCATCTGTATATATCTATCGAAATGAGTCAGGTTTATTTTTAGCGCTGAGGACACAGACACTGATCGGCAAAGTCGAGAGGTTCAATGGGTTCAATTGCTACGGTTTATATATATATATATGCAATATGTATATACGTTATGACACGCATTTGTTTCTCGCATAACTTCTGTGCATATACAGTTTTAATATATATATTTATATATATTTATATACATATATATAAAATATAATATTCAGCTTTCTTCCTAACACCTTCCCTCTTGTGTCCAACAGTATTCCCCCTATAGTTGTCACATATACACACGCCCACACGCTCGCACGCACATACCATACACACACATATATATATATATACATAAACATATACGTACATATATATATATATACTTACATAAGAGAGCTTATACATTATGTGTATACTATGTTTTTTTCTGAACATTGCGCACTTTGCTCGGCTCAGATATAATCGAGAGCGTTTCTCTAACGTTTCTGTTTTATGAAATATATCGGACTAATAATAAAAGAATTACTTTCATTCTTTCTTAATCTTTAATTGTGGCCTTGAAAGTGTTTTAAATCACTTCTTCGTTGCTTCTGAATATATGTTGAAGTAACTTCTGTAATAAAAGATTGGAAACATTGCTACACCGACTCTTTAGAAAGTCTTTCTACAAAGTAACTATAGCATCAATTTTTGCTGTTTTGCTGTTTGACATTCATTTGTATTTCATTGCATCTGTTAAGTCGTGTTATTTTAGTGTCTTTTTTATTGCAGCAAGACTTTTAGTCAGAAATGATATTGTTTTGTACTGCATTGCATTATATTGTATTGTATTGTATATGGTGTTGTATCGACCAAATACATGAAATGGAATCAATCAATTAGTCATTCAGTTGGTCAAACAGTCAACAAGGCAGTCAGTAGTCAGATAATGAGCCAGTCAACGGGTCAGACAACAAACCAGTCAGTCATTGAGCCAGTTGATGAGTCAGTCAGCCAAAGAGTCAGTCAGTCAATGAGCCAGTCAGTCATTGAACCAGTCAGACGATGAGCCAGTCAGTGAGTTAGCCAGTGAGTCCTGGGGAAACAGATATAAAGAACCAGATATAAAGAACCATATGTGGTTTAAGGTTTACAACTTTACGCTTCCGAAACTTTCCATACTGAACTGAATCATTTGAGATCGGATGAGGTCAAATATGTTTAAAAAGCGATTAGCCCCATGGAAATACATTTAAGAAGCGGCGTTGACATGAATGATTCTTTTCGATGTCGGTCAACGATCTTTCTGCTGCAGTTTTAAGCACATTATCTATTCAAAGCACATAAGCGTTAGCAGTCATCTTCACATGCAATTATGTATAGAATATGTTTGCATACATATTTTGTGTATTCGTATGTATGCACATTTGCACGCATGTATGTATGTATTCTATGTATGTCTTCGTGCAAGTATGTACATGCATATCTGCATGTTTGTTTGTAACTTACATACGTACGTACGTATGTATATATGTATGCATGTATGCATGTATGCATGTATGTATGCATGTATGTATGTATGTATATATGTATGTATGTAAGCATGTATGTATGTTTGTATGTATGTATATATGTATGTATGTATGTATCTGTGTGTGTGTGCATGTATGTATTTATGTATGTACGTATATATGTATGCACTTATGCATGTGCATAAGTCCTTGCCTTTGTAACAGCTTACTTGTTGATCATCAGACTATTTTTAAGACATTTATTCGTAGAGATAGATACACAATTACGAGCAATAAAGCGTGAGTGGATGAGTGAATACAAACTCAGACCTTGAATGATTTTATTCACATCCTTCAAAATTAGCCTAAGATGCGAGGAAATTGCGCTATAAAACAGTTGCCTCCCATTTCCTTCCTAAAACCATGCTTAACCGCGACATGAACACACCAAGCAGCCAATCTTAAAGCGGAAGTGAAAGGTTGAATTATTTGCTAAATACTGCGACAATAAAATTTCCAGACTCGTCAACGATCAAGCCTAACTTTCGGAATAACCACGGCACAACAGTTTCTATGTAGTATTAAGATCACAAGTGCCAACGTGTAGCCACTGTATAAAAACTAATTGATCAACTGATTTATTTATCGCTGTATGTGTTTCCACTCACATCTTCGTCTGTTAGCACAATGTAAATGCCATTTATTGAAATGTAATGCAAAACGTGCGTTAATAATTACATTTTCTAGCTTCACCTAGCGCGTACACTTCATAAAAGGAATCTTCAACGGTTTATGTAAACTTTGACACAGACAATCTGCAAGCAAGCGACGCCTGCCTGTGTGTCTGAAATGTCACCCCACACTGAACGGTACGCATAGGTAGACCGGCCTATCAATTCTAGAGGGACATCGAGGTATAACTGCGCATAGGCCGCGCAGTTTGACGTGTGCGCGTGCGTGTTATAGGCCTACGAAGAGAGCTTTGAGATCGAACAGTATCGTTAGGTCTACACGTGAGCCATAGGTCTATTGATAGGCGTCGTCTCAATGTTGAGAGCGAATTCTGGTAACTCACCGGCTTGTTTCACTCGGTTGAGCAACGTCGAAGAACGCTGTGTTTCGGATATATGTCTAAGTTAGTGGTCTGTATCATTTGGCCAGAATATCATTAAGGTTTATGTTGAACGACTCTGGAATTGGAAGTTACGGTCATAACAGGAAGATTTGGATATATAAGAGAACGATGTAATCACTCAGGAATTTCCACGATTGCTCTCAGAATTGCGTGAGTGATAAATAACATTTTGTGTGGATTTTTGGCAGCCACAAAGAATACTTCCCTATGACAATGAATAAAATAATTGCGCATGGCATGACAATGGTTTAATGTACATGCGAAGGCAACTTCGCGACGATAGTTGCAATAAGCTCACAGCGTCAGTGGCATAGGACACGGCTAGAAATTTAGGTTCAAGAAAATTGGCCAGCAATGCTTGACTTCTACAACTGTTTCACGATAACTCGTCATGATCCGATAGTTTAGCTATGGGAAACTTTATTGGATCATTATTGACGATTCATTGTATTAATATAACTATGAGATATTATATTATTTAAGTCTATTTTTAAATTTAAATTTTCAGTTTAGGACAGCAACGTAGTCCTTGTGGTAAATCCGATCAATCGAAACTATGCAGAATGTATTCCTACACCTCAGTAAACTGTCACCGGGTGTCGGAAGGAGACAGGAAACCGACGACAGAAATGAAGTGCCAGGTCCAGAGTTCACAGGAAGTCGATTGGTCGTTCGACACTTACCTCGAGTCCCCAGTCACAATGGGACAAATGATCCTGGATACCGAACTACAGAACGGTCGAACCCAGTTTCACAATTCGGACGGTCTCTGCTATGCTGACTATTCGGTCGAGGTTCCGAAAGTTCCCAATGTTCAGGAGCTTGAGCAAGATAGACAAGGACTATTGTTAAATCCGGGAAATGGTGTTGCGGCAGAGCCAGTCCACAGCGGCTACACCTACGAGACTTGCAGTTCCGGCGTCGGTGGCGGCTACCAACAGGGTAACGATCTGATGAGAAGCTACGTCTCTTCTTTTGCCAGAGTTTACGATCATGGGTACCACCAAGAAATGGGTGGCCATGAGTTTACAGTCCCACCTCTTCAGCATCCTCCTGCTCCTCCTCTTCCTCGTCTTCATCATTCGGCTGAGCCAGGGAGGGAGACTGGATGCACAGCGGTAAAGGACGACTCGCACTTCCTACACTCTCTGTCACTCAACGAAGGCATGGCTGGGTCGGCCACTGATGAGTATCCGAGATGCTATGGCGATCTTTCGAACCCACTGCAGAATCAGTTTATCAAAAGTCCTGCACCGTCTGTCTCTTTGATGGACATCTCTCAGTCACATCTGGTAAGCCCCGTTCGTTTGCTTACCTCAAGGTATTTATATAGCTCCTTTCGAGTATCTCTCAACGTCGTGGATACTCAAAGACCCATAAATTTACTCTGCCGCATCTTAAAGCAACTAAATTGCCAGCTCATATTCGCTGACTCGAGTCGGAATAGGTGACGCCTAATCTCATTCTGCGGGTGTCAACCACAACCAAACGACTGACGCCATCAATTTATGCGGCTCACGCAAAAGCATTTTATCAGCATCCCAAATGATAAATACGCAAGAATACACCGTCGTTATTATAATATTGTTAGCGCTGTGAAATAAATATTTCAGCATATATGGCCAAAAATTAAAAGTTGACTTATTTTACGCTTACGATTACAATGACTGTCTTTTAACAGTGGCTGTGAGTAAGGCTGTCAAATAATGCTGAAATCACGACTCGGGTATCCGTCGACCCGTAGAGCGGGTACCCGGCTTGGACATTTTATTGGGAAAGGTAGGGAATTGCGCATTTTTACGAAATGTCGAGCACCCGAGAACCGATTTCATTGCCCGGGCAGTCAAACAAAATGACCAACCGAACATTTCTACCATATTTTCAGGTAAAATCGCATATTTCCACGGAAGGTCGTTTACCCGAGAACCGATTTCATTGACCGGGCAGTTAGCCACGCGCGGGTACCCGAGGACCCGTTGGCAGCCTTAGTTGTGAGTCATGACCGAACAACGCCTCCACAATCGTTCTCTAGACTTTTAAAGCGCCACTCGAAAGCCAAGCGTAGGGCATCAGGTTAATCACGAGCGCTGATTTTTATCTCAAGGGGTTGTTGCGATGCAAGGTCACGCCTACACTCTATAATTATATGGTATTGCTGAAGGGTTGTTCAAGACGATCAGGTGGAATGAGTCACCCGAGGGTGATCGTAACCTATAGACGCCAAGGAATCTATACTAGAGGAATGATTACTAGTCAAATTTCTATGTAAACGATTCACTCTTAACCATAGATGTCGCCCCAATCTAAATTTTGCTTCCATTTGAAAATACGATATTTTAAACCTCCAACGGCATTATTATTTTACCGACATACTTATTCGTCAATTTATCTTCATAAGTAAGAATTGATAAATCGGCTTGTTATGTCAATAAGACGTGAAAATATCTTACTGCCTATTATTGCCCAAAAAGTAGTGATACGACGTTAAATAGGGAGTCTCCAGTCCTAAGGATATTGATCTATGCCTAGATGGTAGATTTTGCTGGACAGATGTCCCAGCAACAACGAAGCAACCTCATGCAAGACCATATTTTTTTAGATGCTAACGATAGTGGAATGAACGATTTGATTCGATTCGGTGATATGGTTGAGTGCTTATAGTTCCTCGTTCCCGGATCTCCATGACTTATAGCAGCCCTGAAACGTGGAACGAACTCCATATGCAACTTCGCCTATACCCTATAGGGTCCATGGGCAACTCCACCATGTTCTATTTCAACTATAAGACAGTACTATTTACTAGCGGTTGGATCAGGAGTAAACTCCTAGGAAGATTGTCGTGAAGGGGCGCCAATGAATAAAGGAGTGAAATAGGGACGGCAGTTGTAAATGAATAGATCTATAGTATTATTGAAAAGAAATGGATGGAAGTTTAGCTCTAAAGTCATCCGAGTTGGTTTTGCCCCAGCTGCAGATGTCTGCATATATATATATATATACATATATATGTACATATATATGGATATATATGTACATATATATGTATATATATACGGGCAAGGGTGATTTTACCCATCGATTTATGTGCGTAGCCTATTCTTCTCTGTAAACAATACAGGCGACCATATAATTGTATAATAGCCTTGCACAGTTGACGCATGAATGTATCACAAAGACGTTGCCAGATCTGACCTGGTTCAAACTATAAGATAAGACAAAAAATGGGTATAAATCCTATATATAAGCGATGCTTGACTGCCTGCTGCTGTTTTGGTCGTAGGACGATGGACTGCACCACGAAGTCATTCGACGAAGACGAAGGCGAGAACAGAATCGAATCGCGGCCAGAAAATGTCGAGAGAAGAAGAAGGAGAACGTTGATAACATGCTTAAGGTAAATTCTCCATTTCTTTCTTTTATATGATGGGTTGAAGCGGGACTTAGGTCCTATTTGGGTTTTATCCTCCCTGCTGTGCCCAGCTAAAGCTTTTTACTGTTTACTGTTTCTGTTCCTTGTCACTCTCATTGGGTGCAATAAAAAGACGTTGTATTGCATTGAATTACGGCTCTTCTACGACCGGATTAATAAGGACTAAACTTACTCACTTATATATATATATATATATATTGGTCGTAGGACGATGGACTGCACCACGAAGTCATTCGACGATATATAATATGCGTGTATATGTATACAATTTATATTAATAAACCTGTACATTTGTATTCACATATAGTAACTGTCGATTAAGCTGTGGTATGTCATTAAGCCGAAAGACATGAATTAGCCCAGCGTTTCCCAATGTTTTTTGGCCGTGGAACCCTTTTGACCTTAAAGTTTTATGACGGAACCTCATCCAAGACTAAAGATAGGCCCTAATTCTGTCGTAGGTACAAACGCTTGAGAATGTAGGCAATTACGGGTTTAAACCAAGATTAGAATGAAAATAACACAAATTTATATCGATGACAATGACATATGAATTCTCTTTCGTATGAGGCTATACGCTTATGTCAAGTAAAAAGCCTCCATTTATTCACACTGAAAGTTATCGACGGAACCCTTGTCTTCACCTCACGGAACCCTAGGGTTCCGCGGAACACAGTTTGGGAAACGCTGAGTTACCTTATTTGTTTGAAATCCCATGCACCTTTCCTTGCTGCTTATACTAGCTCTTACGACTAATATGCGAAAGGGGATCTTGCCGTAAGTTGTTGGCATCTAAGTCACAAAGCATCAACCGACGTCACCACAAACGTCATCAGCCATGCAGACGATCCGTCAATGATGACGGGAGGGCAGCCTATGATGGATAAACAAGGACTAAGCATATATGATTCCAACTACGAGTGACATGTTGCATAATCCAACTCAGTCATTTATATAGCGCACATCACATAAATGCCCGCGCTTCCAAACCATCCTATAATTAATCAAAGTAATTAAAATGACGAGATAGCGATCATTTTGAAAATTGCGCTGATAATTGATGCAAGGATTGGACAAGCAGCGTCTTTTGTTGCATCACGCCATAAAATGCAGTGCCGCTGAGGCGATTTGGAAAATCATTCTATCTTAGACGTTGCTTATACATTTAATTATTATATTCAACCTCATAGTTCATTATACATTTTATGATTCAGTTATACGTTAGTTTACATTCTATCTTATATGTTAATTAGACATCTAATTATTTGATTATGTAGACCTAGCCTATACGTTAATTGTGCACTCTATGCGTTCGCAGGATTACTCTGAGACATTGAAGGAGAACGAGAGATTGCGATTGGAAACAGAAAAGCTTCAGACGCTCGTCGCTAGTCTTCAGTCGATCGTGAAAAGTCACCAGACAACTTGCAACTTCTCGTCTCCTCTACAGACTGCTTCATCCGTCGACAGATCGAGCGCCAGATATGACGGCAATGTATAACCACCAACGCGTAATATATTACAGAAATTAGCGCAATTTTACATATATAGCGCCCCTTCGACAGCGCTCCAGCTCAAACCAGAAGAACATTCTTAAGGGTAGTGAGAGACAAAAACTGTGGCAGACGTTTTTCTACGGATAAGTATTATTACTAGGGATGTTGTTGGATAAGCTCCATGAAATGGACAGTGCACATCTTATGAAAGAAAAGACGATTTCCAACGAGATGTTTTAGTATACGATTGATATTAATATTCAGGGTTTGAATTGTCAAATTTGAACAGAGAGCTTAAACAGTGTTCACATGTCCAGATGTCCCGATCAGAATTTTTTTTTTACCTGAAACCGGTATGTGGGGTAAATTGTAGAGGGTAACTGTGGGTTCTCTGTGCACGAACTTGATTCTTAGCTTTATTAAGATACATTAAGCTACTGAAAGCTGATCTGGGGCGTTTGCTTGACCCTCCCAATGTTATTTTGGAGAATTAACTTGCGCGGTTGAAAATTTACTGGGGAAGGTGAAACCTCCTTCATCCCTCAACAATTCAATAGCTGGGAAAATTGCTGCATCGATTATCGCAATCATCATAGTAAACTTCAAATTTACAAGGCGTCATTTGAAATCCAAGCCCAGGGAACCAGAGTAATTTGCCTACGCTGCGTCAATTCAGAGGTGGCCTCGGAGATCAAATATGTAAACTTCAATTATATTTTGTAAATTGTATGCCTAAGGCATTGTCTGGTGGGCTACTTGTAACATTATCATTTAATAGAATGAGCTCACCTTCTGAAAGGACAACGAATTTCTTCTGCCTTTCTTTTATGCGTGGCATTGTGGGGTCCCCTACAATCCTACATGCCAGTTTGTTGGGCCTCTTCGTGTCTAAATCCGGCAGTGCAAGTTCAGTTGCCATAGGGTGAAAGGGGACAGAGTAACTGTTAGCTGGGTGTCGCTGGGTCGAGAATTTGAATTTGGCGGATCAGATTAGTTAGAGCAGCAATTTCTGAAGCGGTTAAACTAAAACAAACCAGGATCATCCGATCATCGTCCCTGTAAACGTTTCTGCGAGATTCATGTGATAAAGGATCGACATTTAATCGATGCAATAATGGGGAAGATAAAATTAGCTTAATTAAACATGTGATATGTTTCTTTTGGCTAATAGGTTTCTGCTTAGAAGTCACTTCCAATGCTTTCAGATTTTCATGCAATTGATAAGGGAAAGAGGAGACACTGTCCATGCATGATTCAGATCAACATCCGTGTAATGCATTTATAGTCGTTCATTCTAGTTTCTGCCCAGGAGTAGTTCAAAATCTGTTAAAGTTCCATGCTAAATTAGTGAAAAGGAGAAATAATACTCAGCCCAACATCCATGAAATGCATTTATACTGATTTATTCTGGTTTTGCTTAGGGTAAGAGGTCGTTCCAAGGCTTTCGACCACAAATCCCATCTTCGATTTCTTGAGCCATATTCATCTGTGAAGTTAGCAAAAGAGCGAATAGGACTAGAATGATATCTATATGAAAGTAAGAAAGCACAAATCTGAAGCCAGAAGTCATTAACAAATATAAATTAGACTTCATTACAATGACGGTTCACGTCGCTGTGCATTAGCGCTAAGTCATAAAATTTTCAATATCCTTGGATTTCAGCATCATCAGAGTCGTAGTATTCCCGCTTACCTCTAAGATGAACATTTTAAATTAAATGGAGAACTTGATCAGAGCCTTGTATGGCAGCCGTAAAGTGTAATTCGACTTCTATGCTAAATTTTAATCATCCGTTCATATTATGCCTGTGACCACAGTTCGGCTGTGTCAGTTTGAATGTAATTAAACGAAGAGTATAAATATGTTTATTTACGTAATGCGAATGTGGGTCAACGGTTTTATATATTTATCGGTCGACAGGGTTGAATAAGCTTAAACAATCTGATCTTCTTTCTGCATAAAACTGTGCAATGTATTTGCCCATGTATTTTTAATGTTTTTAATGTGAATTTGAATGTAGTCCGAATGCTTTGTTTATGTTTTCATCAGAAGTGGAAGTTGTCATTAAAACAAAAAATGCATTGCTTCCTTTTCTTCATTCCTTCTGAACGCTTATCATTGGTCACAAATGATAATTCTTGTTGATAATTAGAACTTCTATTGCGCCGATATCTGATGCGCAAGGCTTCAACCGATGACGCACAAAACCAAATCGTAGAGAGATGATCCCAAGAAGTTCAGTCCACTAAGGTAGACAGACAGTTTGTGGTGGCTGACCAATTTTAAAAACGCAAATCTCTATATCTCTGAATTGAGAAAATCAGCCAATCAATCGGGATCTTAATAGTGCTCATTAAAGAGACAAAAAGGTAACAATTGTTACAAGACAGTTGCTATATATATCAGAGCAACCATTCTGGAAAACTCGTGCTGTTTATTTGCATGCCGCGATAATGCCAGCATGTATAGAATCTTAAAAAATGCGCTAAATAAAAGATTTGAAGGCTAGGGAACCAACAAAAAAGCAAGAACTCGCTGGACGAATGGAGACATATTCAGACTTGCACTGCCTTGTGCGCAATTGTCAATTGGAAGTTCAGGCGACTGGTCACCCGCTCCCATATGCCGAGGCTAAGAAAACTGAAGTCGCTCACGGCTTCTTCTCCGCCTCGTATCTTTTTATCTGCAGTGGACATCAATAGAGACTGCATAGTTGACACGGCGACTCTTTGACAGATCGCCTTTGTTACATAGATCATCATTGACGATAGCCTTTTGTTGAAGACAGGCAGGGCACTTGGCTTGGGCCGTGTCTGCCCCATAGAATAATCCCGAGGCCGATCTAGAATTAATGAGACGATCTCCAGTGCATCCGTCAAGAAGACGAACCGCACGTTCGACAGATCGGCGAATGCCCACAGACCGATGAAGATGCTGGGCCCAAACACAACACCGGCTCTTTCGATGAAGTCGAGCGTGGCCGATCCGCTTCAACGACTCTCGGTGCCAGCAGGGAAAATCAAGTGACGTACAAGACAATTAGCTTCCACTTGTGCCTTCTCAATTTTTGATGGCGTGGATTCTGTTACCGTCGGAGTGGTAAGCTGCGATCAATTCGTACAGAGGGAATTATCCGTCAAAGGAAGAGCATTCAGTGCTCAGGCACTTCAGCTCAGCAGAAGACGGAGAGTCGCGGTTTGGCTTCTTAGAGAGATGTCTAGGGTCTAGGCAATCATTGAGAATTTCATTTTTCGCTATATAATACTGATTGGCGTATAATTGACAGTTTCTCATCGAGCGTGTGTCGGAAAGACATCAACTCCAGGCACAAAGACAGACATGTGCAGAGAGAAGAGGCGTCTGCCAACGAAATCAAGAATGAGAGACACAGACAATGTAACATGGCTTATTATTGAGACTCAACCAAAAAGGGAAGCACCGAATGTTGGGAAGAGCGAAGTATCTGTCCGTGATATAAAGTTACGAATGCCATTTGGTCTTGTCTTTCTAGTTATAAAATATCGCCCAAATTCGTGAATACAATCCTCACGGGAATAACACTTAATTACGAAAGCAACCACACTAGTTGAGCGATGCTATTGAGGACATTGTCCTGGTCGTACGGATAACGGATATAGCATTAGGTTGATAGAGGACACGCTGACAGTTAGACACTCTGTACGAAGAAGAAACGAATTTGACAAACTCAGAGATTCAAGGTTTTGAAAATATCGCAGTATAAAACAAATCAGATCAAAACATGGCACAGTAATAAATAAATCGACTAATCAGCATTAATCAATCAATTAATTATTGCATCAGCGCACAGCAGACACCTATCCTGCTCTTCCCCAAGAGGTAAGATTAGGCTCTTATAGGCCTAACGATTAAAATTCCTATTTCTCTTATTGCACTAAACCTGCTACACTTTCTGACGACGGATATATCTTTTCAACAACGAACTTTCAGTCTTCTCTTCTTCAACGCCCTTCAATCTGTTGCTTCTATTTCAACCCTTCTTGTTTTCTCTGTATTAATTTCTTCATATTTCTGCCGCTTGCCTCTTAGTTAAAACCTTTAACAAACTGCCATTCAGTTATTCACTCGATTTCCACAAGCCATTCTTAAGGCACAAATATGAATAGAAGTGCGTAATCAATGGCGCCGCTAGGATTAAATGCCAGGATAGGCAGATTGGATATGACGGGAGGTAAGACTGGATATGACGGGAGGTAAGATTAGATATGACGGGAGGTAAGACTGGATATGACGGGAGATAAGATTGGATATGACGGGAGGTAAGACTGGATATGACGGGAGGTAAGATTAGATATGACGGGAGGTAAGACTGGATATGACGGGAGGTAAGACTGGATATGACGGGAGGTAAGATTGGATATGACGGGAGGTAAGACTGGATATGACGGGAGGTAAGATTGGATATGACGGGAGGTAAGATTGGATATGACGGGAGGTAAGATTGGATATGACGGGAGGTAAGATTGGATATGACAGGAGGTAAGATTGGATATGACGGGAGGGAAGATTGGATATGACGGGAGGTAAGACTGGATATGACGGGAGGTAAGATTAGATATGACGGGAGGTAAGATTGGATATAACGGGAGGTAAGATTGGATATTACGGAAGGTAAGATTAGATATGACGGGAGGTAAGATTGGATATAACGGGAGGTAAGATTGGATATGACGGGAGGTAAGATTAGATATGACGGGAGGTAAGATTGGATATGACGGGAGGTAAGATTGGATATGACGGAAGGTAAGACTGGATATGACGGGAGGTAAGACTGGATATGACGGGAGGTAAGACTGGATATGACGGGAGGTAAGATTGGATATGACGGGAGGTAAGACTGGATATGACGGGAGGTGAGATTGGAGATGACGGGAGGTAAGACTGGATATGACGGGAGATAAGATTGGATATGACGGGAGGTAAGATTGGATATGACGGGAGGTAAGACTGGATATGACGGGAGGTAAGATTAGATATAACGGGAGGTAAGATTGGATATGACGGGAGGTAAGATTGGATATGACGGGAGGTAAGATTGGATATGACGGAAGGTAAGACTGGATATGACGGGAGGTAAGATTAGATATGACGGGAGGTAAGATTGGATATGACGGGAGGTAAGATTGGATATAACGGGAGGTAAGACTGGATATGACGGGAGGTAAGATTGGATATGACGGGAGGTAAGATTGGATATGACGGGAGGTAAGATTAGATATAACGGGAGGTAAGATTGGATATAACGGGAGGTAAGATTGGATATGACGGGAGGTAAGATTGGATATGACGGAAGGTAAGACTGGATATGACGGGAGGTAAGATTGGATATGACGGAAGGTAAGACTGGATATGACGGGAGGTAAGACTGGATATGACGGGAGGTAAGATTGGATATGACGGGAGGTAAGATTGGATATGACGGGAGGTAAGACTGGATATGACGGGAGGTAAGACTGGATATGACGGGAGGTAAGATTGGATATGACGGGAGGTAAGACTGGATATGACGGGAGGTGAGATTGGATATGACGGGAGGTAAGACTGGATATGACGGGAGGGAAGATTGGATATGACGGGAGGTAAGACTGGATATGACGGGAGGTAAGATTAGATATGACGGGAGGTAAGATTGGATATAACGGGAGGTAAGATTGGATATTACGGAAGGTAAGATTAGATATGACGGGAGGTAAGATTGGATATAACGGGAGGTAAGATTGGATATGACGGGAGGTAAGATTAGATATGACGGGAGGTAAGATTGGATATGACGGGAGGTAAGATTGGATATGACGGAAGGTAAGACTGGATATGACGGGAGGTAAGACTGGATATGACGGGAGGTAAGACTGGATATGACGGGAGGTAAGATTGGATATGACGGGAGGTAAGACTGGATATGACGGGAGGTGAGATTGGAGATGACGGGAGGTAAGACTGGATATGACGGGAGATAAGATTGGATATGACGGGAGGTAAGATTGGATATGACGGGAGGTAAGACTGGATATGACGGGAGGTACGATTAGATATAACGGGAGGTTAGATTGGATATGACGGGAGGTAAGATTGGATATGACGGGAGGTAAGATTGGATATGACGGAAGGTAAGACTGGATATGACGGGAGGTAAGATTAGATATGACGGGAGGTAAGATTGGATATGACGGGAGGTAAGATTGGATATAACGGGAGGTAAGACTGGATATGACGGGAGGTAAGATTGGATATGACGGGAGGTAAGATTGGATATGACGGGAGGTAAGATTAGATATAACGGGAGGTAAGATTGGATATAACGGGAGGTAAGATTGGATATGACGGGAGGTAAGATTAGATATAATGGGAGGTAGGATTGGATATGACGGAAGGTAAGACTGGATATGACGGGAGGTAAGACTGGATATGACGGGAGGTAAGACTGGATATGACGGGAGGTAAGATTGGATATGACGGGAGGTAAGACTGGATATGACGGGAGGTGAGATTGGATATGACGGGAGGTAAGACTGGATATGACGGGAGATAAGATTGGATATGACGGGAGGTGAGATTGGATATGACGGGAGGTAAGACTGCATCTCCTCTCCAGCATCAAGATTTTGTAAATAACGATGTAATAATAGCAATCATTTATTATGACGATGCCGTCATAATAATTACGCAAAAGTGGTACTATTCAAAGCGGGAAGTCACCCTATAGATCAAAGGCTGTAGGTCTATACAGTAAGCAAATGCAAGTTAATGCAATGAATATCACGCGAGAAGCTCCTGCCACAGCAGAATGATTATAGCAGTATCTGCGGTAGCGCTACCAATGCCGGGCGGCTCAGGTTATTTTTCGATGGAAAAAACATTTCAATAAAAAATAAACAAACCCAGGATGTCGTGCGCTTCTGCGCCTCAATGTTAGCAACTCCACTGGGGGCAATAAATGTCGACGATTAATTTATCCAAGTTTTTCCTTCGTCATAGTTCGTAACTTAACTACCGCAAAATAATTTATTTCACATGTTAAGTTGACAAGCAGGAGCAACACACCTCTTACAAATGAGCAAACAGGAACGTTGTAATAGGCCTATGTAGACTTACCGAAACCCACAGGTTCCTGCTTTACCTCCCATCTAAGTAACTCATTACAAGAAACATTTCACCTTCCCTCACCTTTCCTTCTCCTTCCATTCCTCCCATCTATTTCATTTTACTTTTAGCCTCTTTGCTTTTCCCACTTAAAGTCATCCCACCTAAAAGTAAAACTTATAAAATTATAAATTCTAACGAAACTACTTTAAGACATCCCCGATAATTAATTAAGCAGCAGTTCATCTATCTGGCTTTCAAACCAGAACATCATAGCTCCACCTTCTGACTGATATTTCTCAGTCGTAGGCTTCAACAGCCTATAGATCATCATGCCTACACAAGTAGACCCTATATGCAATTCCTGCCACGCAAACGTCAAACCGACCATTGTAGATAAATTCGAACAAAATCGAAAAAATAAAACCAGACATACTCTAGTGAGTTTTAAAATGACTTAGAGCCTCGATGGTAAACACCAATGCGACAACATTTCCAAATCTCTTAGCAATGTCGTCTGCATATAAACGCCTGACATCTACCGAAGAAACGCAACTCGACGCACAGCGCCGCCTACCGAAGAACCGTGTAGCGTAACTGTGGTCAGCGCTCCTACCGAATAAATCAGAATCGATTACGTAATCCAGATGGGACAGTTGGCACTGGTGATTGACCACCGGTCACCATCCTATAACCGGACGGTAGTGGAGTTAAGACGGTAGTGGTGACAAGTTAAACCTCCGTTGCCAGAACGTAGCCTTGAGCCGGAAGTGGTCGGTTGCTGATGGGATCAGCTGAGAGATGGGGATCGGATGAAGGGGGTGCGAGTCTTCCTCGTGATGATCGATGCATCTCAGCTGATGAATTCGATTCGTTGAGTCTGTCAATGAACCACAAGACAACCTGTTAGCATGCTACCTTTCACTGTATTTGGAATTGTGACCATGGCAATGCGGTTCGAGTGTTATGGCTTGCGTCAGATAAATTGTCCATGCTCGAGAACGTTGTAAGGAGGAGAAGAAATAGGAAGAAGAGGAGGAGAGAATAAGGATGACAAAGAGGAGCAGAGAGTAAAAGAAAAGGGCAGAGGAAAAGGAAGGGGAAGAGGATTAAGAAGAGAATATGAGGAGGAAGATGAGGAAGAAGGAGCAGCCTGCAATCTAGCCTGAGAGGTAGTTATGCGTATGACGTGCTAGAGACATCATATGCTTAAATTCGAAAGTTTAGGCATGAAGAGTATTTATATACCTGAGTCTATATATAGATAGCCGTTCCTTAGAAGGTTCCACGGACTGTTCCACTAACGTGGAACCATGACACGGGCAAGTCCTATGAAACCCGCACGTGCAGTCCGATAAGCCGAGGTCACATGGTGTCGTCATGTGACCTTTCGTGAACCGCTTAAAGTCAACCGGTCCGTCGCAACCGCCGTACCCCCTAGCGACAGTATAGATGTTGCTGTCCTTATCGACCTGCTTCTCCCATATTCTCTGCTGTTGGCGCTCTCTGTTCGTGATCTTGACTGGCCTTGCGCTTCCGCCGGACGTCGACTCCTCGTCCGCAATCTTCTTGACGCGATTGTTGACGTCATCGTCGAAGCCGTGGCGACGGACGTTACTGTCTTCAGCGACGACGTCATCGCGCCGCCTGCGTCTCCTCCTGACGACGAGAAAGACGACGCCGATGAGGAGAACAATGACCGGAAGTCCAACGCCGAGCACAACGATCAACACGATCTGCTGCACGTTGATAGCGGAAGTGACGTCACCGACTACCTGCTTATCGGGCGTTGCCACTAGCAACGGGAGCGTGACGCCGGCCTCGTCGCAACGATCACCGTGGTAACCGGTGGGGCAGCGACACTCGGCTCCCGTCGGTCTGTCGACGCAGGTCGCACCGCGGCCACACGGAGCCGACGAGCAGGAAGTGACGCCGCTGTCTTCGTCGATGCAGTATCGACCGGAAAAGCCCGGCGCGCATGCGCAGCGAAAGTCGTTGACGAGATCGACGCACGTGGCGCCGTTTGCACAGGGAAGGTTGAGGCATTCGTCGACGTTGTCTTGGCAGAGGACGCCGACGAATCCGGGAACGCACCGACAGACGAAGCCCTCGTCGACATCCGGGACACAGGCGCCGCCGTTTAGGCAGGGACTTCCCGCGCAGTGGCTGTGGTCGTCCTGGCAGAAACGACCGCTGTACTCGTTCCGACATTCACAGAGGAAGCCGGCAACGGAAAAGGGACTGGCGGTGCAGCACCCTCCTGTGAAGAAACAAAAAAATCGTTAAGAAAGAGAAGGATGTTTATTATCGAAGGGGACGATGACGTCACTTCCGCTATCACTGTATAGCACATTAATCTAGCCGCCGACTCACGATTCTCCAATGCTGAGGAGAAATATACTCGGTTGTGTTCTGATGCCTACGGTCATTGCGTTGATTTACAAATTTTATATTGTTTTTCAGGTAGCTCCCGTTAATTGTACGATCACATTCATAGAAACGGATGAGGGCAACTGTTACATGGACCCGCAGCTAACCAGTCAAAACAAAGTCCATAATATAGATAGGCAGGTTAAAATTTGGTTCTAGATTCAGATATAAAGGACCTGGAAGGGAAACAGTCAGCACAGTGCTGCTTAGAATTGAGAGAAAATGGAAATAGGTGGACTCACGGTAAATGCAAATCAACAGGTCTTTAGAATTTATAATTTTCATGGCAACTGTATACGATCTCGAATCTGTTCATTTTGAACCATTGTGGCAAAATGGCCGGATAGGAATCGTGCACATGATGTGATATCAGTCAGAGTGATAGGCATGAAGAGGTTAGAAAAAGGAGAGGTTAAGATGAGGCTTGAATTTGAATTTATATAAATTTTATATAGCGTCAGTAGTAGGAAGTGTAGCACTCTGGCTCATTTCATGCCCAAACCTGAGCTCTAGGTCAAAAGCTAACCTATAGGTTACCATTTCATTATTTGACCCACCTTAGGTTACAAAATGTCTAAAATATGCACAAACCTATAATCTATGTCAAACACCGACATAGGTCACCACATTACTGCAAATCCGTCACAATTCATGCACAAACGTAGGCCCTAGGTCAAATCTTCCACCTATAGTTCACCACTAAAATATACACAAACCTAGGCCTTAGGTTAAATCTTCCAACTATAGGTCACCAAAAATATTGCACAATATTGGAAATCCGACATAATTCATGCACAAGCTCTAGGTCAAATCCCTAGGAATTTCCAAAAGTTTCGATGATGAGTCAGCAGTTTCATCGAAACCCATAACCTTGGTTAAAACCACCACCTGTACTCCCTATAAGTCAAAAGCCAAGGGAATTTCCAAAGTTTTCGACAAGTCAGCAATTTCGATGTTGAGTCGTCAGTTTCATCACACACCAACCAAGTCTTCATTATCTACCCAAGAATTAAAGGAATCGGGATAACCAAGCCATTTCACTAAAGATTTCATCCCATGTTTCCTAATGATCTTTTCGATTCTAAATATTTCTTGAGTTGTCTTCTGTAGCTCCTGTTCATAAAATGAGCCCTGTATTTCGTCTCCATTATAATCAGCAATCTTATAAGTTGGAGGATCCGTGTATTGAATATGGGATACTGTAAAAACTTCTTCCGTCCATCTAGGTGTGTACTCCTTTTCAAATATGTTCTTTTTCTTAGTTATTCTAACTTTATCACCGATTGAAAACCTAGGCACAATAGGTTCCGAAATCTCATCACCGTACAAATTTATAAAAACAACCTTCTCGCTCACTTTCATACTAGCTTTAGCGGGCGTCATTTTAATAGAATTATGTTTTGTTTCATTATAATTACTAACCATATCGCCTAACACTTCGATATATCTCCTTGTTGAATTAGCTGTAAAGTACTTAAACATTTTCTCTCGCATAGTCCGGTTCCATCTCTCAACTACGCAGGATTTTTCTTCATTCTCAGTAGAGTACAACTCAACCAAATTCTTTACGTCTTTATTATAAAATTCTTTTCCTTTATCCACCCACACCTTACTCGGTTTTCTTCCGCTTTCTAATATTTTCAAGAAACCAAAAGCTGTAGATTTTCCACTCTTATCATTTAACGGCACGATCCACCCGTACTTGGAAAACACATCTATAACGGTTAATAGATATTTAACACCATCGTTATCTTTAGCGAAAGCCTGCATATCGACCAAATCAGCAGCCCATATTTCATCTATTCCACTAACAAACACCTTTCTCTTTCTAAAATGCCTTACTACAGGTTTATGCAATTCATTCGCTAATTGATTAGTCCATTTCAGATCGGGTTGTAATTTTAAGCTTTTTTTAAACCTAACCCGAGATTAGCTTTAGTAGATAATATAGGTTTGACTATAGCCCACTCGATTCTCTCCCGTAAGCTAGGATTAGGTATGTTATTCAATTCATTAATCATTGCTCAATCGGCGATATTCCTAGAAGCCGTATCTATATGAGATTAAAATCCGATCTAAATATAATAAATAATATTTAAAATGGGAACTCGTAAATTTCTAGATTTCGAAACCTTAGAAGAAGATGTTGTTTACACAGTCAAAACGAAGCAGTATCTATACGGCACAGTAGGTTATTTCTTCCTAATTACAGTAGAGGCACCTGATGGGACAGAGTATTACATGAGCGTATTCGAGGGGCCATTGCATGACAAGTTAGAAACGGACAAGACATTTACTTTCATGAAAACGAGGATAGAAACAGAACCGGGTTACAGCACGTCGTATATCGTGGTATCTGGAGATAACGAAGTTGTTGAACTTGTAGTTTAAATTTTCAATGAGAATAGTCATTGAAAATCTTAGTCATCGTACACGAATAACTGCATCACACTTAATCCTGGCTTCCCCGATTCAGCTTGTTTACAGTACAACATGTAAGACGTGTATTTTCCTACGGAATCGATTAAAAATTCTTGCTAAGCATTTCCTAAGTAAGTAGGACTAGGTGCAGTGTATAAAATATTCCAACTTTCTGAGTTGTTGGCTCCTTCTATCCTCCAATCATAAATCCTTTCGAAGGATTTATTCCTTCCTTTCAATCCAATATTCCAGATTCTTACAGCTGCTGGACACTTGAGAGTTAAAAAGAATTGACTGTTGACGTTAGACACCCATTCACCTTCGTCTTTGAATGCATTGATGGCTTTGTTATTTTTGAAATTCAGAAGTGGCGCTCGCTTCAAAACCATAATTACTAGTATTCGAAGTTAATCTTGGAACGTAACTGACATGACATTTTCTTCCAAGTGTGATATCAGTAAGAGTAGGAATCCACTGTAACAACCCAATACCGGTCCATTCCACCCCATCGCTCCTGGATATAACATGAAATCGCCATTAAACGTAATTGGACGATGCTGGAAATGTAAACTTGTTCAAAACTCCTGCATCGAGGACATCCGTTTTAGGACTTAGAATATCTGTAAATACTATTCCATCGTTACTCGCTTGAACATTCCATCTAGTAATACGTGTGTTTAATACTGTGCTAGCAATGATGTAGAAACCCGACATAGACAAAGGAACGGGATATTTAATCTGTAACCAAACATCAGTTACTGTATCGGCTATCCAACATTCGGGGGCATGACAAGCATTTTGAAGCGCTTTCCACGGTTCAAAGTTATACCCAGCCGCCATGCGATATTCGCTAGCACTAGCTTCGTAAGTAAAACCGTTTATCATCGTTACATTCGAAGTCATGGTAAGTGCTGCAGTCACGTATAGTCTCGCGTTATCAGTGGTAGTATTATTCGTTTTCATTTGGCTGACTAGAGTTTCGACTTGACAAAAACTCGCGGCCTGGCTAGCTAAGACTGGTGGATGAATGTCAGTCGGTAGACCTTTTATCAAATTTCCACTCATATTCAAATCACCATCCATTTCGTTCGTTCCATCTCGTTTTAGAAAGGTATTACTCGCTTGAGATAGAGTAACACCTCCAGTCACAATTCTTTCAATTGATGCAGTATCAGTTCGTCCAAATTTTTCAACAGGCATGTTTTTAAATAAGTGATGTTATTTAATGTAATTCGTTTATGACTTCTTGAAATTTACAACCATCGTTCATCGTCTTCTTCTATACGTACAGACATAAATGACCGCAATACACTTGACCGTCTGGTTGTATTCGCTCACTGTTATAAAACAGCGGTCTTTGTAGATATTTTATCAATTTTGTAGGAGGAGGCAGCCCATAGCTGTCGAAATAACTTTTATCCTTAGCGCGCTTGATAAAACATGTCCAATGTGTTCCTTTACCATCAGAATCGTCTAGATTAAGGATGCCACACTCGTTCGCTCTTGGCCTCTTCGGTAATTCGTCTCTTAGAAAAACTCCTCTGAAATTATTTATATTTAGTTTCTTCGACGCTTCGATTAGATCAATGTTCGACAAAGCAATATTAGGTAGTGTTACGCCTTCGACATCGATTTGTTCAACACTCATTTTATAATAGAGAATAATGTCCATATGCTAAAGTGTGGATTCCCCTCTTGTTGAATCACTCGCATATCATCTTCCGCCGAAAGAGCCACCTTGTTGACTTCTTCGGTGTAGATATCGTGTAGGTGGGATCGAATGACATTCATCTTTCTCAATTGTTCTCTCTTGGTGAATAAGCAGTCCTTTTAATCTTCGTCAGTTATAGATTTCTTGACGACATTCTGCTTCACACCTTTACATTTCTTGTGGTCCACTCCATCCATCTTGTACGAATACAGTTTCGATCTTAAACCTACAAATCTTCGATCTGTTTACCAGCTGCTTCATCTTTGAACATGCCAATGACCTTTTTTATTGATGCCAGTTTCTATACCAGAGGGGTGGTCTTTAGGATAGTCGCTAGTGTCGAACCTGCCTCTAATGTCTAGAGCTATATCGGCGTAGAAGTCTTTGGTCTTAATTTCATAGGCTAAAGAATCAGTATATGTAAAAAGTGACTTTGCTCTATCTTTATACTTTTTCTTGATGTAATTATAATGAAAATCGTACATTATAGTCCTACTCAAGTCTAAAATACACATTCCAAGATATATAGGCTTGTTGTAATATAACTTCGTCCGTTTCATATGAATGGCAATTAGGTTCTCATCAAAAATGGTTCGAGTGTCGTAATTGGTTCTCGCTGCTAGTTTTATGGCTTGCTTCTCGCTGGAAACTAGTTTTATGTCTACGCGAGACTCTATATTCTCGCATGTCTTCCCAAAGACACTATTGTTCATCAGTTTAAAAAAGTCTTTCTCGAAATCGTTGGAGGCTTTCGTCCTCAGGTTGGTATTTAGATCGATATACTTTCTCAACCAAGCACTTTCTTCAAATTTAATTCAGCGATGAATTTTGGTTATCTTCAAGCCTAGGCTTTCATACAGCTTTAAATTTTCGTAAAGGACTATGTACTTTTCTTTATCACACAGGTTTGGTATAAGTTTTGGAACATCCGATTCTTTAACCTTAACACTCTCTGGACCAAGAGGATAGTCGTTGTGAAGATCGTGCAAATATCTCGGATATTCCAAGTCTGCTTCAAATATACATGGTGTTGATCTCCAATCGTTTAGCTCATCATTACCCATCCACTGGAACCCATGAGTTAGTAGATTCTTACACATTGCCCATCCGTACAGGTTGTTCGCGTCTAAATAGGTTATAAATGTCGTACGCTTGCTTTCGTCAAACGCTGGCATGTACTTATTGTTTGCTTGCCCATAACGATATGAAATAGTGCTAACACCACCTCTTACACCGTGCTTAACCATTAGTGTCATATCCTAATCGCTCAACAACTCCAACTCTACTCCAGTCAACTTCAAAGCTGCGTCCCAAGCAAGATCTGGCAAAGTATAATACCAGGCGGGATCTAGGCCATAGTTCTCACAACGCACATCTCTAAAATTCTCAAATACATCAGCAAGCAGGAGAACGTCGGACAGGTTATACAAATCGTGGTATTCTCGCAAAGTCTTAAATCCGAATTCATTCCATACCGTCTGTGCGTGGTTGTAGTCTTCGTCACTAATGCTAGAGTCGTTAAGTTTCGAATAGAACGCGGACTTTGGTGGAAGTTTTGTTTCGTTCAGTCGATCGACGGAATCAACACAGTCATAAGGGTAGACACCTTTTCTAAGTAGAAGACCGAGCTGAGTGCTTGCTTAGATTCTTACACTGATCTTTCCTTAGATTTCTCGATAAAGCATCAAGACTCGATGCCATGAATCTAAAACTATCGATGAAACAATACTGGAAAAAACTTGGGGACTTTATAGTTTAAATTACAGTTTTCACGATCCGCGCCTCTAAATTTACCGATGAGGTGGCAGTGGTCTCTAACTCGATCATCACCCAGTTCGCCTTCGCATATGTGACAAACTGTAGCCGAGTCGTACAGAGCCTGATCTTTCTTTCCGAATATCATTTTCTATGGAAATTTTAATCGATTATAAATATCTTTTATATTGCATATAAGAGTGTCTATAAATATCTGAGCTACATCATCATCTTCGCTCTCCGCTGTAAACGTTACGAGAGCTTGCAAATATAGATCATCATCAAAACATTTTATATAATAGCAGAAAGAACTTTGGACGTGTTTTTGATTTTTGTTGGTGTAGGACATGCTGGGATCTGGTTGACAAGTGTCTATGGGTTTAATAAATGACTCAAAATCGGCAAACACGACAAAGGGGACTCTCATCTTTCTATAATAATTTTTAAAACTCAACATAGTTCCTGGTTCTGGAAGTTCTATCTTTTGAGCGTCGTGTTGGGAACAGTACCCTGTGTGCTGGCGTAGCGAATCTTTTCTACTAAAACCGATTAAGCATCTTTTACAATGGTACATCGAAGTACTGGTGTTTTCTGTTTGTTCCGTTAAAGTTCTTTATCCAACAATAATGCTTCTTTTCTCCATCGGATATGAGTAGCAGATCTACACACCTATCGCTCTCATGTTTCGATAAATAATGTGGGAATAGACGTACATCTTTCTCGAAACCAAAGACATTAATACTAATATTATTTTTACTCTCAAACTTACTTATCATATTAGCATCCGCTGCGACTGAGAATTCAATGCTGGACCAATCAGGTTCTTCAGACTGCTTGATTAATTCTTTCGTAATTCTTTCTGAATTCTTATCAACGGGGTTTAAGGCTCTAGTTACACACCACTTGAAACATTCTTCATTTTCGTTCTTCATATTAACAATAGCCTTTTTACTCGTCAAACATTTCGGCAGTGGAATGTAAGAACTGCCTTTTAGCGGTTTATACACAACTGTGTTGATTTCTAATTTTTGAACCGCTCTAAGTCTCCAGTTACTACCTCGCATCTGGAAGGCGGCCATTGATTCTAAGATTTCTAAGATTTATCCTTCGCATTATTAAATATTTCGCTCGGGTCGGTAGAGTTTAAAACAACTTCGGTCCTAGAGACGAATGGAAAATTAACAGAATGTACATGTCCGGTTTTCATATCTACACGCTCCATTGTGCAGGTAAGGACAAAATTGACCTTAGTCTGGCGATTTTTTTGTCAACAAGTCTACCACCTGTGTTCCAACACTGTTAAGAAAAGATGTGGCATCAATTCCGTTAGCTCCCTCGACCGTGTATTGTTTCGTGAAGCTGTTGATGGCTGAGGCCGTCTCTTTTATTTCGAGTGTTCTCATATGAATTTTGCTGAATATAGTATTCACTTTGGCATTTAGTGCTTATAACTTTTCATTCACCTTTCTCTTGTTTCTTCAGGTATATACCCTTCGATCCACTTTGCGAATGTATTAATCGCTGATTTAGTTTTATCGTATGCTTTTCGCGCTGTTGTGGCTGGTACGGTTCGATTGTTGGGATTCCAATGTGGGGAACGGGTGCATCAAGCAAATTAGCATTGGTTTAGGCCTCGCTCGCTGTAATTTTACTAATCAAATTCGCTTTGCGCAATCTCGTATAACCTACCAAACCACACTGTTTAGCAATTTTTCGTAATTCAATAACATTTTTCTTCGAGTTTTCCATTTTATATTGGGGGTGGCATTCCTTTAAGTAGAACTGTGAAAATATTTTCTTGTCTATTCATTCTATATATGCAAGAAAAAATTTTTTTGTGATGACTCAACATCGAAACTGCTGACTCGTCAAAAACTTTGGAAATTCCCTTGGCTTTTGACTTATAGGGAGCATAGGTGGTGGTTTTAACCAAGGTTATAGGTTTCGATTAAACTGCTGACTCATCATCGAAACTTTTGGAAATTCCTAGGAATTTGACCTAGAGCTTAGGTTTGTGCATGAATTGTGTCGGATTTCCAATATTGTGCAATATTTTTGGTGACCTATAGGTGGAATATTTGACCTAGGGTCTACGTTTGTGCATGATTTGTGACGGATTTGCAGTATTGTGGTGACCTATAGGTCGGTGTTTGACCTAGGTTATAGGTTTGTGCATATTTTAGAAATTTTGTAACCTAAGGTGGGTCAAAAAATGAAATGGTAACCTATAGGTTAGCTTTTGACCTAGAGCTCAGGTTTGTGCATGAAATGAGCCAGACTGCTACCTTTCCTACTACTAGCGTCCCTTCAAGACGACTACTCAGATCCAGATCCAAGCAAAAGAAGAGTCATGAGGAGTCGATGAAATGCATCAGAGGGTAGGAAGAGAGTGGATCACCGGGCAGATACCATTCCACGCTATAGGGACAGCAATGGCGAACGCCCTGGACTGTGTCATGGCTTTACGAGTAAAAGCTACAAAGAGAGTATGTTGAGAGGCTGAACGTAAAGATCGGCGACCTGGCCATGTTGTGACTGGAACAATAAGGAATTTCAAATAGACTGGAGCCCAGTTCACTAGAAAGCTCATTCAGACCGCCTGCACCAGAATTCTATATAGGATAAGATCATATTAATTATATTATTAATGAGAATAGATGCGGTGATTGTCTTACCGTTGAGACATGGTACAGAGAAGCACGCGTCCAGCTGAGTCTCGCAGTTGAGTCCACTATATCCGCTTGGACAAGTGCAGTGGTACTGTCCACTGCGTTCCAGGCACGTTCCGTTGTTGAGGCATGGACCAAAATCGCACGACTTCGACAGACTTAGCTGACAATAGCTTCCGTGGAAATTCAATGGACACAAGCAACGGTAGTGACCACTGTTCGAGTCCAGCTGAATAATAATTAATTACAATAATAATAATAGTGATGATGATGATTATGGTGATTATTATTATTATTATTATTATTATTATTATTATTATAATGCCGCTGATGCTGCTGATGCTGCTGCTGATGACGATGATAGTAAAATAATAATAATAATAATATAGCGCCGCAGTTGAGCCGAGGACGAAGCAAGTGGCGTTATGTTACATGAACAAAAATTACTAATGGTCAGATATATATAATTTGTGAATGCGTCGCGGTTTATTGAACAAAGTGATATTTAGTTTTTATCATCGTTAAATGTCAAATTGTTGGAGAAATATCGCTTGTGAGTATTGATAACGCTTTATCAATGCAAAGAGTACACCATTGAATTGATGAAAAGAAACATAATTAACCGAATTCCTTAATTTGTCTGTTGGTTGATTGAGTAATTGATTGGTTGATTAATTGACTGATTGATTAACTGAAAAAAATGTTAGACTGATCGATTGACTGATCAACTAGACTGACTGACTGACTGATTGATCGAATGATTGATCGATTGATTAACCGAAATGCAGTCTACCTCACATGTTCCACCATTTTCGCAGGGTACATGGTCGCAGTCTTCAACCTTCTGCTGACAGTTGGCTCCTGTGAACCCTGGAGGACAAGTGCACATGTAGCTGCCCTGACCTGCATTGGTGCATGTTCCGCTGTTTAGGCACGGCTTGTGATTCGTGCAGAAATTCAGGTCTACAAAGATTAATTATCAAATCAATGTCTTTTATCTGGAATCATCTCTTTTGTTGATTCATAGCAAAGAATAATCTCTCATTTGTCAATCAATTAATCTGTGCACCACTTAAAGATAGCTATTCAGAGTCGCTCGCGACCAAAGCCGATCAACGAGGAAAGTCTTGAGAAGTTTATAGAAAGAGCCAGACAGGTCGCGCAGAAGAGGGCGCCAGTCAGATGGAAGGCTATTCTGGGATCCACAATTTTTGAGAAAACTCAATAATCATATATCTGACTTTGTTTGGAACCTGAATGTGGTTTCTCAGTTCAAAATCAAACTAAAATTTATTATTATTATTATTAATATTGTTAGAATTTATTGTATTCATTAGGTCTGGAGATAGAGATAGTTTTTCATGTGTTAGTTAAAGGTGCATACACTGCCTTACAGGGTCCCTGGCAAGAATGAGAAATTTCTAGATCGATAATCTGAAACGTATACTCAGTTTTTTCAAGGTCATAATCGACAATTAGCGAAATACATGATTTTTTGGTGGAAAAGAGAGCTTAAACTAATCTCCGTAGTCTCTCACCTTGGTTGCAGAACAGACCTCCCCAACCATCTTCACAGTTGCACTGCCACGGCTGATCGCAGAAGCCATGCTGGCAACCAGGATATGGAATACACTGACGACAAAGCGTACCCTGCCAACCAAGTCGACATCTGTCAACGTAAATATACGTCAGTGTTAGTCACACAGTTACAAGACAATCGTAATCATAATTATATAATTACCATTACATTTACGCATGCACCAACATCTTTGCTTGACTGTCTTAAATTCAGATTATGTTGAAAGGGTCTTCCCGATAGCGGTGGGACTTAGTTCCCTTAGACTTAGGAGTTGTTTCTTTCCCCATTGTTAACTTGACCAGAGGCGTCAATCCCCCCTTGAGTGATGGAGGCAAACCCTACGGTCACAAGTGTCAGGAAGGCAAGATATTCCTTCCTAAGTGCAAAAGATATCCCCCCTATATGAACTTGGAGGCATTTGCCACCGGACCACCCAATATCTAGACGCCTCTGAACTTAACAGTCAATCTTCTGTTCAACTTGTAAGTTGTGCTATTCTGTTTGATTGGTTTGATCAGTTGCCGAATAAAAACTGTTGGTTATGGTTATGGTTATAAACCCCTAAACACGCATCATCAGCTTATTCGCGAGTGCTGCGTCCTGTCAGGTAGGTTGTCCCGAGTTGTAAAGAGAAAACCAGAGCCCTTGCATCTACCAAACCTCCAGAGCGAACAACGCAGTAACTACTTCTTCGTGATATTCATTACACCACTTGAAAGGTATTCTTGAATCCGTATTAGCACCAACGTGCTCATTTTCGTTCTTGCCCGCATCTAATGATCACAAAGTAAATGATGAAACGGCAGACAGGTTGTTGGCGGCCCATCTTGCATATCGGAACGGCTATTGATAGAGCGCAGAATAATTTATAACATCGACATTATAGAAAAAACATCGACCTCGAATAAATTGCCAGGTGAGTTTATTGCACCGTAATCATGGCTAAGGTTACTCACCGATAAACACTGTTCTGTATTGCAATGCTGACCTTGTAACGTATCCAGACAAGTATCATGAAGAGGCGCGATGTATGTGTTGTCAATGGAAGGCGAATGAATGCATGGATGGACGAATGGATGGATGGATGAATGGGTGAATGGATGAATGAATGAATGAATGAATGAATGCATGAACGAATGAACGAATGAATGAGCGGATGGATGAACGGATGGATGGATTGACGAACGAACGAACGAACGAATGAATGAATGACCCGCACCTCGTGAGTACCTGTCAAATTTGAGAATCCTCAAGTACCAATACTGGGTCTACTTCTCAATATTATGTTCACTGCTAAAACCCGCTCCTGTTTGCTAAGCATTCTGCCTCGGGACACCTCTATGCTGATGACGTTCAGGCATTCATTCATGGTCCGCCTGTTGATCAACTGGTACTTTCTCAATCTATTGAGTCTCTTTCCGAAGAATTACATTTCTGGTTGTCCACGGGTCACCTCTCTCTCTCTCTCTCTCTCTCCCTCTCTCCCTCTCTCCCTCTCTCTTTCTCTGTCTGTCTGTCTCTGTCTGTCTGTCTCTCTCTCTCTCTCAATTCTAAAAACTCAGCTGATCTGTGATGGCACCAGCCAGCAGCTCCTTGACATCGATTGTCATCTATTTTCTTAACAATTTCCTTTGTTCACCTTTTCGTTTAGCGTTCGTGACTTCGGTGTTACCGTTGACAGCACCATTCGTTAGCTGAACACAACTCTAGGCTCTCTCGGTCTACTTTCTATGACTTGCGATGTTTCGATCTGTCACGTGATCTGTCCCATCCTCCACTTTCTCCTCTGCTTCAGTTAGCTTAAGCATGGAATATACAGTATACAGTCTGTAACACGCTACTTGTATTTCCCTTTCGAAAACGCGCCTTTATTCCTTATCAATCGGTGCTAAATGCAGCCACCAATCTCAATGAGGAGCTAAATGATCTTAGGGGGGAGAGAGAGAGACAGACAGACAGACAGACAAAGAAAGAGAGAGATAGAGATGGACAGACAGACAGCGACAGAAAGACAGAGATATAGACAGATAGAGAGAGAGAGAAAAAGGAGACAGACAGACACACACACAGACAGAGACAGAGAGACAGAGACAGAGCGAGACAGACAGAGCGAAAGAGTTAAAAATAGAAAGATAATTGATTATGCCTTGTTGGTCAAGGGTACACTGCATAGACAGATAGCCATTTAACATTGTCTAAGTCTGGCAATAGATCTGTCGACTTATGAACTCGTGTCACATGATTTATAAACATGTTGCTATGACGACTTCACCGTGTGCACTGAGTTGGAACCGATTGGCTTACTTGCATTCGTGCGGATCTTCGCAGAATCCGTGATCCGGATCACATCCATCCAAACAAACCGCTACAACAGAAAAAAACCGAAAATCATAAATTATTATTCGATCTTATGTTTGTTTGTTGTTCACTCAAGGGTGACATCTATGCCTAAACAGATACACGTTGGGTATTCTGTATGTGGAGCTAGATGGAGGGATGGAAGGGGCGATGGAGGGAGGGTTGATGGATGGGTGAATAAATTGGCTGATGGATGGATGGATGGATATGGATGGATGGATGGATGGATGGATGGATAATGGATGGATGGATGGATGGATGGATGGACGGATGGATAATGGATGGATGGATGGATGGTTGGGTGGACGGATTGGGGATGGGTGGTTGATGGATGGATGTAAGGATGGATGAGTTGATTCATTGGAGGGTGGGTGGGTGGATAGTTGGTGAATGGGTGAATCTATGAATACATGGAAGAAGGAATGGAGTGATGAAGCAAGGAAGAGAAGAGCGTAGTTAGGAAGGAGAGAGAGAGAGAGATTGGGTTTGGATGGATGGACGAATGGACGGATGGATGAATTGATGGATAGCAGAGAGGAGGTAAAACTGATGGAGGAAGGGGAAGATAGGTAGATTGAAGGATAAAGGGACGTAGCCTGGGAGGAGGCGATAGAAAGGGAGAAGGATCTGGATCGATGGAGGAAGAGACGAATAGATGGTTGCACGGACTCACACGCAGAAACACAGGCAGGCAGGCAGACAAAGAGACAGACAGAGTAGCGGTCAGAGAGACCGATTGATATACGACGGGATGAAAGGAAAGATAATTCCTTTCAAACGGTAATATTCTCAAACCGTTGTCTGTGGGAACGAAGTAACTTTTCGCCCGCATCGCAACTCATTCTGTGCATAGGATCCAATTACTTGAACAAGGTTGCCACCGGAGCTCCTTGTGTGGTTTAATCAGGGAGATAGAGAAATACAATCCGATAGCAAAAACTTTATTCCGAAATGAATAACTGATAAGTATAGCGGTCTCTCTGATTCGAGGTCAATCGATTTTGATTTCTCCATTTCGTGGTTTTGTCGTTAATCAAGTCGATCGCATTGAAACACTGTACAATTATCTCGTTGAAATGTTTCCGGATTTGTTCCGCTTTCGATTCTAATTCGTTTCTTTGCTTCTGGCCGGCAACAACTGCGATAACTTAATAGGTTTGCCTCATATGTAACTGAGCGTATCCGCAATTCTAATTACAACTGTAACGTGATACGACGATTATGAACTTGATAAGCATATAACTCGGTCATTGAGAGCTTTAGATAGACATTTAGCAGCCATTGTATTTACGGTTATTTAAGGGTGCTAGGTGCTGTGCGTGGTTGTCTTGCCGGACAGTCAAATCAAGAGGTCTGGGGTTCAAATCGCTTAAAATTTAGTTCGAAATCCATATATCGTTTGCGCCAATAGCGAACCAAACCATAAAATGAACAGACTGTCGTAATGCATGTATTGCAAGTAAGGAACTGATCGATGTGGTCACCTAGAAACTTAGTAGATATGACGCTGGGTGACGAAAGGGCGAGGGAGCGGACTGTACACCCTTCCTTGGATGCCGAGGTTAAGAAAATGACGTCGATAACATTTCAAATCATGACTGCTTCAATGCGCGAAAGGGATATTTGTTCTTATTATTCTGTTCTGAGATAAAATACATCCAAGCAGTCACTGCCGTGCTAATAATGTGGAATATGTGTAGTCTTAGGATATACAGAAAAATCCCTCTGATTTCATTTATATCCATCAATCCATCCATCCCTCCATCCATCAATCCATCCATCCCTCCATCCATTAATCCATCCATCCCTCCATCCATTAATCCATACATCCCTCCATCCATCAATCCATCCATCCCTCCATCCATTAATCCATCCATCCCTCCATCCATCAATCCATCCATCCCTCCATCCATTAATCCATCCATCCCTCCATCCATCAATCCATCCATCCCTCCATCCATTAATCCATCCATCCCTCCATCCATTAATCCATCCATCCCTCCATCCATTAATCCATCCATCCCTCCATCCATTAATCCATCCATCCCTCCATCCATTAATCCATCCATCCAGCCATTCCCCTAATTAATGCGCCTGTTCATCCATCCATTCATCTATCCATCCATTCTTCCATCTGTTCATCCATTCATCCATTCGTCCGTCCGTCCATCCATGCATTCATGCATCCAACCAATCATCCATCCATCCGTCAATCCATTATTTCCATCTACTCATCCATCCATCTGTCCGTTCACCCCCCAACCATTAATGTATTACTATGAATTGTTATCCTACCTTCTTCACAATACTGTCCAGTCCATCCGCTCTGACAGATCTTCACTCCTTCGGGGCTGCACGTGTAGTGACCGAATTTGTCATCACGTGGTTGGCATGTGTCCGAACATCCGAGTCCGAAGTACGACTCAGAACACGTGACCCTAAACCTAAAGGTCAGCTGGTGATGATGATCTTTGGATGCGTCGTCATAGAGATGCCAAGTGACGCCTACTTTCAACGTTCCCTGAATCGCAGTTCGGAAGATGAGAGTCTCTGGAGCGCCTGTATTCAAACAACATAGTATAATGGAACAAGTGACAGTAAAAACTTGGGTTTTTTAGGATCCTCTTTTATCTAGTAGATGGCGCAATCGTTCCATTTCCTTAATAGAATTTTTTTATTAGATATCATTGATGATATAAACTTGTCGGAGTGGGGCTCGTCAAGGAGTACTCGTTCGGAGGCTAAACGATATAATGGTTTTGCCTTATTGTTATTTTTTATCAATTTTGAGCTATGTCTTTAAAAATTTGATATATTGCATTGTCATACAAGCGTACCAAACGTGACAAACTTTACGCACCAACCGTGACAAACTTTACGCAAGTCAACTTAAATAAAAGATGGTAAAAAATATAGACTGCGATAAGATAAGATGTTGTCTCAAGCGATCCTAAAGCCTTCTCTCACAATTTGTTCACTGCCCCAAAACAGTTGCGTGCTATAAATCAGCTTAACATCTTGTGTTCATGGAAATGGTAGAGGTATTTGAAACAACGAAAAGCATTTAGGTTCATCACCAATTACTTCGTACTGTAAGAACGCTGAGGGTTCTACTAAAACTAGCTCTACTATTATATTAGATGCTTAATGAATTAGATTATGTTAGGGGAAACTAGCTACACATGAAGATACAGTTAGAATACAACTTATCTTTATTAAATACAGAGAAGAAGAGGTAATAATAATAATATATATATATAATGATTACGACTAATACACAACAGTTACATGTACTTACTAATATGAGTATAGATGAGATGATAACGACCAAGTCCTAAGATGATATGAGTTGACGAGCCTGACAAGATAGCTAGAGTTCTCCGGAAGTCAGACTGCCAAGTTCTTAACAGTGCTCTAGCATATAAGTGAGTTTCCTCAGCCAAAGAGGAAACTGGCCTATCCTAGAACAGACTACTTTGATTGGCCAACTACTGACCACTCAAAGTATCCCTAGAATGTGGGTTGACTGTATCTGCTAGAGCCTACACGAGTGACTGACAGAACCTATACTGTCTGAATTAGTGAATGTTCATCTAAAACTAATGTATAATAATGATCTATATATATAATCTGTTCGAGGCTATCTATTGTAATGTAATGTACAGAATAATCACGGTTACAGTACTGTTCCTCCTTAACCAAACATTTCTTTCTGCACCTTCGTTTAGTAAATTTATAAATTTGTTCTTCGCCAATCATTTGTTTATGTTCGTGTCAATTACTTCGTTCTGCAACAAATAATACCTAAGCCTGTCTGTAATTTCGATTCGTTTCGCATGCAAATCTAATGAGTTTTGTTCGTGGATTGGAGTAGATGTCGCGAGTAAAAGAGACAGTAGAACGCAAATCAGAATAAGATTTTCAACAGTTCTATTTACTTTATTCTATGTTTCGCAAGATGATTAACATATATCCAAAATGTTCAAGACATTGTGCAGTTTAATTCTAATTGAGAAATCTTCACTGAGCATCCCAAGTGTTTACACGGCTACTTTATTATCAACGACTAAGGATCCACCGATGAGGGGTTCTGTAAATGACCTTCAACAACGCAGGGGTTATTTCAGAACATTGGAAGAAGGATAACGCACAAGCCACGAACATACGCTGGTGCCATCTCGTGCATAATATGTGCAGGAAGTTTACCTATCAATAGCGCTATTATGAGGTAAACAGACGGTGTCACAAGAGTCCAGAGCGAGACACAGAAGAGGTTGGAATCATCGAGAAGCAACAACGGTTATCCCCCAGAAGAAATATTCATTTATTTATTCTGAAATTTGATATCGCCCTTCTTCCAACAGTTTTTGCTCAGAAGTTCACACTCCTCGACGGCGCAGATATTGCAGTTGTGCTGCGGAGCAATTTATTGTGCGCGAAGGACTTGCTCAAGGTCCCTACACAGTAACTAACGCCTCGGACGAGGGTCGAATCCGCTCACTCAGCGCACACTAAGCGCTACGGGCCGACCGCTCTAACCAATCGCCTACCGTGCTACACAATACGTTGGGGAAATAGCGCATATGCCGATTGCGGGATAGCCCGATATACATGTAGGCCTAGTATACAGATAATCGAGTACAAAGACAAAGAGATGGTTCTGCAGGAGCAGATCGCTTTCAGCATGGCTGAAATTTTCAACTGGCTGAAGGCAGTGAAGGGCATCAACTGATATCACAGGATATGGCGCCTTGCTCGACTTAGGTTACAGATTTAATCAGGAACCTATCGTGTCACGTGTTCAGCCATCTCCCGTGTTATCTATCTCTATACTTCTCATCTTTTGCAAAGCTCAACACATCTTAAATATATGCATATAATAATAATAATAATAATAAAAATAAAAATAATAATAATAATAATAATAATAATAATAATAATAATAATAATAAAAATAATAATAATAATAATAATAATAATAATAATAAAAATAAAAATAATAATAAAAAAAATAATAAAAATAATAATAATAATAAAAATTATAATAATAATAATAATAATAATAATAATAAAATAATAATAAAAATAACAATAATAATAATAATAATAATAAAAATAATAAAAATAATAAAAATAATAAAAATAATAAAAATAATAAAAATAATAAAAATAATAAAAATAATGATAGTAATGATAATAATGATAATAATGATAAAAATAATAAAAATAATAAAAATAATAAAAAGTAATAAAAATAATAACAATAATAATAATAATAATATAGCCTATTATGTGGCGTATGTTCGGAATTATGCGCTCATCCTTCTGTCTATTTCTATGTATTTATATTTCTATGTATTTATATTTCTATGTATTTATATTTCTATGTATTTATATTTCTATGTATTTATATTTCTATGTATTTATATTTCTATGTATTTATATTTCTATGTATTTATATTTCTATGTATTTATATTTCTATGTATTTATATTTCTGCATGTCAAAATGCACAATAACAAACAATGAAATTATGTATGGTAGACGTATTCCTCATCTGTGTGTAGTCTTACATACGAATATGTGAACAGGTGAATGCTTCCTATAAATTTACTATAATTACATATTATATATATTCTTGGCATGCGTTGCATCTGCATATCGACACATAAATAAACTATGATTTCACAAGGTGTCGATTTACATAATTCAAACGTGTCTGTATACATATTCATGTATGCAAACATACGCATATATATACATATATATATACATATATATATATACATATATATATATGTATTTGGCCGAGGAGAGAGGCCTTCTTTAATGCATCGAAATCTTGCCCCTGTGATATATCTGGCGCCTGCTGCCTGGAAGGCGCGCACCTGCCAGAGCATCCAATGCCACTGTAGCTGATGACTGAATGCGTGTTCAGCCGACAGCCTGGAAAACTCTAAACAGACCCCCGTGAAATCATTGACAGTTACGGGTAGTGGTCAGCTAGCGGGAAGTCAATTGAGAGGTCAGAGTTTGAAGAACTCTGTTTGGAGGTCTCTGACACACCTGCAGCCTATAGCTAGCTCGGATATGTTGAGTATAAACTGACCGTACAATGTCGGTGGGAAGAGGAGACGGCGAGGGAATGGATAGTGGCCACCTGACCCCATATGTCGAAGATAAGAAAATGAAGTTACCTAATACTTCGTGCACATGGCTGCTTGAGGGCTAGCGTAAGGGACAGCTATTCTGCTTCTTCTTCTTCTTCTTCTTCTTCCTTCTCGTCCTCTTTCTCTTCATCTGCCTCCTGCTTTCTACCCATCCTTCTCCTCTTCTTCTTCCTCCTTCTCTCCTCCTTCCCTCTTCTAGTTCTTCCTAGATACATCTCCAAAGGTTTTTCACTCAAAACTGGAAACACAACTCTGTCCCAAAGCCTATCATGATTCCTACTCTTCCAATTTCCACCTCCTCAGTTTCGATTCTTAGCACTTTTTAATAGCCGCCTGGCTCTCTTCTTGCCAAATCTATCTGCATCTTGACCTTGAACCTATTTTAACCCTCTTGTAAGTCAATTTCGTTTTAGTTCTGCGCCTGTGAGTAAGCTGGTTCCCGACTCCGCTCTGAGTGCCGCTGAGGAGGCCTCGAGACAATGATTACGATTTGGAATTGTATGAACCTGAGCAACGGAGGACGATTGAAAACGAGTGGGCTAATTAGACTTGGGGGCGAAGAATTGGCCGCGGTTCTAGTTGCTTATCAGTTTATCAATGGAACGAAAGCAGTACCGTGGGAAAGCTTCTGCGAATTAGCACCGAAGAAAGCAACCAGAGGCCAACGATTAGAATCTATTTAGAGAAACCGAGAGGAACGTTGAAGCAGAAGTTCTAACGTGCAAAAACCGTGGAACCGTGGAATAATAAGGTGGCTTTTCAGTCGAAGCTGGGAAGAAATAATATTTCAGAATATGCCCTGTCACACGTATATTCTCGGAGTTTTCAATATCGATTAATTAGGCCAATACATGTGTATTCGTGTTTATTATTTATTCAAAGTATTTCAAACTAACAAGTATACACAGCATGACTGGAACTCATAATATGAACGGATGAATACGAGTCATTACAGGAGTAGAAAATCTAACTGTATGGCAGCTATGCAAGGCGGCTATATATATGTCAGAATACTCATTTGTCTTTTTCGAATCGTTCAAAATATGCTTTGCTCGTCGCGTTTTATCATGCCTTCCTGTGTCATGTTACGTTCTGTTCCGTCATGTTATGCTCTGTGCTGTTAAGTTGCATGTAGAGTCCTTTCTGTGTTTTTGTCCCAGGTATCAAGTGTACGACAGACAAACCACACGACCTATCCATCGAAGCTCGGAAGAACTATCCATGGTAAATGGAAGACAGTAATCATCTGGATAAGTTGGAACTACTCTACTGAAACATATCATCAGTCTCAAAGCATTAAACAATCTTTAGTACATTCACCTATTGTGGGTTTCATTTGAAAGAGGCGTATAGCTTACATAAGCGCCTCTGAGGAGAAATCTTGAAGAGTGTTATAGAAATGTTCATAACAAATAAATAAATAAATAAATAAGTCACTGTGCATACGATTTGTTTTATAGTGAATGTCAGCCTCACAGAAGAATCTGAACTTACCAATATAAGAAGGGTTAGAAGACTTCGTCGAATTATGCCAAGCTTCAACAATGAGACTGAAGCTTCCCTGAAAGATACAATTACAGCTTGTTTCACACTACCTCATCTGGTAATACATCACACATACTGTCTGTATTGGGTGCAAAAAGGCGCAGCCGTCCACTAACAGCATACTTTTCATGATTAATCAATGCCTGGATAAATTGTGTCATATTATCAGATAAAAAACGAAAGCAGAAAATTCAATCTACTGAATGACACTAAGAAGTTTCAGATAATAGTTATTGAAGAAACTGAAGTAACACCAATCAACACCAAAGAAAATAAATGGACAGTTTAAATGAGGATATAACACGCTTTGCCTCCATCAACGCGCATGGAAGATTTTTATGGAATGGCAATATAAACAGATATATTCAATCAATCAAAGTAGCTTATTTGGCAATCAAAAATAATACCAACTATGCAAAAGTTGACACGAAATCGCAGTATATCACAGGGGAGACCCCATTAGGGATTAAAAGTCTCCAGAGTTTGGGCCCTCTAGTGTAAGAACGATTAGTGTAATTATATGAGGACACAACCCGACTTGCCCTTATCAGGCAGCATATGTGAAAGTGGTATTAGATTTACCAGTGCAAGTCTTTTATTAGCACAGTTATCAATAAGTGTCTGGTGTCAGGAATTGCAACAAATGTAACTTAATATGGGCCTAGCTTAAGTTAAGAGGCTATCTGACAGATCGCGGGTTTATATGAACTAATCAGATAAATCTATTAGCTCTCGATAGAACAGGCAATTCACAATTTACCTTGCATTCTTACAGCGTAAAACTCTGACACCAGTGGCACAGAACGAAGGCTACTTAATAAAATGCTATTCTTCATTTCTTCATCTTCCTTTTCTATGTCTCGTCGTCATCGTCATCATCATCATAATCATCATTACTACCGTCGCCGTTGTCGTCATCGTCATCAATATTATCGTCGTCGCTACCATCGTCATCGTCGCCATCATCATCATCGTCATCATCTTCTTTATCTAACTTGTCTTCGTCGGCGTCATTATCATCACTATCATCGTCATCATCGTCATTGTCGTCGTCGTCGTTGCATCATCATCATCATCAAGAGCGCCCAGATAGGGGGTCCAGAGGCAAATGCCTCCAATTTCAGGCAGAGGGAATGTTTTGTAGGGCGAATATCTTGCCTTCCAGACGCTGGAGACCGGGCGTTTGCCTCCATCACCATGGGGGTGGGGGGAGATTGACACCTCTGATCATCATCATCATCATCCAATTCGTCGTCCTCATCATCATCATCATCATCATCTCTTCCACCATCATCGTGACATGCCAAAACGTACCGGCCACGTAAAGTCGAATGGAATGCTGAGAGTCGTCGTCTTATTTTCCAGATCGAGGTTGTTGCCACCAAGGACGGATGTGTTGACCTTGCCGAAGGTGCAGGCCACTTCCGATGGTATGCTCAACTGATAGTGACTCAGGCAGATCTGGAAGTAAGTCCGACAGGTCGAGGCACATGGCTGCGGCGGTCTGGCCCCTGCCTGCCCTGCAGCCGCACCGCCCGAGCAGCAGCCTCCCGCTGAGTCCAGTCCTGCTTCGTTGACAAAAGCCAGCAGCTGGAGCTCAAAGAGGCCAGAGCCGGAAACCTATAAATGGTGGCAGAAAAGCATTGGAGTTAATCGGGAACGGGAAGTAACGGACTTCTGCCGGAAATGAGCGGAAATTAACGACTGGAAGTGTAGGCGAGTGCAAGAAGTGATATAGGGACAGAGGACATGGTAGAATTGTAATGTAAGATTCAATTTCTATCGGTAGTTCGGTTGGATAATTGACGATGATGACGATGATGACGATGACGGTTACGATAACGATGATGCAGAAGAAGTACATTACTGGGATGCTGATGTCATTGTTATTTAAAGCGTGATGACCACCGCTGACCGTGATGCATACCTGCGCTTGTGTTTGGTGCATTCGAGCATTATGTATGTACGTTCACAAACACAGAGACACAAACACAGAGACACAAACACAGAGACACAAACGGACCGACACACGGACAAGCCAAATTAACACATACGCATGCGCAGCCCGACGGAAGCCGGACAATTAGCGCCACAGAGTGGATCAATTAATTATTGGCCGTCATTGGGCAGTCAGTCGGTCCAGTAACGGGTATATAATATATAATTATATATATATACATATATAATTATATATATACTCTATTAATGGAGGTCCTTAGTATAATAAACTTATCACGAAATAGATAACGTCAATAAAATGACATCCTATGACTTATCGTCTAATCTCTAATGCAGAAAACAGACGTTTCCTACAGGTAATTGACCATTCTCGATTATAAATCGGACAATTACCTTAATTTATACGTAATATAGGCTTAAATTTAAATCGCCGGAATTTCCAGTGCTTCAAAAAAGCCGTGTTGGAGATACTGTAACAACTAAAAACAACTCGGCGAAGTGCGGCAATGGCGTATCTAATCACTTGCATTTGGTATCAATTTATTTAATTAAAATGTGATGTAATGTAAGTCTTCTGAAATTTCTCAGCCGCCCCAAAAGCCACGTCAGGGAGACCTGCATATTGACCATTTAGCCTAGGTTACGACGGTCTTGATGGCTATAGTGCAGTGTTCGGGGCGCTCAACGTGCATGCTTGTGGGCCTATTGTTCTGGTTGTTTCATATTATTTCAAAAGCCGGCGGAGTCTAGCTGTTAACTGGTTGGAGCCGAAATGCGTGCGCGTGACGGCTATTTTAAACGGCAACGTTTTTATCGTGAAATCTGTCCGACTGTCTGGAATTTAATGGCTCCACAAGCAATGCTTCTTTTGTTGGTCTGTCTGGTATAATGTATGAATGGGCTTTTGTAGGCCGAAGGATCGACTGCCTTGAGCAAATCCCTTAGGGAGGTTCTCAAAGGGCGTCTCACAAGTAGCCAGCTGCACACGTACATACATGGGATGGTGGATAGATAAAAGGTAGAGTGGGTTGATGGTTGGACGGACACGGGTTCAGGGTTTAATTTATGTGTGCCTGGGGTAGGCAGATACTTCCTGGAAGGTGGTGTGAGGAGCTGTCTGGAAATGCGTGGGTGGTGTGGCGGGGAAATGATAAGAAGGGTGTGAAGGAGAACGGGTTCTTGGAAAAAAGTGCTTTTAAAAGGTGGGATTACGGGTCACGTGTGAGATATGTCCGCGATATGGGACGCAAAACAGACTCAGAAACAGATGAAGGCGTGGTTGTTTAAGGCTCCAACTGGATCGTTGACTTTTATTAACAGCAACTGGAACACTCAGACATACCTAGGAATGCCAGTTAGGTTCAACTGCTTCTACCATCCGGAACCCCAAAGGCCAAGGGGGGACTGATGAGAGTCTAGCGATATTCTCTAATTTTTGCAGATAGTGTGCGCTAGAAATTTTGTGTGCAACCTTTTATAAATGGTTCAAACCTTTTAGCGCATGTACGAGCTGAATGCGATCATGGTTAAGCTTAAATCATATCTAGAATTATATGGTTATTAAGTTCTGATAACCTAAGAAAAGTTCCTTGTCTAAAGATAAGTAAGGAGACACATCAGCCAAGGAACCAAAGCTTCTGGAGTAATTTAGGCCACAGGCGGCTAATCGACTGATTCTGAGTCTGGCTCCTAGGATTTTTTATATTTCATTTAAATTCATGTAAACTTCCTTGGATATGAACTTCTGACGAAAGAGAATAAACATAGTGACAGCAGACCGTATAGAGTTGTGGCACAAATGTTGCGTTCTTGTAAAAAAAACTTTACAAAGACTGCACTGCAGACGTTGTATGTAATAATAATATGTATCGGTTGTATGACGATCTTAGGGGTGGCTGTTGGGGTAAGACCCTTAGGATGGAACCGAAAACAGTCTTGAAAAGCCCTACAAAATTCTTAACCTATCACAGGTCCTGAACAGATTAACACACATTCAGACAAACAAACAGACATGTATTACTATATACCAACAGATACATAGACATCCTAAAAAGACAGGTAGACAGGTAGACAGACAGACAGACGTGGGAGAGACTATAGGTTTTGGATTTTCTGAGCTTGACCTTCGTCCCCAGTTTCCCATTCTCAGTGCAGTGATGAATGAAAATTTAAATCCAAGAAGCCTTTGGACAACAAGGTCAGAGCAACTTAAGTAACCTTCCCACAATTACCACCCAGTCACACACTGCTAATGATAACCCCATTGATTTGTTCACATGACCCTCCTCCTATAAGCGGAACTTAAAAAGACATTTAAGCTTCAGTCACTCCAACAATTTGGGTGCTGGCCATTACTCTGAATTACCCACAACACACCATTTTTATGAAGCAACTGTTGCTGTAAGGTAGGCGACTTATTGAATAGAATACATTGCCGTAGAAAATTCACATACAGCCTCTGTTTGGAGTGAGGGAGGTAGTGAGAGAGGAAGGGAGAAAGGGATCGAAGAGGGAGGGAGGGAGGGAATCAACTTCCTCTTCCCTATTATTGAGAGTTAGACCTGAGAATTAGATAGCCCGTCTAAACTTGCAGAAGAAATAATCAGACGTAAGTCTCCAATAGTTGTTCTGCTTTGTAGCTAGTACACTAGAAGCTTTATTACTGATACACTCAACACTCAAGCCTTAATAAGTAGGTTGTGAATTAAAAATGGAATATTTAGGAGATCCGTTAAGAGTACAACCCCATCATCGTACACGTACACGTCACTCTAACAACAATTAACTGAACTGTTAATTAAACTCTCAATTCAACTCTTCAACTCTTTATTCAACTCTCTCTTTGACTCTTAATTCAATTCTCTATTCAAGTCTTAATCCTTCTTAAACTTTTAATTCAACTCTTAATTCAGCTCTTAATTCAACTCTTAATTCAACTCTTAAATCAACTCCCAATTCAACTCTTAATTCAACTCTTAACTCAACTCTTAACTCAACTCTTTATTTTATACTTAATTCGACTCATAATTCAACTTCTTCTTTGACTCGTAATGCAACTCTTTATTCAACTTTTAATTCAACTTTTAATTCAACTTTTAATTCAACTCTCAATTCAACTCTAATTCAACTCTTTATCTGACTCTTAATTCAAATGTCTACAGCCCAGAAAGATACAGATCTTAGTAAATCAAAGACACAAGACTATAATACAACAAGTTTACATGCCATCTCTCTAACATAATATTACTATGCATTGTGCTCTCAAAGAGTTATAGGAAAGGAACCCTTAAGATGGTGATCTTCATCCAGGCGCTATATAAATGTCCAGGTAATGCAAATATACAGGAAACATCTATTCGTACATACTTGCATACAACCACGCATGCATGCACACGTACAGACAGACATTCAGACAAACAAACACGCATCTAATCTACTATTTACATATTCATTAATATAGTACATTTCAGGTGTAGTAATAGCATAAATTCGACCCCACCTTATCTCCTTATCTCTGTGGCCTTAGGGGCACGCGTGGTAGCCCCCACACCTACACACACATCATAGAGATATAATTATAGTCCGCTATCTCAACTCATTCACACCGCCATTTTGTACAAATCAGGGTAGTCCCCAGCGATATGCATTTCAGATAGACTCGTAAATCGGTCGGCGCTCCCTCCCATTCCCCCAATTTCCCCCTCCCCATTCAACAACTGCCGACCAGTTCGTCTGCGGGGTCTGCTATTAATACCCGCAGCCACTACGTAGATGAAGACGGACATTTCTGCTCCTCGTAACACCTGCCCTTCGTTTGCCATCGTCTCGCACGCGACTACCGTCTCGACAACTTGTTCTAGGTCTGCGTATCCGAGGCGGAGAGAGCGGGATGGGGCTTGGGGTTGGGGCTTAGGGATGGGGCTTTGAGGTTATGGGGTTTGGAGAGGGGGACTGAGGGATGGGGTTTGGGGAAGTGGGTAGCCGACGAACCGAGGATTTAACTTAGTTTCTGTACCTTAATATAATTATGTCGGTTAGTCTGTCTTCGTCTGCTTTTGTCCCTGTTCGTGTATGTGTACGTGTGTGTTCGTGTATGTGTACGTGTGTGTTCGTGTATGTGTGTGTGTGTGTTCGTGTATGTGTGTGTCTGTGTGTATTTGTTTATATCTTAATCATTTCTATTGTCTAGTTCTATCATCTCGTATTTCTCCAGATCTGTTATCGGTTTCTGTTGCCTGTCTCCGTCTCCGTCTCTGTATTCGTCTGTATGTCTGTCTGTACCTTTCTGTTTCTCTCTCTATAACACACCATTTGTCTACTTATATCTGTGTCAGAACCTTTATCTTTGGAGGCATTTGCTTCCCTCGTGTTGACGCTTTGTTCGGTCTGTCCGTCTCTCTGTTTCTATCCCCTATGTCTCTGTCTATGTCTGTCTGTCGCTGTCTGTCTCTCTGTCTGTCCCTGTCTGTTCATCTCTGTCTGTGTCTGTCTGTCTCTCTCTTTGTCTCTCTCTTTGTCTCTGTCTCTATCTCTGTCTCTCTGCCTGCCTGCCTGTCTGTCTGTCTGTCTGTCTCTCTATCTCTGTCTGTCTCTCTCTCTCTCTCTCAGTCTGTCCGCCTACTTGACAGACTTTCAACCTGCCAGTAAGTGTGCATAGAGACGAGAGATAGTCCTCCGTGGAATCCGCAACAGCTGCTGTACTCGTCCGTTGAGGCTCTGCCTACCTGCAGACACCGGTTCCTCCTCCTCCTCCTTCTCCTCCTGCTCCTCCTTCTCCTCCTCTTCCTCCTTCTCCTCCTCCTCCTCCTTCTCCTCCTCCTCCTCCTCCTCACGGCAGCACTACAACCCACAACTTACTACTACACGCTGTACAACAAGACGTGCTCTGTATAATCGCAGATGAGCTACTGGCGTTGAGAGGAGACGAATGAAGCTGAGACGATGCCGCCAGCCTTTGCTTACGTTTGCCCACTATATGTTATACAGACCGACCGACCGACCGACTGACGGACTGACTGAATGCCTGAAGTCCATCTGACACACGGCAGATTGGTTTAGATTCACAGCTGGGTGTTGGTAAATACATACACGTTGCGTATTCGTTATGCTGAAGAGCACACTCACACGTGTATGCATAGGAATAGTTAGAGGGGGAGTCGAGGGGCTGTGGTACCCTGAAGTTTTGGACGGCAGGGTGACGTACTGTTCCCACTGTTCCTAAGTAAACAAAACCAATAGTAAGATTTTATCGGAGGAGGTCTTTCATTAGTATCGTGTGAACCATCAGGCTCGGAATAATCCACCAGAAATCATCATCATATTAGTCGTTCATCACCATCATCATCGGCTATTATTGTTATCATTGTCGTTGTCCTTGTCATTGTCCTTGTCCATGTCATTGTCCTTGTCTTGGTCCTTGTCATTTTCATTATGATTATGATAATGATTATTATTACTATTATTATTATCATTATTATTATTATTATTATTATTATCATTATTATTATTACTATTATTATAACTAAAATTATAATAATAATTATGATTATAATAATTATTATTATTATTATTACGCATGGACTATAAACGACACTGCTATGATTATTTAACAGCCACAAAAAGGAAACAATGCAACAGTTAGTATCATGTCCTTCCATTTCTGCACTAATACCTACAGAGTTTGATTGGGTGAGATCCTTCACCACCATTCTTACGTTTGAATGGACGCCAGTTAAGGTCGTCAAGGACGGTATACTAACCAGATATACAAATCTCTGAAATAAGCCAGCATTGGAAAGTGAACCGCGATCCACATGCTCGCCTCGCTGTGCAGTGTGGGAGGCAACTATGCTCTAACTAACGTAGTTTTTCGGGTAATACGTGAGAGGTATACACTGTTATACAGGCTACAGTTTAAGTCAATTCGCTAAGGGCATTAAGATTAATCTATTATGCTCATGACATGGGTGTCTAATTCTTCATACAGGGTTGAATATCTTGCCGTTTATTCAAGGCAGATGCAATAAGTTAAACAACTTACACAGGCGAAGAACAAACTTCTGACGGCCACCACTTGTAAACCCGAGAAAAATTTTACTATTAGCACTCGTAACATTGGATATGAGTGAATTTATGATCGTATTGTTGCCGCTTTATTGTAAGCTTTAGCTACGCATGTGACCTCGTAACCCCTAGATCCAGAAATAACTAGTTGTAACTAACCTTAAAAGTCGTGGCTACTATCTTGAATAGGCAACGAGTTATCGACGTCTTAGCAATGGCCACATGCTTCCGTTAGACTTAGAATTTATAGTTCTGTCAGTGAGTTAATTGATCTATTGATATCAACTGACTGTAAATTAAAAGTTATCAGAGATGTAAGGTTAAGTTAATAGCAACGGGATACAGTCTGCTGCTTCTGTCTGCAGCTGGTTTTGTAGTCTAACTGATCTATTTCGGTTGATCATCCATGACCTATGACATCACCTTATTCGTGACCAAAACTCCAAGCTTCCAAAGCGCCACTTGAAAGCCATGCGCAGGGCCCCAGGTAGTCCTTTAACAGCACATACTTATCGCGCGAAGCAGACGGCCAATTAAGCAAAGATAATTCCAAACTACTGCAAACCTACCTTGGTTGTACATCCACATGTAACTACGTTAATATTATCGTACAACTACCTACATACATCTTATCGTAATCTAACTACGTAAACCTTATCGTACATCTATTTACCCGGTACGTAAATCTTACTCTGCATCTACCTATGTAAAATTGATAGTATACATATGACTTATGAAATATTATCGTACATCTATATATGCTAATCCGATTGTATACCAATCTATGTAAATCTTATCGTGCATCTCTACCTGTACCAATCTGATTTCACATTCTGGCTATGATGGAATTTCAATGCAATTCAATTCAATTCATGAATCATGAATAAAAATGCTGCATATTTAAAGACAGTAAAAAATTAGATAACTAACTATTTTATATATATTTCAACAATAGCCCTCCCCATGCAAGCGCTGTTTTGACCCGTTTACTTCAGCGACGCTTTCTCGTCCCGTCTGAGTTCTTGCGCTACAGGCTCCCTCACAGTGCCAGCTACATCATAGTCGCACCTATCATCGGCATCACCGCTGCCATTACGCCCGCTATGCCGGTACATGCAGCAGGACGATTATAAGTTACGCTCACGAATAAACGACGTGATAAGATACAATTATAGACACCTGTTTGACGAGAAACTGGATTAGCGCTGCAGAAAGAAACAAGGTAACTTCTACGATCCTCCGCTTCTCCGCCATATCGTTGAATTATCAGACTTTTTTACGCGCCTCAGGAGCTGTTGTGACCCCGATCCGTTCTCGGGCTCTCTGCCCAGAAGACCCGGGAGCTCGCGGAGTCAGCCACGGCAGCGGCCTCGGAAGGATACCGCGAAGCAGATGGTTGTGGTACTATCTTTACGTCATGTCTCAACGTAGCTCTTCTGCAACGTGTTTTCAGCAGCAGCAGCAGCTGTGTGGTACCTGGATCCGGGATGGAGATCCCGCCCTCCTCGAAGCCTTGATTGACAGCTGCGACGTCAGGCGAGGAGTTTTTTATGGAAGACTCCGAAGACGATGTCGATAGACCACGCTGCGCGTCCGACTCCGAAAACTCCGGGTTGAAAACTCGTGACTGCTTGTAAATCCAATCCAGTTTCAGCCGCTTTCGTGAAAGACTTATACGGACGCCGAGTTCTCTAAATCGCTCGCGGAGAAACTAAGTTGCAATTGACTACCAGGAGATGTGATTCCTCCTCAGCAGAGAGAGGCATCCCACGCTGCTCTTTAGAAGAAGAACGTCACGAAAGCTTAACTACTACGAAGAAAAATATACGAGTCGTTTAACTAGAGTGGCACGCCATTCACAGCAGCCGCACACGGTGTGGGTGCTTTGTAAAAACTTAGGCGAGTAGTTCAACGCTAGTAGTTTACGCAACTGTTCCGAGACCGCACAGCGATCTCACGAGGCTTCAACTGCCGTAAACTCCGATATATAGTCGACTTAAACTGAGTGGTCGATCCCTGGCATTTCGCTACAGCGCGGTCGGCTCCGTTGAAAGCGCGCGGCTGCCCCTAGCACACGCCGCGCCACGCGGCCAGCCCTACGCGCGCGTGCACCCGGCCAAACTAACTCATGCTGCCACCTGCCGTCGAAACTCGCTGACACCTGACTATAGTGGCAGCATCGGCAGAAGTTTTTCGTTCTGCTGTTTACTGCAACCGACGCTCCCCCATTTCTATACATACCCTTCACTGCTCCCCGAAACAAAGAGCCCCAGACGCGGCCATGGATGGTTCGGGTAAAGTTCTGCCCTTCCAGGCTCCTGCAATCAAGGGCAAAACCATAAGCAGCTCGTACGTCATGTAAGCTACGTCTGTCTTCTCTCTGTCTGTTTCTGTTTTTGACTGCCTCTGTCTCTCTATCTCTGTCTCTCTCTTGAAATTGATGGGAGGTTGTGGAAGAATCTTGGACGGAGAGAACTTCTTTTGTCTAGGAATAAAGTGCGGCAACTGAAACAAGGACAGAATGCATCTATAACTTGCATGGCGTTTAACGAAGTCAGTCAGAGAATCTATGAAACTATGAAACTTGATATAGCGCCTCTTGAATAAATCTACTCAGAGGCGCTATTCGCGCTATACTACATAAATGTCGTTTAAATGAGTGTTAGAACAGTCAGTAAATAGTGCACAGCAAGCTAGAATAGTCACCAATGGTTAGCTCACGTACAAGAGTGGAACCATACGACGATGGTTCAAATTTATGTCCTCTGTAATTAATTAATATTTATGCATAATAGGTCTATATATTGCGTCAAAGCTGATAGATATATCATAGATGTTCAGAGTCTTTGTTCAGTGACGTCTGGTTCCCTTTTGGAATTTAAAGCACAGTTAATAACAACAGAAGTTTTAGTTCGGTCTAAACAAAGTAAACATCAATGCACTATGACGACTTCGCAATCTCAAATTCATCGCCCATGTAATTAATATTTATGCATATATACACGTACATATAAATATACATAAATATATGCATATAGAAAGATAGACAAACTGATAGATAGATAGATAGATAGATAGATAGATAGATAGATAGATAGATAGACAGATAGACAGATAGACAGATAGACAGACATACAGACAGGCACACACACAGACAGACAGACAGACAGAAAGACTGACTGACTGACTGACTGTCTGACTGACTGACTGACTGACTGACTGACTGACTGACTGACTGACTGACTGACTGACTGACTGACTGACTGACTGACTGACTGACTGACTGACTGACTCACTGACTGACTGACTGACTGACTGACTGACTGACTGATTGATGGATTTATTGACTGTCAGATAGACAGACACACAGACACACAGACAGATAGATAGTTAAATATATGGCCCAACGCCAGGGATGTGGTCTCGAGACCGCGGTCTTGGTCTCGAGACGGTCTCGAGACCGGAAAATTGAGGTCTTGGTCTTGGTCTCGAATGCTTCGGTCTTGGTCTTGGTCTCGGACCATCGGGCCTGGTCTCGGATGCGTCGGTCTTGGTCTTAAAAGAATGGTCTTGGTCTTGGTCTTCGTCTTAGGTTAGCATTCTTGGTCAATTGCCGTATCAGAGCAATTTCTTTGATATTTGTCGGTGTTTCTCGATTAGAGACACCGGTGTTTTGACCATCTATATATATACATGTTACTGTGGGCAAAAAGATGTATTTGCAACGGAACCAGCCATTTCAAACTTTGCTTTCACAAATTTTCAAGGTTTTGGAACAGTCTAATAATTATGTGGTCAGCCTCGTTTAGTCACTATTAACCTACAATTCCGAGTACAAGAAAGCCTACATCATTCAAACGGAACGTTAATCTACTTGTCTTAAAGTATTTAGTATTTAAATCGTATACTGTAAGTAATTTATAGTGTGATATTCTCCGGCCGAAGCCAAGGGCTGAACCCCGCAGACTGGCTGGTAAAACTGTTTCTGTACCATTATTAAGATTAGTATTCTTCAGGAAAAAAATTGATGTTTTAAGCGTGGTATTCCGTTTTAGCGTCTTAATAGATTGAATTGTTTATAAAAAAGCATCGGTCTTGGTCTTGGTCTTGGTCTCGGACCCTCGGTCTTGGTCTTGATCTCGGACCACCCGGTCGTGGTCTTGGTCTCGGACCACCCGGTCTTGGTCTTGGTATTGGACCTCTCGGTCTTGGTCTCGGTCTTTGTCTCGAGGTTTTGGTCTCGTGCCCAACACTGCCAAATCCACAAATATTAACACATGTTGTAGCAGGAAGAGAAACCAGCACGGCCAGTCTGTTCCTGTTAATAAATTAAAATAAATTAAAAACATTACACTGTAACTTAGTGAGTGTATTGTGGCGTTCTGCCGCCCGAGCGCCTGCCAAGCTCTCGGACGGTGTCGACTCCAGCTCGAGTCTGGAGTCGCCCGAGTCACTTTCTTATCAAATCTCAATGCCAAATAGTTGCTCTCTATATCTAACAGGATGATCACTCTCATCAGTATAGATTAAGGATGGGCCTCTTCAAGAAAGTTAGCACTGTTCGAATTAGTCACGAGGACCGACTTTGCCTACTCCCCGGTCGCCGGATGGGCAACGTTCTGAGGATGGCCGTACTCAAAACAGGGTTCGTAATCATACCGGCAGGAGTCTTTCTCGCATTGACTACCTTCCAAGCTACTAGCCTCTTTTTCCTCTCTACCTGATGTCGTACCATTCAGCATCTTGTGACTCTGAACTATCGCCAATGAGGGACACCAAACGTTCTCTTAAGTTACGAGGTTCAGAATGATATACTTGAGACAAGTCCCTAAGTCATATCGATCTAGACAATTATCGGTAGCTTTATTCAACGTCTTCTACTCCTAGACATTACTGTTCTCAACTCTCTAACCTCTGTCGTCCTAGACACTACCATCTCACAACTCTTCGTCATATCATGCTAGACACTTAGCTATCACGCCTTCTGCTCAACACTTATCTCTCGGTCTATTTCCGTGTATAGCATAACGGCCGTACACGTATGTTTTATCATGCACCACATTTGAAGGAGTAAGTTCCCTTACTCGTCCTCTGTATTGGCAGTTACTCACCAACACTGATATATTCTGCTTCTATAAAAATGACACTGCCATGGTATTCACGGACTCTGATAGTGAAGGTCTTCCCTCTATAACCTTCGATATCTACTCACAGATCTTCGATCCGACCTACGCACGAGGAGACTCGACCTCGCACTTCAGTCAGTTCTCGGAACTGTGTGTGACGACAAGCAAACATGTATTCACCTGGGTACCCGACTACCCAAACGTACGCGTATCGATCAAGTCGATGAGACAGTCAAGTAGAGATTCACTTCGGGAAAACGGGGGGAGTAAGTATGACCACCGACGTAGGTAGCCAACAGTAATATTTACGTATCGATCAATACTTGGTCGGCTTATTATCCTTAACCTGGGTTTCCGACTGCCCAGAGTTTCACGTCTGCGTTCATCTGTTTCATACTTGAGTATCGGACAACAAGAGACAACCCAGACTTTCACGTGTTTCTTGGTCCATTTCCTTGCATGGCATACCGGCCTCATACGCATAAGTTATCATGTACACTATTGACCGTCCTCTGCATTGGCAATTATCCGCCAACACCGTAATATATTCTGAGACTTCGGGAAACCAGGAGGATTAACTATGACCAACGTAGGTAACAAACAAGAGTATTTATCGAAAGACCATAAAACCATCAAGAAGAGTTATTTGACTTGTAACCTGAAGGTATCAACCGGTAGCAGTGTTTTCTCTTGTTTGTAACGTACTCTTCTAACGTGTTCACCCTCCACGTGTAGTCCTAACGGGTCCTTCGGGAATTTCCCCATATTTCTATCGAACGGCAGCGCGAACTCTTTCACGGTCTGTACCACTCTCGGCCACCGGGTCTCTTTGACTATAAGCGATCGTTAATCCTGGGACTTAGCCCAGTCTGTATCTATCATGGTCACCCGAACTTTCTCGGTCTCGGTCACACGAACTTCCACGTGTCCGACCACTCAAGTGCTGCTGGAAACCTGCGTGAGTAACTATGCCCACGTAAGGTAGCCAAGTGTACATATTAACGAAACCGTACAGGGAAAAGAATATGCGGAAACATCCGCAATTATTGAAGTCTTCGGCACCAGTCACGACCGTTTCTTGTAATCGTCGAACGCACCAATGGGATCGCCTTCCCAGTATTTATCGATCGCATCAATTGGGGAACTTTCCCCGTATGTGCCAACGCTCCACCGGCAGCTCTCTCTGTCTGTACGGTTGCTACTCCGGAAATCTATTCGGCTTGTATCTCTTGCGACCACCAGAACTTTCTCGGTCTCGGCCACCAGAACTTCTACGATTGCGGTCACCCGAATGTTCACGTGTCCGACAACTCAAGTGATGCTGGAAACCGGCAGGAGTAGCTATGACCGAACTAGGTAGCCAACAAGTATATTCCTCGGCCTGCTTTCATCTGTTATATACTTTTGTATCCGATCACTCAGATGCTGACATGTCCGTAACTCTCATGGACTGCGTTTATTCCTCTAATCGTAGGATCATCTAGATACTCGTCACCTAGAGCTCTGACCAACGCTAATGCACCAACTATCGTAAGCTTCGTTTCTGAGTCCTCAGACTCGATTCTCTCACAGGCACCTGAGGTAAGTGTCACCACGTTACCTCTATGTTTCACACAGACCTGTATGATTATAATCACTTCTTTCTCTGAAGCAATTGTACTCTCTTATACACTGGAACGAACCACGGACAGATCTTTCAAGGAAGTCCCCCAAAAGATTATGTAGTTAGATCTACTAGAAGAAATTCTGCGGTTAGTCCCGCAAGTAGAAGCCTCGCGGGGAAACCGCGAGTCAAGATATTATAATTAGACACACAAGTAAATAGATTTCTGGAAAACCAGAGGAGTAACTGTAACCGACATAGGTAGCCAACACGAATAGTTATCGAAATACCGTAGGAAGACATATTGCGGGGACACCGCAAGTACAGATATTACGTTTAGTAACTCAAGTTAAGATACGCGGGGGAAACCGCGACCAAAGACATTGCGATCAGACACGCAAATCAACAGGATGCTGGTAAACGAGGCGAGTAAGTATGACCACGTTAGTTAGCTAAGTATAGATATTTACGAGAAACCGTAAACAGAAAAGAATATGCGGAGACGCCCGCAATTGATCAGGTTTTCGGCACCAAAGGGAACTTTCCCTGTATCGAACGCACCAATGGGGTTATCCTCCCCGTATTTATTGAACGTATTTATGTTTTCCAGTATGTGTCAACGGCTTCACCGGTAGTTCTCTCGGTTTGTTTCCAACGGCTTCACGGAGCCGCCCTCTCCGTCTTTTAACCAACGTGTACTGGGGAACTCTTCCCGTATATTGTCTCAACGGCCGCCGTAATCTGTCTTTCTCGATTATAATCGCATCTCGTGGATTTACCCGTTATATTGTATCCACGACCACCGACGCCTCTCTCGATATAAACGTTCGGTTCCTCGGGGCTTTGCCCGATCTCTATTTCTCACTGGCACCAACGGGGTCACCATCTTCCCCTTATTCCCGCACAGAACTGTCATTCATTTATTTCCAACGATCGGACTTTACCGCACTCTCGAACGGCACCCAGACCTGTGAGCATTTCTCACGATCGGTCAGCCTGTTGACTCCTACGATCAGGGCACGGTCCGTCTTGCGATCGACGGCAGAGGGGCCCACCCCACCAGATCAGCGAAAAGCAGCACTGGTCTGACCGCGAGAGCGGCTGTCACTAGAGGTCGTATTTATATGGCAACACGATCTCTGGAGCGGTACGAGAACCACTCTACGTATGAAGCAGTACGAACCACTGCTCCACGTATATAGCGATGCACCGTATGCGTATGTAAGGCTATACTCAAGCCAATTCATGCGTCTGCAAGCTATGCAATGAACTAAAATCCGCGGATCGGTCTTCCTCCTATACGCAACACTGCAAGAAAATATACGTAAAATAACGCTATGGCGAGCCGAAAATTTATTTTAAAATCCTTTATTCAAGCCTTGTGGCCTGTCCGCCACAGTATTACATAATGATTAAACATTTCTTCCTTGGTCCACTGGCTTGCTATCTTTTTACATTTAAAAATTACTTTTACATTAACAAAATTTTTAATCTAATTTTAGCAGCTCCTTGAAGTGTGTCGCCCCTAGGCCAGGGTCTTGTCGGCCTAATGGTAAATACGGCACTGCGTCTGCTTGCAACATGTAATGACTAATTTTTAATTTAGCAATCAATTGGAGTTTATATTGCACCCCCTCAAGATTCATCCTCAGAGGTGCTTCCGACCCATTTCAGGCTTATATTGGGGAGCAGTTTTGAGCAATTGATAGAAACTCCACCTCTATTTGGACTTCGACAGTGCCAGTCCCAAGCCTGGAGAAAAAAGGAGGGCGACATCAAATCATCTTCGATATGGAACGGTGTCGTTAAAAAAATCAACACAACAACATGCAATTGATGGAGCGAAGAGGATTTACAGTGATTTACATTGATTTGCAGTGATTTACAGTGATGAGGACAGCCTTAAAAAGGAACCTAACGTACATCATATTTTTCCAACAGCAAAACCACTTCTTTCGGAAATATCTTCCAAGAAGGGTGATGATGACTTAAGTTAAGACATCGCTGGATGGTATGCCCACGGATACGGGTCGTGTCTATTACCCAACACTTGTTGCATGCGGCTGCATTCCCTTGTAGTGAAAACTCCGCATTATCGCTCGGGTACTGACCGCATCGAAAGCATTGAACGACCGCACCCAATACGGAATGATTAGGATCATCGTACTAACGAGTGGCTTCGTCGCCTGGTGATGACTATTTGCCACGCAATGTGCCTAATGTTCTGAACAGGTTTCAATACAAAGGGTGGTTTTCGTACTACATTCAGACACGCAACAATTGTTATGTGAAGAAAGTTGGTCATCGTCGGAGTTTGGCTTTTTCGCGTCTTTGATCTTTCTCTGAATCATTGAATGAATGAATGAATTACTTAATGAGTAAACGTATGAATGAATGAATTAATTAATATATAAGTAAATGAATAAATGAATGAATGGATGAATGGATGAACGGAATAAATAAGAGTGAATAAGTGAATAAATGAATGAATTAAACGAATGAACGAACGAATGAATGCATGAATGAGTGAATGAATAAATGAATGAATGAATGAATGAATCAACGAACGAACGAACGAATGAATGAATGAATGAACGAACGAACGAATGAATGAATGAATGCGGCTGTCCAAAGTCCATGTCTGTACGTTAGTCATGGATATATATGTGTAATATTGTGTATATGTATACAATACATGGCTTTTCTATATGTACATGCATGTTGTGTGTACGACTGTGCGTCTGTCTATCTGTCTGTCTGCAAGAGTGCATGTCTTTGTGTCTGTCTGTCTGTGTAACTGAAGTTACTTGGTTGTCATCCGTGGGGTCAACCCCTTTAGGCGGTTGGACTGAATCTATCTCGCTCAGACCACCCACGGCACAGTCTTATTAATTATGTCAGTCTTCAGCTCAAAAACGGTTCTTAGCGTGTTTGATGTAAGTGAGTGTCTGCCGGTGACCGCGCATGACTTCCATGACCTCTGCCCTTTCTAGGTCAGTGAACTGACCTCATACGTCATAAACGATGATGAGCGATGTTCCTTCGCAGCTCTAGATTCATACATGTTCAGTCGTGATAGATCGTATATGCCTCGTCATTTTAACTGTGTTCTGACGGCTGCTAGAATGTCTATCATTCAACAAAAGCTGATGAAACGTTGGTCGCGTCGAACGGATGTGCATTAAATTATTGTGCATGAAAAGTATAAAGAAATCTAAGTATTTCACTATCTCTCATCACTTGTTGACGCACAAGGCTTTAGCGGAAATTGCTCTAAGACATGGACCCCTGTAGTATGAACTCCTATAGCATGAACTTCTGTAGCATGGACTCCTGTAGCATGAACTCCTGTAGCATGGACTCCTGTAGCATGGACTCCTGTAGCATGGACTCCTGTAGCATGGACTCCTGTAGCATGTACTCCTGTAGCATGGACTTCTGTAGCATGGACTCCTGTAGCATGGACTCCTGTAGCATGAACTCCTGTAGCATGGACTCCTGTAGCATGGACTCCTGTAGCATGGACCCCTGTAGTATGAACTCCTGTAGCATGAACTCCTGTAGCATGGACTCCTGTAGCATGAACTCCTGTAGCATGAACTCCTGTAGCATGGACTCCTGTAGCATGGACTCCTGTAGCATGGAATCCTGTAGCATGGACTTCTGTAGCATGGACTCCTGTAGCATGGACTCCTGTAGCATGGACTCCTGTAGCATGGACTTCTGTAGCATGGACTCCTGTAGCATGGACTCCTGTAGCATGAACTCCTGTAGCATGGACTTCTGTAGCATGGACTCCTGTAGCATGGACCCCTGTAGCATGGACTCCTGTAGCATGAACTCCTGTAGCATGAACTCCTGTAGCATGGACTCCTGTAGCATGGACTCCTGTAGCATGGAATCCTGTAGCATGGACTTCTGTAGCATGGACTCCTGTAGCATGGACTCCTGTAGCATGGACTCCTGTAGCATGGACTCCTGCAGACCTTTTCACTCGATAGCCGCGGCATTAATGCGAGCGCAATTATATGGGCAATAATGACAATAATAGCAACAATAACAACATCGATAATAAAAATGGGTTTGTTTCGGGGCACTTTCGCCAACCAGGCCAATAACGTAGGGCCATTTCCAGACAAATTGTATTCCTAGCAATATCTAACTCCCTGAGGATTCTGTTTACCACTGGGCTAAATAATAATAATAGTAATAATAATAATAATAATAACGACAATAATAATAATAATAATATAGATCATAATAATAATAGTAATACGGGGGCAATGATAAGGAAAAAACAATAACTACAGCTGAGCTTGATATCGCCCAATGAGGAAAAATTACTAATAATTATCATAACATTAAAGAAGCAGAACAAAAATAATGGTAATAATAATAATAATAATAATAATAATAATAATAATAATAACAACATACAAAATAATAATAATAATACACAGATACATACGTGCATACATACATACATGTACACAAAAGCACATTTAATATCAGATGATATGTCAGATATAAGCATACATGTATATAACTTTAGACCTATTGCCTATTACATATCTTATATTATACATTGTTCCATATTATTTTATATTATTTGTATATTCAATAAATTATACATGGCTGCATTATACAATTCAGTGGACTCGGTACATACATGTAGCACATACGACAACGGTGAGTAATTCTAATATTTTGGCCAGATGATCTAAGGGCGAACCGTGTTGGCATAGCCAGCAACAATGCCGCGCTATGTGGCCCATACACTGGAATTTCAATGATCAATGATTATGCAACAGAATCTGTTTCTGAAGCGTATACCGCTACACTAAATGTCCTCATACATACATACATACATACATACATACATACATACATACATACATACATACATACATACATACATTCATACATACATACATATATACATACATACATACATACATACATACATAATCAGACCCACCGGCAGAAATTTCGAGCCCCTAGACAGAGAAATTCTACAACGGGTCTACAACTCTACATAGGCAGAGAAATTCCGGGTAGACCTACCTATGCAGTGAAATTCCGGATCCCTAGGCAGAGAAACTCCGGGTCCACGAAGGCAGAGTAGTCATGGACCTTATAGGGCGCATAGGCCTATTACCGTTCTCATAATTTTATTGCCATAGGATACGCCCGCCCACTTCCGTCTATACTGAGTGAACGTTCTTCTTATAGAACTACTTTTGAAGAAATAAGTTTCGCCTATAAATGAGAACCCTGAGGTGTTGAAAATGTTTAATAATCTGTTTAGATTTGTCAAAGAATCAACTGTTGAACCAGAGTCCAAGAAACGCTGTACCACAACACACATGAATAGCCACGTACTCACAAAACAAGCATGCACACGTACATGTACATATGCCACAGATCATCGCAGGCATGCTTGTTTAAGTTGTTTTCAAGCATTTGTACATAGAACGGTTTTAAAGTTTGATTTGTAATGGTGACTGTATCTTGAGCATTCTTATAGCGTCGCTAGAAGACCAACAGCCTGCGCGATGTCAAATGTCATTACGATCTATGGAATTACATCGGTTGGTAACAAGGAAAAGTAAAGTTGAAGAGTATCCAGAGGTGGGCCCACGCACGCACGTATGGCCGAGCCAACATACACACATTATATACGCACACATATATGCATAGGCCTACATAAAATACATCCAAACATGCATCCTATAGCCCACACACAGGTTGCTATACCACCGATTTGACAACCCATTTCATTGAACATTTTTATGCACCTTCAAGGATCCTATATTCGATGTAGTTTCACAATCAACTGTTTCGACAGAGTTCCACTAGATGCAATAAACAAGAGTAAAGTTCTGCAGTCACTATATTCTCACACGGCGATCATCTCGTTCTTCGACTACTTATTTGAAAGCCAATTCCAATGTGATCTTTTACTGTAAGGTGGTATTAAAAATATTGAATCGTTACGTCAATATTTTTGGACGTATAGTCGATGAGGAGAAAGCCGATATATTTTTTAAACTACCCATGCATTGCATTATGTAAACAGAAAGCGTATCAATGTTATCTCACCCATCTTTTGCGATTGCACCCTCTGGAGTCGGTATACATACAATAGGTCAGTTCAGATGAAATCATCCCATAAATCATTGCACAGAAATGCATGTCTTCTCAAAAATACGCAAGCAATCGCGAATGAATCTCAATGTGCTTCAGGCAATGATGTTCACGATTTTTATTTACCAGTGGTATATGTACGTAGGTAGACATAGTGGGCCCACATTGCGATGATGAAAGGTGCTAGATAAACGGGTCATTCAGCAACCTACGAATTCTCGTGCCAGGAAAGGAGAAGACATCGATTTGTCTTTTTCGTTGGCAAGTTATGCAATTAATCGTTGACATGTCTTGAATATCAGGACAGACAATATTATCGTTGGACAGTTACTGTAAACTCCGGTGCTTTTGACCAACTGTATACAGAACACTCTACATATTATGAAGTCCAGTTTTGATGCAAGGCAATGAAGCAGTCTAAATGGTCTTTGGTCGAGAGATATATTTATTGGTATGAGAGTTAATAGTTTGATGAGTAGAAGGTATAGACCTATGAATCAAAAGTATATTATAAAGATTATCAATTGGTCAATCAAAAGTATACATTGCCCGCTGTTTAATCGAAAGCATACTATATTAATTGTTAATTCTTTAATCAGAAGTATACTATACAGATTGTTAATTGTTAATCCGCAACTATTTGCAGTCATACTGTTGTCCGCTAAATATTGAAGACACATGTTCGCTTAATCTCAAGCTATATGAAGTCTTACAATTGTAACTGTAAACACAGAAATTCTATGACAAGGTTAGAAGTCATTCTCCAGTTTGACCATCTTCTGAAATCTTCATTATATAACAACGGTCATGAACTGATAAATCTCGGGACAACGACACCTTGATGAGAATTCGTCAAACATCTCATTTCGCGGGTGACTTGCAAAGGCATCTGTTCACAGAGTTGTTAAAGCCGTGTTTAACAGCCGCCTCAGTTTAACCCGCAGAGAACAGACGAATAGGCTAAGGATGCACGACAAAGATGCACTTTTCAGCTCATTGTGCACTAATTGTTGTGAAGCTTTTTGTTTAAAACGACGCCTATGACATCATAATGGGCCAGTGCAAAGTGCGCCTCCGAATAGTTATTCTGTGAGAGGCGCTATATAAATCTATATATATAATATATATATATAATACAATACAAAAGGTGCAGAGTAGATTTTGAATATTTCGTACACTTAAGGCCACCAGTTCATTCGGACTTCTAGCAGATACTTGTCACATATCGTAATTATTATTCTTGGCTGGGAATGCCATTCATTAAGTGACGACAACGTATACAGTGATGCATAAAGGGGTTAACCGACAAGAGACCCCAATAAACCACGTCTTGTGTTGTTCCTCATTTGTCGAGTCGTTTTTGAGGTACACCGGTAGCTGCAACAGCTCTTACACACGGAATGCATGAAATATATGCATGCAGACGTATGTATGCGCAAGATACCAGTTGACGAATTGGGTATTTATGTATACCTGGTGGTGCCTATATCTCGGCGTTACTCTCTTCTAATTAATTCGTTTAGTCGCCAACGGTACCAGCTGCTTTCCCACAGTTTCTCGTGACTCCATCTCTGACCCATGACGAACCGTCAACAAAAGTCACTCTTGCTTGTCAAACATTTCAGCGCACAAGATAAAGGAAGGGCCTTTATAGCGAGGGTCCGCCAGCCTTCGACCCTCGACGCAGAACTTTCCCACACTCGACGCTGGCAAAAGCACAGTCGACGTCGGGAACAATGCAAGTAGAAATACCCACACCCCATACGGCAGGTCCCTCATACTCCTGAACAATCGCCACCACGGTATGTAAATGCGTTATAGAACTTATATAGAGAGAGTTATAAGAAAACGTTATAGCGTCTGTTTGATAAAGATTTAATGCAGATCCATTCAAATATTATTCTTTACGGGCCTGACGTAAATGTATACGTTGATTCGGCCTGAGTTTAAAAAGGCCGGGCCTCGCACACAACAGGTCCGACCATTAGAATAGCGCTCGTGAATAAGGTGGTGCCCTGCGCTTTAGAAGTTTGGGAGATTATGACTACAACTGCTGCTTATTTTATCATTCAGTTTTATTTGTGATACGTTTTTGAGATGATTCACAAATCCTTGACTACAGTCTCGTAACAGTTGAATTGATCGTATCTCGTTGGTGGGTTCATCCGTGTTGTTTCTTGAAGACTGCTCTAATTTCTGAGCTCCAATGCATTTGAAAAATGCGGTGAAACAGTCCTTGGTATGTTTGCAGGTATCCAGGGTCTGGCCATTTTTGACTCATATACTTCTGGCTTGCAGAGTCTAACAACATGTCTAAGGACAACACAGATGAAAATCGAAGGTTTAATTTGGCACTTTAAAGATGTGTGAGTTTTCTGTGATATTTGTAATTGATGATGCATATCAGAATCCCGTTTTCAAAGCCTAATTCAACTGTTTGTATTGCCCCTCTGAGATCCCTACCCAATTTTCCTCATGAGCCTTCGGCACTCTTGCACTCCACTTGCTGGAAAATATTGATGCTGGCCCGCCATTAAAAAATATTTGACGCATCTGTTTTAGACGGACTCAAGCGGTTCACCTTCAGCTTATTAGCATTGGCGCCGACAGTAAGAATTTTTACGGCTTTCACTGTTAGCGTACAAGTCAAACGAATCCGATTTTGTTTACTAGTCGAACGCTGAATTCATTTCATAGTCTCATGAAACAACGCACAGTTGATGCGTGCAAGAACGTGATATTATGCAAATACATATTTTGTCTTTTGTCTGTGTATAATTATTGCTGTACATAACGTGCTTGCTTTTCTGATGAATTGTCAGTGATCAATAAAAATGTTTGGTTATGGGTATTTAATATTTAATGTGACGTAATCGAACATTTATATAGCGGTTCTTCGGGATATCTACTCGATACACTTTCTGCGCTAGCCTACACGATGTTAATTATAATCAGTAATGAATATTTCACATCAGGTATAGTAAAGCAGTCAACAGTAAGCTGAAGGAGTCGCCAGTGGTTGGCCCACGCACAAACGTGGAACCAACCAATGGATTCCAATCTACAGCTGACAGATGACATGGCTGTTCAGAGTATCTTGACCAGGGATAGTTTCTCGTTAATACAAATATACAACGTTAATGTAATCGAGCAGTTAAAAAGCGCCCTTTCAAGCTATTTACTCAGAAGCTCTCTTTACGCTGGCTAAAATATTATGTTAGATGTCTTAGTGAACGAGTTAAATATATATATATATATTATATAAATATTATATATATATAGCACGTTAATATAAGTATATATACACGCGCTGATGATGGCATTATATACGTTCAGATTATAAGCTTATTATAAGCTTATTGTAAGTCCGCGCCACAATTGTTTAGACCTCTGAATTGCAGTGACCGATGAGCGCATCCTTTATCACCTAAAGAGTCATCGGCTGCTGATACAGCTGCTGGGCCGGGATTGAAAGAGCGTGCAAACGACAGAGAGGATTTCCTATTGAAGATGGATTCAATAGAAAGACGTCTTGTCCTTGATCTATTTGGGCAATATTAGCGTCTTAGTAGAAATCTCATTGAAGACCTGCTTCACCATAAACATCCTCCTTGCCATCAGCCAACTGTCGCCGGAATCAGTTGGCTCGGCTATAATATACGCGCGTGCGTGGATCCACCTCTGGATACTCTTCAACTTTACTTTTCCTTGTTACCAACCGATGTAATTCCATAGATCGTAATGACATTTGACATCGCACAGGCTGTTGGTCATCTAGCGGCGCTATAAGAATGCTCAAGATACAGTCACCATTACAAATCAAGCTTTAAAGCCGTTCTATGTATAAATGCTTGAAAACAACTTAAAAAGCATGACCTGTGGCGTATTAACAATAACGATTTCAACAGACTAAGTCAACATTAGTTTTTGACGTAACCCAGGCCAACAATCTTCTTTAATTATGTACACCATGGAACCTTCTTAATTCGCTCCACTGCATACATGGCACCTTAATTCATTTCCATACATACATCCCAATACCTTCTTAATCCGTTTTCCTGTATACGAGACACTTTGATTCGTTTCCTTATATACACCATGACACCTTCTTAATCGATACCTTTGTATAAATGACACCTTAATCTGCTTCCTAATATACACCATGACACCTTCTTAATCCGTTTCCCTGTATACATGACACCTAAATCTGATTCCCTGTGTACACCATGAAATCTTGTTAATCCGTTACATTGTATGTATACATGACACCTTAATCCAGTTCCTTATTTGCACTACGACACCTTCTTAATCCATTCCATTGTATAGTATAGAACACCTGAATTCGTTGCTTATATTAACCATTGTGCCTAAATGAGATCAATGCAGATCAGTGCAGCCGTAAGATGTCAGAGCCGAAAGGAATTGCGATCATAATCTCCCGTAGGATCAAAGCAGGTCCCGCCCAATTCTGAATAACGGAACCAATATGCCTCCATATAATTAAACGTCAAGTTGCAACTTTCCCAACGGCGATAAAAAGTAAACACAGCAATGGTATCTCATTGGCAAGCCAACCATTATATTGCAGCGCAGTTGTATCTGCCTATAGCAGGCGCCGCCCCAACTTCAAACGGCTTGAAAGACTCGCAGAAAAGGGTGACGCGTCAAATATGCCGGTGTTGGAGGAAAATTAACTCCCCGGAAAAATTAACTCCCGGAGTGTATTGTACCTAGGATATATTTACTCCTGAGTTAATTGTCCTATTCAAAAAAAGGGAGTTTGTATGTCCTAGGAACAATACATTCCGCTACTCAATTGTTGCTAGAAAGAATTAACTTCCGAGTCAATTTATCCGAGGCTAGTTTGACCCGGGAGTGTTTAAAAAGGGGATTGTATTTGGCCAACTACACCGGTACTCCTCAAAACGTTACGTCACTCGCAGACCCGTTATTACAACAGTCGGTGGTACGAGTGTATACAAACACGCATGAGATGGTCTAGTATACATGTATGGCCGTGATACAGGCAGATCTAGGCACATGATTTATCAGCCCAGGTATGTGAGTGAAATGACATAATGAGAAGGCTTATAATTAAGACGGGTTACTCAGCGTGTTCCCACGGGGCATTCAATCTGCTTCGACTGCCGTATGCAGAGTATAACATTAGAGCGTAACATAGATGGCTTGTCTGGCGGCTATCTCAAAGGAATGTCTTCGAAGGATGATGCTATGAAATGAATAATCTGCAGGTAGCATGATGATTGCTAACACCACAGCCACAAATTATAAGCTTCAATTCGCCCGAGTCTTTCTACTCTAGTATGCATGTATGTATGAATGAATGCATGTGTAAATGTATGCAATAATGCATCTGTGTATGTACGAGTCTCACGGATTGTATGCATATATATATATATACAGATATATATATATATACAGGCAGATCTAGGCACACACACACACATATATATATATTTATATAAAGACCAATCATCAATATATCAGCTTAGTATCCCATTAATAGGCCTAAATATTACCGCAAATGTATAGAACCATCAATATATAGTACAATTAATAATTATTTCTATTAATATACAGTTCAATCGATGTGTATTATCATTAAGAGTGACATCAGATAGCATACCATTAAAAAATAACGTCATAATAGTGTTGGCAAGTGACGCATGGTTGGCAACAGAAGAACAGCAGAGCGGGGACACTTTTTTCGTCCTTCTCTGATCTCAGGCATCTTCAGTAAACTGAAGAGTCTCGATCGCCTCCAAGGCAATTAGTTCAATGGAAATCTTTACTGGTGACGTCTGTCTATCTGCGTAGATCTACGAATTCTTTGACTTTGGAGTCCGACGTTTCTCCTTTTAAGTAAGTTAGTAAGTAAGTGAGAAAATAAATAAGTAAGTAAGCAAGTAAGTTCTTTATTTAGCCCAGAGATGTCGGAAATGGTAGATGTCGGACCCCTATTCAATAAATTTGGCATATAGACATTATTATGTCTTCGGCCATGTCACTAATTCTTGTGCTCACAGTGTTATCAGATAATGGAATGAGTTTCCGTTTCTCACTACATGCCTTTCCCATGCAGCAGAGCCTCACACTTGTCAACTGCTGCGGGCAGTATGAGCTATTCCGCAATTGTGCGAGACTTTCTCGTTCGTGCTATTCGCAATGCAACCAAATAAGATGCACATATAGCTTTCTCATTTACTGTAGCGAAAGCTGTTATTTTGCCTTTCTGCTTCAAGTGCAGCTTCTTTTGTCGCTCGAAATGTTCCTTTGGCTTATCGGCAACATCTGTATGCATTGCCGTTGAATGGCGCTTTAATTTCGCGGGTTTCATTGACTCATTAGACATAGTTTGCATACGCAAAACACAAAGAGGTTGATCAGCATGTGTTCCAACTGCAATGAAACCATATGAAATATACTCTGGATTGTACATGCGGAATTTCTACTTTTTCTCACATTTATCTTTGTCGTCAGAATCTTCTGATTTCTGCTCAGCTTTTCTCTTTAAAAATTTATCCATGGTTAAGAAGAACGTTGGAAAATATTAATAGGTCTATTATATTTAAAAAAATCACTGTTAGCAGCAATGGCGTCTCTGTTGGTACGTCACAATTACAATAACGTGCACTAAAAATAACACTGGAAGGAACTAATGTTACTAGAGTACCTAGACATCAGTAAGTAATAACCATAGAAAGCATAGATAGCTCAGTTGGTTTTGTAATTTATAATGATAATGAAAACCTTGCAAATGTACTTTATTTATTGTTTTTTGAACCTGTTTGCTGACCTCTTGGCAACAAGTGACGAACTCCAAGGGGTCCGCAGAACACAGTTTGAAAACCTCTGATTTAGTCAACTGCATATCCGCACTCTGATGTACAATACATTATTTAAAGTGCAGCATTCGACTTGAAAAGGATTTTCGCGCTAGATTGTTTGCCTGTGGAATATATTAATGATGTCACAGATAAGTGGCATTATATTATTGGAAACGGTGGACCTGAAATTATTTTATGATTAATTCAATCGTTCAGAATATAGCCTGAAAGTTGCACTTGGATCATTGCTTATTATCTTGTTGCTCGAGGTGTACACCGCTGACCCCCTGAAATATCGCTAAATAATTAATTTTAGCAACAAAGGATATATATCAATAATACAGATTGACCTAGATCCGTCGTCGCAGTAGCGCAGAGTACGTCCTGAAAACAAGTTGATCAGATTGCGCAAACGTGTCAGGAATGAAAGCATCAGACTAACATCCCACTTGATGAAAAAGGAGCACCATGAAAGAAGGTCGATGGGCTGAGCGAAACTGCCATGTATCTTCACGTCATGTAAAATCATGCGATATAACTCTATGTCATATATGTTCACGTCATATATCTTCATGCTACGTATCTTTATGCCATTTATCTTCATGTCACGTATCTTCATGCCACGTATCTTCATGCCATATATCTTCATGTCACGTATCCTCACGCCATGAATCTTCTTCGATGTCGTGAATCTTCTATGCAATTCCAGGTATTGCGTAAATAAGTACTCACAATTATTTAAGGAACAGCGGAAAATACAAAAGGCTAAATCCAAAACAATTTATTGGATCTTTATGTAACTTCGAAAGCGATGTACTGGACAATAGTTTACTCATGGAATAGTAAAATGGACATTCGTCTAATTCTGTAATGAATTAACTGGTCAATTATTATAATCTGACTCAAAAGACAATATGCTGGACAATAAAAGCACAGAGAGAATAATATACTGGACAAAATTTTAACTCAAGAAACAATAGACGAAGCTATAACAAATCAATAAGAGTGCATACTATAGAATTTAATTAAATGCTGACCAATTGCTCAACCGAAGGAAACATTGGCTCAAGTGACTAATGTTTCCTTTAAGCAAAATAATATTTCAACAGAAAGAAACAATAGCCTAACGGAAGAAAGCAATTATCCAACTTAAAAAAACAGTTGCCACAATGGAAGAAGACAATAGCCTAGCAGCAAGAAACAATAGCCCGAGTTAAGTAAACATTAGCACAGCTGGTGGAACAAGGGTCAAACGGAAGAAAACAATAGCCTGACTTGAGGAAACAATAGCACAACGAAAGAAAACAATAGCCTAGAGGAAAGATACAATGGCCCAACCTGAGATAACAATAGCACAATGGGGAAAAACAATAGCCTAGCGGAAAGGAACAATTGCCCAGCTGATGGAAACAAGGTTTCAACGGAAGAAAGCAATAGCCTAACAGAAAGAACCAATAGCCCAACGTAGATTGACAATAGACCAACGGAAGAACGCAATAGCCTGGCGGGAAGAGACAATAGCCCAACTCGAGAAAACAATAGCACAAGCAATGTAAACAATTTTCCAACTGGAGGAGACGATGGCCGAACGAAAAGGTTCATTGGCCCAACGGAATCATACTAGAAATCGTCATCTCCAAATTTCTAAAGCATCACTCAATAGCCAGACGCAGGGCACAAGCATATTCAAGAGCGCTGCGTCAAGTCATATGGGTCTTTGATGATGAATGCTGCTTTAGAAGGATTGAGGCAAAGGAAATTAGATGAAATCCGTCGAGAGGTGAGGCTAACCACATTGAGTAGCTGTTCAACGGATGTGGATAATGAACCCAATAACCCAACGAAAGGGATCAATAGCCCAACTCAGGGAAACAATAGCGCATCAGTCGGAAACAATAGCCTAACGGTCTGACCAATAGACCAGCGGACCTGACAATAGCTTTCTCGCCGTATAATAATTTGATGTGGAACGGGTCCTTCCAACGATTGGCTTGCAAAGGCCACCTTCTGCAATCAATACTCCACATCATAATATATTAATGCGATGAGTCCAAACATACCAAGCGGCGCCCTGATGAGCACCAAGCCACAGGCCCGGCACCCACGGCACCCAATGCCTTCGCCAACTCGGCATAGGCTCATTCGATGCTGGCCAGCCTCCCTACACGTATTTCTTCTCAATAGTATGCGGTCGGCAATCCATGATCCAGACGTGGAACGCGCGAACAGCGCAGGAACCAGTAATGTTGCGTTCATGGCTGAGTGATAGACGTCCGCGCGTCCGTCATCCTGTCCCAGACTTCCTGAGGTGTCATCACACTGACGGTGGACTCTTCCACAGAGGAGCGCTTCTCCAGTCGACGGGTCGTCGTTCTTCCACTATTCGTTCGTCTCGCTGTTCTCTTCCGCTGAGAGGAACCTCACTGGAACCGGGATCGTCGTCATGGCCGACAAGAAGAAGGCTGGAACGGGAGCAGATGCGGCTGATGGGCGACAGTCGCCGCAGAATCTACAAGAGATTCAGCTGCAGATGAACGTCGTCACAGATGAGGTACTTGGCAGCATCATCACCACCATTATCGTCTTCATCATCGTCATCACCCTCGTCATCGTTTTTCCACCATCATCGTCATCGTCAGTCATTGTCATCGTCATCCTCATCATCATTAGCAGCAGCATCACCATTATCGTCATCATCATCATCATCATCATCGTCATCGTCATCGTCATCGTCGTCGTCATCATCATCATCATCATCGTCGTCGTCGTCGTCGTTGTCGTCGTCATCATCATCATCATCATCGCCACCCTAACCACCACCACCACCACCACCACCACCACCATCATCATCATCATCAAAACCAACAAATTCATCACCAGCAATGCCATGGTCATCAATTCATCGTGTCCATCACAGTCATTGCTTTCGTTATCCTCATTGTCATCGTCAACATCGTCATTACCGTCATCATCATCATTTCATCGTCAACATCGTCATTACCGTCATCATCACTATCATCATCATGGTCATCCCTTCAAATGAAAGAGCTCACGCGTTGATTGACAGACCGAGTTCGACCGTCATCAGCTGATCATCACCTTCATGCTACACATTACATGCCTATGCACATTGGATATGTACATGTCATCACATTTTCATACGTATGTGCATAAGTATGTGTACATGTGCATACATTTGTGTTCATAAAATGTAATGTGACTTATATAGCGCCCCTTCAAAACACCTACTCAGAGGCGATCTCTGCGCTGGCCGAAATGATGTTAAATGTCATCACTAACGATTAGTTCACATTAGTTAGCAAAAACAGCGCATAGTAAGTAAACTGACTTAGTCACCAGTGGTTGGCCCACGCAAAAACGTGGAACCAACCAACGGATTCCCGTCGACAGCGGACAGATGGCATGGATGTTTAGATTTTCTGGGCCAAGTTGTGTCGATAGGTTAGAGTGGCAACTGGTGTGGGCGTTCGCAAACACGGTGACGATGTCGACGAGTCGTCCTTTGCTGATGGAAGATGACGCATTCGTTGTGTGTATGCATGAGCACAATGTATATTGTTTTTATTGTTTGCGTTGTTTTTATTGTGTTTGTATTGTTTGTTTGTGTGTATTGTTTTTACACGCCTCTGTCTATGTCTTTTTCTCCGTGCATTTGTCATGTTTGCATTGGTGATGGTTTTTCACAGCATCCTGGTATAGCAGATAACCATCTCCTTACAAAGATCTATCTTGGACCAGTGAAAAGTCTATCATCAGCTGTGTTATGCTAGGTTTTGTCATCTTCGGCCATTCTCCCTAAAGTTGCTTGAATAGACCTACATCTGGTGATACGCTGGCTATGAAAGCAAAATGCTAGACAGCATGGCTTTGAGCATAATCATGTTGGCAACATACTAGCCACGCAAGCGTTGTTGAGAGTCTTTCGCATGCGTTCGTATTTGTCGTTATGCCAGTAAAAGCGTTCAGTTTTTGGCCACCCCGATATGTTAATGTTGAAGACGTTTAATTTCCGGCCTGTAAGCTCCTGTGGCATATGGAAACCAGGACAAACAATCCGACTCAATGTGATATTTGAAACTTGTTTTAATACGGTAAACTGGATCACCACCTTATGGATTGTGCAGTTATAATATGCTGCATTCACATGTAAGCCTATACAATGAATATATGTGACATAATTCCATAATGAACTGCCTGTATGTATGAATTCATATTTTCTGTAGATATACATTAATATAATACCTGCAGACAGTTCATTTCGGAATTATATTCTAAATATACTTATACATTATACATAGATACACACTTGATATATTTATATATACATGTATATGAGTTGATGATGTGTGCATGAATATATATATATATAATGATTATGAATGTGTGTACGTTTATAGTGATTATATGTATACAGGCATAAATGTATTAGATTAGAACCATAAACTTTCCATAAGAACGACGTTCCTGATCAAAAGCCCTGAACTCTTCATCCCTATTGACGTCGATTCATCCCAGGTGTGCGCCATCTTGGGCTAATCCTCTCTCAAAGTGTGCAGCAGAGCAGTGCTCGATATCTAGTCCGGCGTAATGGCTAAATCGCCGTTAAATATATTATGTATGTTATATATTATATATAAATATATTGGTGCTCGTCTTAGATTTATGATGCGCAAGTGTAGGAGTCTGTGTCCGCCAGTGTTCGTGTCGGAGTGTAGTTGATTCTGATGATAATCAACAGCAGGCAGAAGGCACTCAAACGCGGCTGAGGAAGAAATAATAAGCATATGTGCGATACACTAAGAGACGCACATTCAGACAGACAAATAGACAGACACACAGGCAGTCGGACAGTTCGATAGACAGAAAGATAGACAGACACGTAGGCAGACGGACAGATAAACAGACAGATAGACAGACACACAGGCAGACAGATAGGCAGACAGATAGACAGACAGATTGACAGACAGATAGGCAGACTAACAGACTCACAAGCAGTAAGACAGACAGACACACGCATAAAGACGTGGCCGATAGGTAAACCTAGGCAGACAAACGATAGCACTTAGACAAACTGAGAAACTTACAGTAAAAGGAGAGAGAGAGAAACAGAGAGAGAGAGAGAGAGAGAGAGAGAGAGAGAGAGAGGGAGAGAGAGAGAGAGAGACATAGTATAAATAGACAGAGCAATAACACAGAGTGGTAAAGGGAGACTAACGGATAGGAGATTTCTGACGGGTTTGCTAATTAATAATACGCCACATAAAAAGCATAGTTGGAGCCTGACTCACAGCAAAAACACAAAGAAACGGTATTCTAAACCTTCAATAGGAGGCAACCAGTAAGAGAAGCACAAAAACAGGGAAACAGAAGATAAAGACCAAAGAGAGCATGGTGCCAGTCGGAGAAGACTAAAGAAAGCATGGTACCAGCTGGAGAAGAATATAGAACATGGAACTAGCTGGAGAAGAATATAGAGGACATGAAACCAGCTGGAGAAGAATATAGAAGACACAGAACCAGCTGGACAAGAATATAGAAGACTTAACCAGCTGCAGAAGAATACAGAAGACATGGAACCAGCTGCATGGAGAAGAATAAAGAGAGCAAAGAACTAGCATAGGCATCGAGAAAAGTACAATACCAAAAGAAGTATAAAATGTCAAAATGCCGAAATTGTACACGAAAGCTAATACGTATCAGGTAGACGTCAGCGAACACTTTATTGCATTATTGGCTTTTGTAATTTTTGAATTGTAATCTTAAACTCGAGATTTCTACAGCCACCAAAAACGGAAACTGAAGCTTGAGTATACGCCTAAAACAAATTCAAAGGCAGTTGATTTTCCAATTCGATTCCAGATTAGCCCTAGTTGTCGAAGACCGACCGAAGTAAACTACGATTTATTGCATATTAGAAAATAGCCAGTCGGTCCTACTACTTGCAATATAGCTTATTAAAAACAGTCTTGCATTATATAATTTATCTCACGCCCCATTTAGGCCACCAACTTGTCCCCAGAGGATTTTTACCATCGTTACACAATCGGTTTGTGGAACGGCCGAAGCCTTCCCGTGAGCCTAGGTCCAATACATTGGATGTAAAATTCGGAAATGCTCAAAAAATATTTGCGTTGCGAAATATGCTTTTCGTACCAGGTTTACTTCCGTATTTTGCTAAGGCAGCGGCAATTTATAACTTTAGCGTCCTTTATTATCATTGCAATAATTATTATATGTAGCCCTTGTATCAATTTGAACTTTTCTATAGAGCGCATTCGAGAACACTTCAAAAACGCTAAGAAAATGGATTCACATATATTGGTATGTGACAAAGTAGGGTGAGACGGGATTATAACATTAGGTCGTGTGATGCCGTAGTGTGATACGATGATGTAAACTGAGAATGTTATAGTAATTGATAATAGGCCTACGATGATTTAAATAGATGATTATGAGGAGTTAATGTGATTTGGCATACGCTTTACTGCGCTGCGTTGATATGTATAGTGCTATGTGTCAAACGATCGCGCTCCTGAATGATAACCTTGAAGGGGCGCTATATAAATTTTCGTAATGAATGAATGAAAGGTGCGTGCGTGAGTGTGCGCGCGTATGTTTGTGTGTGTGTGTGTGTGTGTATCTTTGTATGTGCGAGCGTGTGTGTTTGTGTTTGTATTTGTGTTTGTGAATGTATCTGTGTGTGTTTGTGTTTGTATTTGTGTTTGTGAATGTATCTGTGTGTGTTTGTGTTTGTATTTGTGTTTGTGAATGTATCTGTGTGTGTTTGTGTTTGTATTTGTGTTTGTGAATGTATCTGTGTGTGTTTGTGTTTGTATTTGTGTTTGTGAATGTATCTGTGTGTGTTTGTGTTTGTATTTGTGTTTGTGAATGTATCTGTGTGTGTTTGTGTTTGTATTTGTGTTTGTGAATGTATCTGTGTGTGTTTGTGTTTGTATTTGTGTTTGTGAATGTATCTGTGTGTGTTTGTGTTTGTATTTGTGTTTGTGAATGCATCTGTGTGTGTTTGTGTATGTGAGCGTGTGGTTTTCGGTTATTAGCTTAATTGTGACGCACTGCCTGCGTGAAGGATGTTATGTTAATGAATTTAGAAAAGACACTCTTTAAAATGAACCTATTTTCTAGACGATTTAATCTTTTCAACACTTTAACGACGAGCTGCATTGGCTTTCGAGTCACTTTTCAATCAACCAATCGATGAAACTTGATATAGCGCCTCTTCAAATAATCAACTCACAGGCGCTCTCTGCGATGTAAAAGGTCATTAAGAGCGAATAATGTTACAACAGCGCACAGTAAGCTGTTCTATTAGTATACGCTCTCGTCGCTAAATTCTTACACCACATGACATTGAATTTCATACTTTAGTACTTGTTTTAATTATCCAAGAATCGGTCCCACATCCGTAGAAGCCAACGGAAGAGCGAACAGCGGTTGACCGTTTAATGCATTCGCAATGGTAGTTCGATGAACCATGTCGGTTCGGGGAAAATCAATAAGTTCCGAGGAACGAGAGTGTTGTTCCTACGTAGCGGGCCGTCTACTCGGTCCCCGGCCATAGGCCATGGCGGCACAGGGCACCGCTTCTGTCTATCCACTCTTAATAGATCAGTGGCATTGATTTTCATCCTATGAATGCGGGGATTTGACTGCATAATATGCTTGAGAAAGTCAGTCGATATCGTCGGTCCGGTGGAGCGACCTGCTCATGCCTACGCTTCGCCGGCTGTGACCGACATATATACAACGAGGAAGATGTATCGGCCACTGAGCCCTGAATGAATGATAATCCCATATCTACCGATTGTCTCGTTATCCATGGATTTTTGCCATGAAAAAATAGCCTCGGATGGCTCAACTTTTCCATTGGGAAGACTTGTTTCTCAGCTGGTCGAAATCTTCGATGACATGCAAATCTTGCCACCAGACTTACCTCTACCGGAAAGGTTGACCCTCTGTACAAAGCGCTCATTTATTTATAAGCGAAGCAATGTAAGCCAATCTATCTATCTTCTATATCGCCACGCTCACACAGGGCACAATGCGCCAATCAGCAGTGGTTTGAAAATAAACCAGTTCTAATTCAACTTAATACACATAGGCCTTACATACAAGGAAACAAATACAAACATTCACATACTCACTTACTACTAAACTACTTTTTACGATTCCCTGACTATAGTGCTAAAAAATTTCATTTAATTTCAAACTGACAAATCACAGTATGATTGTATACAGACATGGTATGAACGAATGATGACAAGTTATTACAGGAGTTCAATGTTACCGTCGGCAGTCACGCAGGGCGCTCTTTACGCTATACAGTTAATTTAAACAACGCCACCGTCCAGCGAAAGAATGACTAGTCAACCATACGGGGGATACAAGTCTCGAACTCGGATCATCAGCTCTGCGCCCCAGTGTGTTCTTCATTACTCTTCAACCCCCAGTTGTTCTGATTAACCGAGATCAATGAGATTAGTACATAGCTGACTCTAGTAAAGTTTCTTGTTCTTCTTTCAAGATCCCATTTACCAATTAACCCCCAACTGCTGCTTGGCTACAAATTGAGTAAGAGTGGACCCCTAGATCAATATTTTTAGGTTCCTTATGGGACTTCTTTCTCTTCACCCCATTGCTCATCCACTGATATTTATTACTGTAACCTCCATCACATTCTGCTCTCGTTGCATTTATATGATATTATTTGTATGCAGTCACTCAATAATATAGTTGGTAAATGGTTAAAGAATGGATTATCTGAAGACGATGTAATCGATGCTTTTTGTTTTAGTCACTCGAAAGCACCCGACGAATGTTGGCGATGTGTGAGGAGGTAAGATATCAACAGTCTGCTCATTAGTTATCTAAATCCATGGCATTTCGTACCACACTCAATGCTTCACTTAAATCACAAAGATAGCTTTTATTTTAGGTAATATCATCCTGAGTCACAGTATCGTTTTTCCCCGTACAATTCATCCATTTCGACCATCAGATGGTTTAACCCAAACACTTATCATAATGATATTTTGCTGGAGTAGGCCTTAAGGGACTCCGACAAAAACCGGGTACAGAGGCCCACCGGCATTTTGCCCGAGTCACAATTTTGGACAAATTTTATTGAAAAAAAACTGCTGCATTGAATTTGCTGTGATATCTTCTGCGTTTCCTGTTTCCATTCTGTTAAACGGTTTTTTTGTTCATCGGATTTCCTTCCACGTGTCAAGATCCGATGCCTTTTATTTCAATGGACTGTGGCTTTTTCGACCTCACTGTACGCGTCGAATGATCGATGTCTCGAGAATTCTAATGACAGCGATATATAAATCACTGGAATAGGTTAGATCAGCCACAGAAGGCTTTAGATCAGAATAGATTAGCAATAGATTAGATTAGCAATAGATTAGATTGGCTGTAGAAACTACATTATATAGAAATACGTCATCCTTCTGATGCTTCTATTTCCTACGTCCGTGACCGCAAAAAGGTACACAAATCGAGTGCGATAATAGTTATATATATATATATAATCGTTATATATTTATATATATAATCGTTTTATATTTGTACTCTTACACGTATTGTTCACGAGAGTACGGATATTCAACTGGTTAAATAAAGAATAAACTTACCTACATACTTACTTACTTCTAAAATCTCGGGACATAACTTGTTTTAGTTAATCAACTGTTCACTGTTCAACGGCTGCGTGATCGTCATTGTTTTATCAGGGTCAGTGTTTTGTGTCTACAGAGCAAAGATGCGGGTATCCGGACCCTCGTGATGCTCGACGAACAAGGAGGTTAGAATCCTGGGTTGTATCAACCAGCCCAACAACATATTCTTCTACCTCTGTGGCTTTGTATAATTTTACGTTTTTTAGACCTGTTATAACCCGTTCTGAGTGAATTAACTTGAGACCGTGCGTTGGACCAAAGCCATTATAACGTTATCGTTACCTTCGCATTTCAAAAGCTAAGTTCAAATGCGATGCGTTAAGAGGCCTGTTTATTCACAGGCACAGTGTGCAGTTTCGTAATGATAACTCATCTACAGAGGCATAAATGCAGCTCATGACATGTGCCATTTCCTTATAAACATCTTTTCAACAGTGTCCAATTGTATTCCAACGAAAGAGTTGTTGGCTATTCTATATGTGCAGTTGCAGTTTAACGATACTGTTTGATGACAATGATCATAAGAGTCGCCCTCCTCTTTCATTCAGGCTTGGGACTGGCACTGTCAGAGCACGACGAGTGGTGGAGTTATTGCTAATCCAATGAATCACCAAAGTTTAAATATTTCTTGGGCTACAGGCATTAGATCTTGCTTATACCTCATTCTCATAGAAAATACGTCTGAGAAAAACAGGAATGTGGTGCACAGTATCTGGTAGACTAGACACAATCATTCTTTTCATAGTCCAGTTCGAGTTTAATTATCTGCAGCGAGCATTACACAATGGGGGATCAAATCAATCTACTTCTGCAGTTTGTACGGACCATTATCCACGTCGTTTCAGACAAATAGAGAAAGAGAGAGAGAGAGAAAGAGCGAGCAAGAGAGAGAAAGAGAGACAGACGGACAGAGTGAGAGAAACAGACAGACAGACAAATAGACAGACAGGCAAACGGACAGACAGAGATAGACAAACAGAGAGCGCGGAGACGTGCCGAAACCTATGTGCACTATTTCCTGGCATGGCAACGTTAGATATGCTGTGGTAGAGTGGAAGGTCATTATATATGGCGGTTGATGATGGTAGAGTATGGTATAGTAGCGTATGAGTGTATAGGTTGAGTACAGGGTGGTTAGGATTATATAGGGCAGCGTTAAGCAATCTTTTTTGAGATGTAGAACCCTTATGATCTTAAATTTCTTTGGCGTAACCACCTCCAAAACTAAACATATTCTGTTTTAGGTACACACGCGTGAGAATGCAGTCAAATTAAGACAATCATAATCTTAGGCCTAGATTAAACTAATTAAAGCACAAAAAGCAGATGACAACGACTTATGAGTTCTCTTTCATTTAAAATTATACACAGATGTTAAACCAAAAGCCTCTTATGAAAAACCCGTATGTAATTTATTATAAATTGTTTGAAATTGAAAATTATTGTTCACACTGAAAGTTTTTCGCGAAACCTCTGTATTCATCTCACGGCACGTTAGGGTTCCATGGAACACAGTTTGAGAAACGCTGGTGTAGGGCATAGTGAGGAAGGCTGGATATATTATGGGGTTATGGGTCATTCTTTCATCAAGTGTAACAGTCACTCATGTAGCCTACTTTGGACCAACGCCCTCTTGATGAGTTGATGAGTGAATCTATTGTGGATCAAAATCTACGATTTGCTTGGACTTTGCGGCAGTTGGTTAAATCGGATGAGAAGGTTCATGACTAGAGATTTGAGGCAGCAGAGGCGGCGATCCCGGGGTCGAAAGGGACAAGTCCCCCAGCCTTCTACAGAGAGGTGACATGTTAAACGTTTCTCTCCCACACCTCTCAATCGAGATCGTCGCCTCTGTGAAGCAGTGTATATGATAAAATCAAATCTATTCTATTTTTCTCTGATCTATTGTAATCTGTTCCACTCTCATCTTATATAATCTGATCCATTTTACATTAATCTAATCTATTCTTCTCTACTTTAAAAGACTTCTGTTGCGCCGTATTCATTGCACGCAAGGCATCAATCAAAAATTGTCTCTTATATGTGTCCTGTCACAACGAAACCAGTCACAAGTACAAAATATTTTTTTCTCTTTTAATTGCACCATCTTGTAGATGCAAGATTTACTTTTCCAAAACCGTTTTCCGCTTGTTTATGTGTCACATACAGGCAAAGTTATAGAACTTCAAGAACTATGGGTTACGTAAATCGTCATTTGAAAAAACTGCGTACAAAGTTTGGTCAAATTATTTTTATAATCTCCTTAGCAACGGACATTGTTTTTGAACCGATTTAAGTGAAATTTGGCACAATTGTAGCTGCTGCCATTGAAAATGCACTGTCCAAATATGGTGTAGATATCTCAACGAAGAAAAAAGTTATTGAAGTTATTCCAGTTTACCAATGAGAAATTATTGACACTAAAATGTCAATTTAATTAGAAAAGTCTTCGATTCTAAGAGAGGCTAAACTGCTATTTTCTGCTGAGGAATTAAGTATTACAATACAACAATGGATAAAATTAACATTCAAATAATCAGAAAACTAAAATAAAATGACAGTTTATTCCTGTCACACTATGTTTTCGGCGTCAACTGGCAAAGACACGGGTCTTCTCCCACCACCACCTAGAGTTTAAGATGTACCAGGAACAGATGATCCTGAATCACCACAGGATGATGTGCTTCCTTTGTGTTCTGGGTCCCCTGTGGAAACATGATCTAACCCTTCAGTCGACCATCTGCATGTGTTAAAAGGTCTTCTGCATCATGTCGTCCAGTTTGGCGCGAAGGCGATCGATGGCTCTGGATCGTCAACGGATGTAGTAGCTTCATTTTAACGACACTGCTTGATAAAAAAGATTAGTGTTGTCGCCCTCCTCCTTTATCAAGGCTTGGGCCTGGCACTGAACACGGAAGTATATTGGTCCTGGCTGTAAAGGATCACTCGGCAAATGTACTTGCTGTGCATAGTCAAAACTGTAGTGCATGGACATGCTGCGGCTACACGGAGCACTTGCTTGCCAATCAGAGAGACCGAATTCCAGGCATGTTGATTTTGCCTCGTCAACCATGGATTTGTAGAGTGATCGTTCAATCTGGACATCATTTAAATGCTGTTCTTGTTGACGAAGCCGGTCACCTGTAAAAAATACGTATTATAATTAATTTAAAAACTAATAATTTATCGAGAGAACATCATTGGTCTTATATTTATACCATTGAATCTGTAAAGATTGAGATTTTCATTTCAACGAGGGGCAGCAGTGAACTAATCGAAACTTACAAGATTATAATTTGAAAGAAGGCAGTGCAGCTACAGGATTTTTTTATTAGCAACAAACAAGGCAATTCTGGACATCACATAAAATTTGTTTAAGACACTCCAAGGAACAATAGGGCAGAAATTCTTCAGTTCAACAGTTCTGGAATGATTTGGATGATGGACACTATCTCAGTTTTGAAGAGGAAGATAGGAGAGATAGACACAGGTTAACTTGCAGTGCTTCTAACGTCTGAGCCATTTAAACCCATGTTATGTCATACTATACAATACAACTGCAGTGCAATTGAGCATGATGGACTTGCTCAAGGTCAGTTAGCAGTAACTTCCTTGGACAAGGTTTGAAACCATGTTACAGGTCAAAAGCTCTAGTCAACCTGTCACCATTTAGTTAAGTGCAAATTGTAAACTCATATGCAAACAACGCTTGGTGCTCATAATAACAACAAAACACTACTTCAGCATTTCAAATTTCCCAAACAACTTACTTTCTTGCTTTTCTCTATAAAATCATAGAAAACTATGCAGTTCAAATCAAACCTTTTTCATGATCCTCGATATTGGCACTACGGTAGATCAACGTGTTGTTTTGGCAAGTCCAACACAAATCAGTCATTGGCTTGTACGTCGTGATGAATGGAACGAGTTGAAGCCAGTACTGTTTGAAGGTCGAAAATCCAGTGACTCGTTTTTCATGTTGTTCCATGCACGTTTTGTATATGCCGTACACTTTGGTCTTGGTGTGGTTCAATGGCAGCAACTTGATATCATCGCGCTTAAATCCAGGAACCCTTCCAGGGAGCATCATCGCATGCTCGCTGGCATAATTTGTCAGGAAGCGAATGATATCTTCAATTTCGCTAAACTGAAAGCAGTGGGTGTTGTTCTTACGTCCACCGCTTTGTTTTTCTTTTGGTGTTAAACCTTCTGTTTTATACCACTTGATCCCCGTCAGTCTGTCCTGGCTAATCCCGTGGATGAACTTAAGGGTTGTACGGCAGATCTGACGGCTTTCCAAATAATATGATGTTCGCTGATGTTGACGCATCGCTTGGCTGGATTTTCTGTTGCGACAAGTCTCATCGGACATGTTTATAGTGCAAGAAATTTTGCCGAGTAGCACCAACATTTGATCCCGTGGGACAAGTTCAGCCATTTCCATTCTACGCCTGACCATGTCCTCCGGAGCATACTGGCTACTGCATGGGAGTCCATTATTAAGTTTACATTGACATCTACAAATAAACAACCCATATAAAAATATTTTTTTCTATTTATCAAATTCATTTCAGTTTGCTTTTATAAAAGCCATGCAACAAAAAAGCAAAGCCAATGCTAAAAGCCCTGCATTCAAAACAAACAGCAATTTACAAGATTTATCAACCGGTAGACTGCAATTATTGATTATCGAGAAGAACCCTGATAAAAAATAAATTGCAATTGAAATACTAATTATTATTTCCTATCATTAACTTAATCAATTAATGATAAACTTGTACATTGCACAATAAGGATTGTAAAAGATGAAGTAGTGCAAGAGAGAAAATGACACAACTTTTGCATTTATACCTGAATACTTAAAGACAAGCTCAATAATACAGGTTGTAAACCTAACCGTTATGCCTAGGGTCTTACAAAAACGAGCACAGTGAGAAGAGGGTCTAAACCTAGTAGTTGTGCCTGAATATTTATAAAGACAAGCTCAACCAGAACAGACTAATCTTTACAGTTATGCCTGAGACTTATAATAATAATTAGCTCAATTAGAGCTTTGTTTAAATTGATTTTCGTATAGGAGTCGCAGTGAATCAGAAACAGTACGTGAATGTCTATAAACAAGGATCCTGTGGTGCACAGTATTTAAAAAATAATCGGGGCTTACCTGAATTCAACCGCTTTCTGATATTCAACGGCATTGTCATCAGTTACGAACTCGCTAGATGTTTTAGCGTGCGTCATGACCTCTTCGAAATCCGAAACATTCATTTCATTTTCTTCTTGGTCATCTGAATCGTTGTTGGCATCAGATTCTGTCCGAAAATCATCATCACTGAAAACCTCGCTTTCATCGCTATCGTCATCGCGGTCGATGATCAAATACTCTTGCAACAATTCGTGCACTTTTGCTCGATCCGACCCTTTAGCATTAATCAAATTCGCGATAATCTCTTCCATTTTCGAGAATTAAGTATTTCAAAATCAACAAACTAGATTGCATTCCGTATGTGCGTGACATTTAAAGAGACCGGGTCATACCCAGTGCGCATGCGCATAGCTGACCTTAAAACCATCAGCCAACCGCAGTTCAAGATTGTATCACGTGATCAAATCACGCGCTTCGGTTGCTAACCATGTATCGGTTATTGTTTACATAAGTCGACTTCTTTCTGGGCAATCTGTGTGCGTAATAAATAGGCTAAGGTCATATGTTATTAATAGAACAGGAAAAGAAGATATTCTGCTTCAAAACGAGACCATGAAGGCGGGAAATCTCGAACCATAACCTAATTAAATATGACAACAAAGATAGCGAAATCTGAACCGAAATTATGATTTTCCGTCTCGTAACATTATAGGGCTTTTGGTAAAAATCTTTTTTGAAGCCTTTATGAAAGTCCAAACACAAACAAAAGTTTTATATATTATTTGTATTAAATATATATTTTTGTAATATCAATTACGACCGGTTTGAGGTTTCACGTCATTTTTGGTCATTTTAAGCCTGATTGTAACCAGCGACATGCGACATGCGACTGATTTCGTAAAATTTTTCCACATCTATGTGTAAATTGGAGTTAGAGATCTTGAAGAGGCGCTATATAAATATCGCACTGTCTCGTTTGGTTAACTAATTGTTGCATTTCCACAGAGCAACTGGATCGGATGGAAGAAGGAATGGATCAGATCAACCAGGACATGAGGGACGCTGAGAAAAACCTCGAAGGAATGGAAAAGTGCTGTGGACTATGCGTTCTACCGTGGAAAAGGTAACCAGAGGCATATAGGCAGAGACTTTTGTCCTGCGTTTAGGGGGAACGAGTCGACGACAATTGGTTGAGGGAGGGGACAGGTCAGCAAAAAATTCAATTCCCACAACACATGGATGCTGCAAAATAATGTGAAAGTAGAAATTGATTTTATTTTGGCAATATTTATGAAATATTGGAGGCATAGGCAGCTCCATCCCTACACCCGAAATCTCGGAGGGAACCGTCCCATTCCGTCCCCCTCCAAAGTCTCGTCCTCTGCGAGAAGGAATTGCATTTCCAAGTATTCCATTTCCAAGTATTCAACACAAACACTGTTTATCTACACGAGTAAGTAATTATAACCAATTTCAAACAACCATTTTCTAGCTGTTCTCGTCTGGCCAGGTTCGGGAGTGCTTCCGAGTAGAGATATTGAAGAATCCCTAAATAAACATTCCGATTGAATGATTGAACAGTTGCGTGTGCGAAATGGGTAGTGCTTAGCGCGATGAACTGCTAGACGATAGGTCAGTGGTTCAAATTCTCGAATGAAAAAAATTTCGTGCGAGATTTCGGCTCAACCAGTGAGCGTAGCCAACTCTGGTAATTTCAATGACCCACAATATCAGTGGAATTATCAGGCGACGAATGTGTGAGCTGGCCACCGGAGCTCATATGCCGATGCTAATAAATCGAAGTCCATAGCACTTTGTGCTTGTAGTCGCCTAATAATTTGCTTTTAAATGACTACCCATCATCTAGATTGGAATAAACAGGCTCTTAAGACAAGAGTGAATTCTTTCGATTCTTAGCCAGAAAGCTTCCAGGCATATAGGATGAGGCCTATAATATTATAGGCCTATGGGGACATCCTTGGTCTAGACGGTATCGTGGGTAGGCCTATGTAGGTAAATCTTAGGTAATAGGGGTTACCCTATGTCAGTAGGGACAATGTATTAAAATTCTCACAACAAGCCTATGCATGATGGGAATTCAATTATGGCAGTTCAGTAGGTTCACTGTTTCACATAATTTAGGCCGGCGTGAAGATAGCCTGTGATAAGTTCACACTGAATTAAGGAACACCGTGCGAATATCTAATTAAAATTAGAGGTACGAGTGCAAGAGCAGCTAGCATGGGATTAATAAAGAATGATTAATTATATTGATCGATTGAAAACTTCGCAGCTTGAAAATACAATTTTAGGCTACCTGTGGTAAGAAGAAGGTTTCTGCACAAGAATTGTTTAGCAGGCAGTTAATTAGTCTATCGACTGTATTCGCATGGCGCTATATAACTACCAATTTGGTTTGTTCATTGGTATAATATTTGAGTGTCATTTGTTCCAGATCGAAGAACTTTGAGAAGGGAGCCAATTACAACCAGACGTGGGGCAAGCAAGACGACGGGAAGGTGAATGGCAGTGGCCCCCGCGTGGTCGTTGGTGAGGGCAACATGGGTCCACAAGGCGGGTTCATCACCAAGTAAATACCTTTCAGCCATGCCGAAAGATCTGTGGTGGTGGTCGTGGTTGTGTATTTGATTTTGGTTGTGATTAGGGATTTGAGGGTTTTGCGTGTTGAGATGGTAGTGTCAATATACATCCAAACGTTACTAAATTGTATTATATCAGAAAATGGATCGTTGCGGCATTCGGTTCTGTAGTCAGCGCATTCATAGAGCTTATTAAACAGGAGTAGTCAGCCTCCTCAGGGCCGATTAAGCGTCGGTCCACTCAGACACGCAGCTCATGAAGCTGATCCGTGGTCATGTATCCGTTATCTCGCTGTTATCGTAAATATGTGTCGTCTATTGTCTCTCTAATGTTCTAGTGTTCTGTCTAGTGTTCTGCAGTCTTCGTGGCTGTGACGTAAATACATTCGATTGCTTTCCAGAATTTCTGTAAGGCCTCTTCTAATTGCAGTAAATAACTACTTAAACGTAACTGATCTTTATCTGACATCAATGCAGGCCGTTGGATTGCATATAACTCTGCTATAGAGTATTATACTAGTATGAATGTGCAGTACTGAGCGAATTTAGCAGAGAAGCGAGAAGGCGAGATTTACATGACTTAGGTAGAAGCCACTCCTAGTAACTGATCATCACGGCCAAGACGACTGATACTGTTGCTTGCTTCTACAGAATAACGAGCGATGCGAGGGAGGATGAGATGGAACAGAACATGGGTGAGGTCAACAGCATGATCGGCAACCTGCGCAACATGGCAGTTGACATGGGCAACGAAATCGAATCGCAGAACAAGCAGATAGACAGAGTAAACCAGAAGGTGAGACGACAGCGAAAGACGTTTTTATTAGGTCGTTAGTGTTAGCAAAAACATTCGCTGTGGGGTTGATGCTACTTGATTTAAACGTGATTTCTGCTGTTTGCACAGCAGTGCTGCTGAGCAATTATTCTGCTGACGCTATATATGAAAATCCATTACATCGCATCGTATTACACTAAGGCGACACGCTCACTCATTCAGAGCATTCATGTAGTGCCCCACACGATACTTAGGCAGGAGCTTTTCCAGTCTTGCTCCATTCTTACATTGATTCATTTATCCAGTTAGTGATCGTATATCCAGTCCAACAGAGGGATTTGTTCGGGTGGATTATAATAGAAGTTCTCAAAGAGGTGAAGTTTGGATGGGAGTCGTCCATGGCTTAAAGCACGCTCTGGCAAATTCGTTTTATTGGTATAAATAAATAGTGAATATTTGCTTATTAATATACTAAAATTGAATGTCACCACACAAACCATTCATTACACTTGGGCTTCGCAATCTTTTCTGACTCTGGAACCCTTTTGATCAGAGAGTATTTTTTACGGAACCCCGACCTAAACAATATTCTGGTATATGCCACATTTGCATGCAAAGTAGACCTACATGGGTATAATTAATGACAGTGATCGCGGGGTATGTACAGTCTTAATCTATATAATTTTATATTAACTTTTTCACAAGGAACCTTCTCTTTGCTTTAGAATCTGATTTCTAATGTAACAACACATTCAAACACTTCTATTCAATTTTAACGTAAGCCTTGTCTTCCTCTCACGGAACCCAAGGGTTCCACGGAACACACTTTAAGGAACGCTGCATTATTACACAATGAGTTTCACGTTTATTGTTGTATTTTTCTCTTATAGACGACTTCCAACAACCAGCGCATCACTGAGGCCAATAAACGTGCAAACAAACTGCTCCAAGAATAGGGCGATGATATCCATCAGCGTAGGATGGTCACGCGAACGACCGCTCTCTTCCAGAACTCGTTCTATCGTCTTTTTCAGCTTTCTATAAACAGCTATCGTGATTTTTCAATTGTCGTTTCCAGTCATCTCTGGTTCTCTGTAAGGTATAAACGCAGCGGATACTGATCATTCAGCAAAACAGAATAAGTTGTGGGAATCAGTCCACGACCATACCTGTGACTGACCTACTGATTGACTGACTGACTGACTGACTGACTGACTGGCTGACTGATTGACTGGCTGACTGACTTACTTAATTGAGGGTCGCAGTACATTTTGTGGAGTCAAATCACTTGAAGCTGAAACGAATCATCTCGGTTAAGTTTAGAAGGGGTTTTCTATTGGATGCAGCCCCGACTACAATTTCATAATTATTGGTCTGACAATCGAACTGCTGTCTGGTTGAAACGAATGGAGTTTAGGGCCTAATTAACTGGACAATTACAGCTTTCAAGGAATGCTCTTAAGCTCAATTTCATTTTTATACCTACTACCTTAAGACAGAGTTTTTATTGTGTCATTTTATTTCATAAGTTTCTATTTGAAGCCTTTTTGTTTCGTACCGATTAGTAACTGGTGATATAGCTCAACCAGGCAAATGTATGTTGTCTCCATATATGCGTGCGAGTGATTTAAGGACAAAAAAGGACAAGAAGAAATATGAATTTAAAATTGTAAATGATCGAAACAAGTAAGAGGTTTTATTATTAAAAATTGTTTTAAATAAGGTGATATTTTAGGAATATTGATTCATTGAATCGATTTAGCGATTTAGAAAAGATTGATTTTATTGGCCAGAGATGAACGGGATTTTAGACAGTTAAAAATCGTATCACATCGTGTTTATTCACCAATAATGGAAGCCGTGCGTATAATTCAGAATTTTCTGAGTCGTAGCCTCTATGGTTGTAATTTATTGATCGTTTTGCGCTACGGTATACCCACTCCATTGCAAGCAATCACAACAATTGATGTACGCTATAAGACTCGTGACATCTGATATTATATAATTATAGTTCTTTGTTAGAGAGCGTTGACTCAATTTCTGCTTCTTGAAATGAACGTTATAACCGCTGTGTATAGGCCTACGCTAACATTTTGGAAATGTTTATCGGGAATGTGTTGCACCTGTCAGATCAGCAGCCTCTGTGACTTCACATTGGCGGGATCGATGAGCAGGTCCCCCGATCCAAGGGAGTCTATTATAAAGATTGGATGTTGAAGCTGCGATGATGCGCTTTACGTTGGATATAGAAATATCTATATCACTAGTAAGGTAATAATTATACACCATACATAAGACCTTATATAGCGCCCCTGCTGGACGGAGGCAAAAGAGAAAAGGGCACATGCATAAGAATATATAATTCCGTATATATGTGTCTCTTTGAATTTCGTTGCTTGTATTTCAGTGGCGATCTAAGTGTATCCAACATTTTTGGCTGTATATTTGCATATGAATTTGTGTGTATTCTTGTGACACCAGGATTCTGCATGTATATTTGCAGATATACCATACATATACATGCATACCAGCAAATCTTTCTTTCTCCCTGACTACTTACCTACGCAAATATACATGCATGCATGCATACATACACACATACATCATACATAAGTGCTTACTTATATGGATGTATAAATAGATTCAGTGATTCACGATTACAATCATGCATATCCATAAGTACACATGCATGTGCATCATGCATATACACACGCATGTGCATACATTGATGCATTCCTACATTTAAGATGGTTTTATGTATCTTAACTAACACATTTTGCCGAGATGTCTGCAGTTTTTTTGTCTGTAAAATTTTAATATGCTTATGTAGTGTTGATGCGTAGCCAAGGTGCAATCTGCTGAGTACTCACGTGATGGACACTTTTGCCTCCACTAATTCAGTCCATCTCTCAATCAAAAAGGTTATAGAAGTTTCACCACTCTACGAAGGTTCGATTTACCAATGAGGTTTCCTTATTCCACAGAAGAGTCACTATCCTATGAAGGTTCCCTATTTTATAAATGGTTCCCTCCCTATCCTATAAGATGTTCCCTATCACATGATAGGTTCTTATGAAGGTTTATTTTCACATGAATCTTTCCTATCCTACGAGAGGTTCCCTATCCCATGAGAAGTTCCCTATTATATGAGAGGTTCTTTATCCTATGAGAGGTTTCCTATCATATGAGAAGTTCCCTAACCTATGAGAGGTTCCTATTCTATGAGAAGTTCCCTAGCCTATGAGAAGTTTCCTGTTCTATGAGAAGTTCCCGATCCTATGAGAGGTTCCCTGTTCTATGAAGATTCCATATCTTATTAATGTACATGTATACATACACTGCTGCGAACCGTATATTCATCTCCATCAATTTAATTGGATCGCGTTTTGCTTTGTGTTGTACTGTTCGATATGGGAAGGAGGAAGGAAGGTCTCCAGCAGTTCATGCTGGGCTGGAATTCACTATGATAGTCGCCGAGAGCAATTGAAATCGCTAAGATAACATTTCAAAAGCGCTACTCTGAGCATAAGCGCAGAACATCAGCTTATTCACGGGCGCTGCGTCAAGTTAGTGGGATTGTCCAGAGATCCGAGATCGGTTGTAAGACAGACCAGACAGACAGCGTTTAAGCCCTTTGTGCTATGTATAGTAATTGTTGTTTCCGTTATTGTAATTTCGACAATTTCTAGAGCGTCGTCAGTGGCAAGGCAACACCTGGGACACTCTACACCGTCAGCCTGGTTCTTCCGTCGTTCATCCTCTGCTAGCCAATTCCATTTGCTAACTAGATGTTAATGATTTGTTTCAATGTGTCATCACGAATGCAGGGTCGATTACAGCACAGAGCAGCCACGTGTCTCCTTGACGGAAGTGCATGGGCGTGTTTTATATCAAAACAGTTATAAGTATATTCAGAGGCTTGACGCTTAAACTGATTGCAGATATGCATTAGTAATATTTTACTTACAAAGGTATGACTCATATATTTTGTTTAATTGGTCTTAATAGTTTTCATAAATTGATTGCGGGTCCCATCCTGGCTCCTAATAATCGCCGGACCCCATTTGCCTTTCCCCGTCATGGGATACCTGCACGAACCTGTAATAATTGAACTGTCATGCGCATACACTCTTAAAACATTGGCGCATGCATGGGCAGTTCCTGTGAGCACATATATTATACTATCTGGTGTAATAAGGAGTGGCTGTGACCTTAAGCCAGGCATTCTAGTCTTAAAACAGGCTGCCGCTGTAGCACAGCCTGGTGTAATCACTGACACACGTTACTAATAAGAACCATGTACACCTTCGCTGAACCCGATACCCCAACTGAGTAAGCCGACGATTTTGCCTCTCAATACCCAGCAGTAGTACATTATGCTTTCAGTGTTGTGACTACGCCACAGAGTCTGAAGTTAAGAGCAGTAGCTCACGCAGCTCACGTGGAAGCCAATCATAAGCTGACTCGTGTTTTTTCTCAATTCGAAGTATTGTGATATTGTTTCCTTTTTTTTAATGTCTTTCACATTCATAGTATTGTCGCTACCTGTAAGTCGCTTTACGGATATGATTTAATCGTGTGTACCTTGTGTTAGGAGTTTAATCTACAAGCAGTATCTCGTTGCCTGTTTTATGTCTCTTTTGTTGGATATTTGTACTGATCTCGAAAAGTTTATTACTGCGCCAGATTCTGAAAGACCGAGACGAGGTGATTGTGATCCCAGAGTTTAGTCCGGTCATGGAATGTGAAATTAGACCAAATTAAAGCAACGCGGTGTTAGAAATAATTGTTATTTGAAGTTTGTATAAAAGTCTTGTGATCGAGAGCAAAGTACATGTATTCAATTACTGTCCTCAAAATATCTTAAACGTTGCTAAAACTCAAGAGAATTTGGCAGCCTCGAATGATACACAGGTGTCCTCTATCATCGTGCATTTTGCATAGATCCAGATACCCTTAGAAGCCATCCATGATGTCTGTGTATTCGTGGTTTGTAGTCAACACATGTGTGCATGTGTGAACATGTGATGAACTGAAAATCGAATGCATTGTGCATGAAGTCATTCATTACGGCGTCTTGTCATTCCACGTTTACCAGCTCAATAGGCTTACTTATAACATGCATACATTTTATTGTGCTGTCACTCGATTATGACGAATATGGAGTTAACGTTTTAATTATTGTTTGTCATTAAATTCTAATAAGAATGATCTAATGTTTTCGTGTGCAGTTTATAGTTGAGAACAAATTAGGACGCTTGTAATTCTTGTTACAAATCGTAGAGATTTTGCTGTTCTTGGTTGGCCGGGTCATCGTTTGGTCTAGAAATGTGGTGGTGTATTTTCAGTCTAAAAACCGTTCTCTAAAACTAAATTGGTCTCAGGATTGGAAAGAAATCTGCCTGCGAGGAAATCATCATCCATTTCACAGATATAGTTAATATCGATTGAAAGATACAACTATACAACTCCACAGATGACGCGCACGCAAAGACCATATTGATGGACCATGTTCGGTAATAACTGTGAAAATGGTTCAACTTTTTTGATCCAGAATAGACTATTAATAAGTGACTCGTCAAACTGCAATAATTAAATCACGTCATTTCATGATTTACTTTGAGTTATCATTGCAAGTGTTCCTAATTTACAGCTACGGAGGCAACAATACATTTTGGATCAGATGAAATCATTTGAAGCAGTTCAATAGTGGCACTTTTACCAATGAAAAACGATGCTAAAAATCTCATGAACACCAAAAGAAGTGGAGAACGAGGAACCCGGTAAACACTGGTGTTTATTCCACTATGAAAAGGGTTACCAAGATCCTCTGCAAGTGATCAACGGGCCTAATTTATTAAGTAACATCACATTGGCAGTAATACACGTGTAATACTCTATATTGTTGATTTGTCGAATACAATCACATTCGTGAAGCACGTTTGCTCTTATTGATGTTGTCACTTAAACAACACAAACACATACTTATCTAATTTCTTTTATTGTATCATACTGAGCATTAATTTTAAAATTACACTTTCATTTTTAGGATAGACCATTAAAAATAATATATACGGCATAATGATACGCTATAGTAGCCTACACGTAAGTGTATCAGATCAGTCGTAGACCTATGTAGATCCATCAGCACATTCGTATGTGTTGCAAATTATTTCTGATTTTGCCCACACAAAATTGTATTTATTAGATGCAGAATCATTTTGCGTGAGTTTTTTTCCTGGCGATCAGGGTTTTTAATCATCATACAATTTCTATGATAACTTTTAAAGCATATAAATATATTTGTTTCCTGTTCTTTCAGGCCACAAGATGTCACGCTAATTTAACAATGTGTTAGGCATATAATTATTTTCTACATAGAATGAAGCACAAAGGAAACCAAAATCGTAATAGGCGCCTTGCATGGTTGCCGACTGTCATATCATATATACATATAAGACTCCTGTAATAACTTGTCATCATGCGTTAATACTGGACTTGTAATCATACTGCGGTTTGTCAGTTTGAAATTAAATGATAATTAGTATCATTTTTTAATTGTTCGGAACTGATCAGCAAAACGACAGTGTGTTCACTACTTGGATTTTCCCCTGGATTTTGTCATTTGGGATTTTGCATACCAATCTGGGGATCTCTTTATTAAGACTACAGTATATACTCTCCACAATAAGGTCTGGATGATCACTTGTTGACTTGATGTCTTTTAAATGACTCAATCGTTGGCGTTGGACACGTATCTACGACTACTCGCGATTTACTTCTATACCTGCTACCTTACTTACGTTTATCTTGTGAATAACACGATGTCGCTCTTCATCAGTGGATTTCGGTCGTTTTGCTGACTGCGAATTCGATTAGAATTGACGCGATCAGTGGTTTCTGGTTTGTAAAAGACCAATAGCTTAGAAAATAATACGCTCTGTCATTTCAAGCGTGCCCCATCCGCAGTACATATTGTAACTTCTACACGTTGCAATTTGCTGGTTCAAGGTCATAGTGTGTATGCTCTTTTTTTCAGTACTAGATTCGGCATTTTTGTGAATGTGAAAACACATTTCATATTTCACCAGAACTGTTTCCTATTCAGATAATTGTCTTTAGTACAGATGTGGCCAATCTTGAGATTTTCGCGATGAGATTTTGGGATCATAGAAAATAGATATTTGTAGCACTGGCAAACGAGGCCATGCTACTTTTCTATAGATATACAACTGAAATAATGTCATGCTCATTTATGCTTAGTCACATTCGCTGTATAAAATAGATATGATTTGAATATTTTATATTCACTATGATTGTAATTAATAATTATGTGCTCTATTGATATGACAATAAACCACTTGAGTTGTGAGTTAACGTCTTTTAATAAGCTCCAGCTGACGCAACAACCTGTTAGAATTTGGAACTGAGTTTTTAAAATTTTTGCTTTATGTGCCTAACAGCATTCCTCTTTTATGTTCTTGAAGTACATGAAAATGAACTAATGTAACTTAATATAGCAAATATCAAGTTTCCGTTCAATGAAGGCACTGTTGAGGTATTTGACAAAAAGCAATTGCGCAGTTGTTCGGATCTTGAGAAGATATTTGGATAATTTAATCTTGACGAAGTGTTCATTACTTTCATCTGAATTGATTTTTGAGAAACGTTTCGACATCTTCAACCAACATGGTATGGTACAGGCGTTGAATATGTAATTCGTTCGAGTTTTAGAAACCACTGAATATCTTTTGCTGATTTTATCTTTAGAATGCTTTGAGTATTTATCTGGCTTGATCTTGACAAGGTGTTGGGTATGAGGATGAATTGAATAAACGAAATTATTATTATTATTATTATTACTATACACCAATTTATTTATTCGTAAACCATATTATTATTATTATTATTTAACATTATTATTAATAGGCCTATTATTATATCGTGATCGTCAACCCAAGTCTCCAAAGGGTTACTCTACAATTATGCGTAAAGCAGGTGTTTACTCATCAGTGCTGGTTTGATCTCGCTGGACATATTTAGCTGATTTAATCTTTCATATCCGTCTTTATGATGTTTTATGACTTTATTGTGTTTTACATCTTTAATTCGTTAGTGTGAATCGTAGAGCGTTTTGAAAATTGATTATCACCATACTTTCATTATAATTGGTTTGGCGTTCTCGTTTTCCTTTTGAGGGCTTTTGAGGGCCCTGTAACTGGTTGCGGTGTATCAACTAGACATTAAATAAACGTACAGGCATATGCAAGCATTATAAAATGCAATTGAAGACGATATGCATGCTCAACTTCTGCTCAGCTTGTCTTGAAGTATAGTCTTTCAATTGAAATCATCATCATGCTTACGTGCGCAGTCATAACTATCCAAATGTAGGCTGACCATAATATCATAATCAATACAGACAACTTGGATTTTGTACAAAGCATATCAAAGTATAGTCAGTCGTGCGGCACGTAATTTCATGCATCACGTCATCACAACGTCGTCACGGTGTAAATCCACGAAGACGCCGATGATTTGGTGATTTGGATAGATTGCCATAGTGCAATCCTATCCAATAGATAGATAGATATTCGCTCATATTGAAGTAACACAATCTGATAATTACGCAGAAATGCTTACGTGAGTGATAAGGATCAATAACAGGATCTAGAATTAATAATAGGATCTAGAATTAATAATAGGATCTAGAATTAATAATAGGATCTAGAATTAATAATAGGATCTAGAATTAATAATAGGATCTAGAATTAATAACAAACTAGTAAACCTGTCAGATGTCGACTGGAATTGGTTGGTTGGTTCCACGCTTGTGTGTTGACCAGCCACTGGCTACTCTTTCAGCCTACTGTTCGTTGTTTTGCTAACTGATGTTAATTATCCGTGGGCCTACGAAATGACAGTTAACATCGTATAGGCCTACGCCAGCGTTATAATAGTGCCCCTGAATAGGTATCTTGAAGGGGCGTTATAGAAATGTTAGACTTTCAATTACATTTATATCCATTACTAGTTAAAACGAACAACGATAATAATTAACTAGCATAGACCTTATTCTAAATGACGAGGAAATTGTGTCCAAAGTCTCTTGAACTCTGCGCTGGCGTATGCTCGCTAGTCTGACCTTGTTTGTTTAATTAAGGTCAGCATAATTTTGAATACAGCTGAAATGAGGAAAGCCTATCCAAATCTACAGACATTCAACATACATACACGCATGCATGCATAAACACATACATATATATACAACATACATACATGCATTAAATGACATGCATATATATATAGGCATGTACATATATTCCTACTAACAGCATATGAGTTGCTTGTGCAAGCAGTTGCCACGCTGGCTGTGCTCAGTGCTCACCCATAGTACGAAAAAGTTACTTCTGTTTCACAATCAATTTGATACTAGTTAATGTGTCTCTCAGACCGTGCGAATCATTAAAAACATTATCATCATTGTCGTCGTTGTCGTCGTCGTCGTCGTCATCATTATCATCATCACGCTTATTCAAATAAAATTCCTTGACCACTCGAGTGAAACAAAAGTGAAGAGCCAACAAAGTTGAAACAACGTCCTACAAAATATATGCACACTTTCGTGCAAATGCTCCCAATCGCCTTTTCCAAATGAGCAACTAAATTAAACAGACCGTCTAAATAAACTGAGTGCCAACTAAATTAATTCTAACTCACAATAGTAAAATCATTTAAGAAATGACGACGATCTCTATTTTACGTGTTGTACAGTTGCATTTAAAAGTTTCCTGTTTTCCCGTGAATAGAACAATGGAATGTCGATGGAGCGACGACAGTAGGATTCATCAACAGTTGATCACAAGAGCTTATATGATTGATTGGCTTAGGTCATTGTCTAAATATCTACAGGTTTTCTGTGTTGAAATTGAAATCCGTGCGTCATACCATACGTATGGTACCCACCGTAGCTTCCGGATATTCGACGAACAGTTGTGGTTAACAAAACAACAACAGTGTTGGTGGATCATTATAATCTGATGGTGCTTCAAGTATTAGCGGAAATAATTTAATGAGCGATTTTCCAACAAAAGAATCCAGGCTTCCTCCTTTTCCACCTCTTCCACTTCCTTCCCCGGTCTTCTTATTCCCCTCTTGTCTTGCTGTAACGAAGATCGGAGTCTCAAGGTTCCAGAAGGACGTGCCAACGACACACTTCCTCTCCCTTGCTCTCGCGCATGTCCGTCCAGTGAGATAGTTCCTCTTCACTACTGTTGCTGTAGCCTGGCCAACAAAACGTCATAGCACGGGTTATGGTTGCATACTAAGGCGCTATATGAATTGCCTGTAACATGTATACACGATCAAATGCATGGACACAAGCACCTATAACTATATTAATAGCAATTTTAAACTGTAAACAGCTAATAGTGAAAGGAGTAAACTGAGACATTGTAAAGAGTACTTAATATTATTATTTTTTTTAAATTATTATTATTATTATTAAAGACTACTAATCATCACAATCTACCCAATAGCCAACCAATCAATGAAATGACTAGACCGCGGCAGGACTGCAAGCCAATCACCTAGACATACTAAACAGACAATCAATCACTTAACTATCAAACTGAGACCGCCCAAAGACTACCAGGCAATAACCATCCAATAGTCATAACCTGACAGCCAGTGGACATGGGAATTACTAGACAATCATCATGATATACCCAATAGCCAACCAATCACAGAAAAGCCAACCAATCACCGAAATTATACTTACGGTGATTGGTTGGCTATTTGGTAGGTTATGATGATTGTCTAGTCTTTGACTGTAACATGTCTTTGACTGTAACATGTCAAAGACTAGCCAATCCTCATGACCCATGTACCCAATAGGCAGACAATTGCTGAAAGTATTAAACTGCAACATGATAAGACTAGCCAACCATCATAACCTACACAATAGCCAGCAAATCACTGAAGTATTAAACTGCAACATGTCAAAGACTAGCCAATCCTCATATACCCAATAGGCAGACAATTAATGAAAGTATAAAACTGCAACTTGGCAAGACTAGCCAATCATCATAAGCTACACAATAGCCAGCAAATCACTGAAGTATTAAACTGCAACATGGCAAAGACTAGCCAATCATGAAGACCTACCAAACAGACTACAAGACAACCAATCAATAAAGAGACTAAATTCCCACCTAGGGAAAACCAGCCAATCATTTCTTTTCGCTTAATGCTGCGGTTGTAGAAGACTGACACCATGAGAGTAACATCTGGAAGCTGGAACAGCGGAACTTGGAACATGAAGGTCTCTTTGTAGAGCGGATGTGGCTGACCGCGGCGAATCGATGTCTTACTACGCGTAATCTCTTGACCGTTCGGTGACATCATCGTCAACTTTACGTATGTATCTGGGTAAATTCATTTTGAAACGGGTCAAGGTCATTTTTAAATGCCAGTAGGAAGTTACCAGCGAAGCAGAGCTCACAGTAGTAAAATAGTTAACTAACACGTCATCGTGCGTAGCTCAAGTTACACAAAGATTCATACCATTAAATCAAAGGTTAGTGGATATTGTATCGTGTCTGACGATTTATTAAGCGCCTTTAGAAGCAATGACTATATACTCAAAGGTGCGAGAACTTTGAAAAAACATAGAAATTAGTCAGAAAGAGGCAAACTGAGTCCAGTTTCAGCACGATAAAGTTCCGTGTAGTTCAAAGCCTAACTCACGTTGAAATTCCCAGAACAAGATAACTACGTTACAAGCCCCATGTCTGAATAAAGATGGAGGGTAAGAAGATCATTAGTCCTGGCTGGCATCCATACGATGACCCTAAACTCAGTTGCTCAGCTCCTGTTGATATATAACTGTGACGGTGTAACCGCAATTACCTGTTGTGCGTAATAAACAAAATTTTATTTCAATTTTTTAAATATCACATTAATTTATAAGAGTTGCTCTTGTAAATTACAATATCCGTCATCTGACACAAAGTAACAAAAGAGTTGTCTTTCTTTACGGTTTGTAGATCGAAAACATCCTGACGGTAATTTCACAAAAAAATTCTGATTGTTATTTGATAGAGAAAATTCTGACTGTAATTTGACGGCGACATTTTCTGACCGTAATTTACTATAAGTAAGCGATGTGCGGACAGCGTCGCCTGACTACTGACCTGGTGCTCTGGCCATGGCCATGTTCTTGAAGTTGCTACCCTTGATGACCTGAACAGAGAGGCGTCCAGTCATTCCGTTGTAAGCCAGACCGATGAGAAGTTCTGGCATTCCACCATGTTGCATCGACTGTCCTGAAGATCCGCTGTCGCTTCGACTCAGGCTCGCTATGTCCGTCTTCGAATCCCCATGCTGTAGTTGCAATAATTATTGTTCCTTAAAACGTCTATGCCATTAATAATAATAACAATAATAATAAATAATAATTATAATAATAATAACAGTGATAATAACAGTAGGGCCTAATAAAAATAATAATAATAATAATAATAATAATAATAATAATAATAATGACAATAATAATAATAATAATAATATGTTATCGTTCAATTGCACACTGACAAATAATAATGATAATAATAATAATAGACCAGGTTAGACCTGGGCACAAATTGACTCTTATATCCGGAGACACCCGAGAAGCTAGCTATCTTTTTCAGCGGCTCTCGATTATCATCTAGCGCTTTATTGCAGTCGCGTTTCGCGGTAATTTCTTAATGCGTGAACCGGGCGAGACGTAACAGTTCCAGATAACCGAATTTCTCAGTCTCTGGACAATTTTTGTATCACCTGATGGATTAGAACTACCTCAGGACAAAAGTTATAATAATAATAACAATAATGATAATGATAATAATAACAATAATAATATTAATAATTATCATTATTATTATTATTTATCATAATAATTTCCGTTTATTTTTTTAAAACTGACAACAACTCAGTATGATTGCAGAAACAGTATGAACGAATGATGTTGGCAGCCACGCAGGGCGCCCATTACGTCATGCATTTAATTAAATTAATATGACTATCGAATCCGGTTCCTCAGCTCTGCGCTCCAGTGTGTTATCCACTACCCTGCGACCCCATGATAGGTGTCTAATGCACAAGACGTCAACCAAATAAGCCACACTCAGGTCAATACCGAAAGATCAGTCTGTAAGATAGCCTTTACATAGATGTCCTGAGCTAACGTAATCTGATGCTATAATTACGACTGTAGCTTGTAACCTCAATACCACCAAGGTCCACCAGTGTCTCGTGGTAGGATAATGCACAAGGTATTATCCGGCGGAGACCCGAAAAAAGAAGCAATCGGGTCAATTTCCAGAAGATCGGCGAGATTTTTCAGCTGAGGATGAATTATTTGCTATCTTTAGACTTTCGATGAGACTATAGTCTCCTGGGGCTAATTCATTCTAAAATAGACGGTCAGTGGAGAATCTGTTCCGAAATAAATTCCCCCGATAGGGCAGATGTTTAATGGGAGACTGTTCCGGAATGACAATATCCAATTCTACTTCTTGCCGACTGAGGCAAGTGTGCGTGAACTACAGTCGTCACAAAGCGTTCACTTATCACTTCTTCTCTCAACAAGATTCAAATGAACCTTCACACGGAATGGCATACCCATATTGATCTGGCAATCTCCTGGGCTGGCGAGCTTTAAGTGTAAATTACGTTCCTGTTTGCTTTCGCAGAATATGCACTAGTCAAAGACTGAACTACTGCCGGCGATAAAACTAGTCACAAATGTGTTGCTCGCTTATATTTAAAAAATACCACGGGCATCTAACCCTCCCATTAGCGAAGTTGCTCAACTGAATCTTTACTTTGGTATGTTTTAGTTGTGTTATAAGCGATTCAATTGATTGTACCTATTTGTGAGTCTAAGTTCACTTAGAGAAGTCGTTATTATATGTTCATTGTAACTCCCCAAATATCCGTCAGTCAGAGTTATCTAGTCATTTAAATATCAGGGGTTCCCAGCTAGTGGAATCGCTGACCCGTTCATGGATACCTGTAAGATATTCTTGTTCTAATATCATGAATAAAGATTGAATTGAGCAAGCTCAAATTCAAAATCGTTCGATCACAGAAGTGGCAGAACAAACAGTAATATAATGTAATCATGACGCCCCGAATGAATAACCATGTTGCAATGTGTTGGTTCCAAGCGGTAGGCCTATAGGATTACACTTCGCATTATTTAGGATTCGGTTAGATGCGATATCTTACTATTAATCAAATTGAACGATGTGAAATGACGTAGGATTAAACTGTCACCGTAAAGAACATCGAGGAAATTGTATTTCGTCGTTACGTGAGACCGCAAAGATTGTCGACCGCGCTATGCTTGTAATTGCCATACATGTCTTGGAGTTAGATAAAGTGGATTAGCGCTAACGTAACTGCTGGGCCTCCATCACCAATCCAATCTACGGTAGACGGAAGCGGGGATTCGGCAAATGATAAATTAGAATTAGGACGTTATTGCTTTACGCTGTCGAGAGCAAGACGAATACGTCATCTACTAAGGGAACCGAGGGTACAAAAGTAACACTGACAAAAGTAGTATCAACGCCCACGACCAAAACAGCAACGATAAAAACAAAAACACGAAGATTTAAACCATAAGATGAAAAACATTCAACTGAATGTAAATCAAAGCGATAGAAAAGCAACAAAAACAGGGTAACACAATTATAGGAGGAACGCAGAGAACGACTAGAAATTCCTGTCGACGATGCAACAACAGCAAATGCGACAACCATGCAACGCAAAGCAGCAAACAACAGCATAACAACAATGCAGCCAAGACAAGTCAGTGACGATAACGAAAATGTCACCTGGACAAATAATAACACCAGCAACAGTAATAATTAGAATAGTACCAGCAAAAATTAAAGGAAAATTAATAATATCAACGACAACAATATCAGCAGCAACGACAGTAATAAGAACAACAGCAATTAAGTATAGCAGAAACTCTAATGACAACAACTTTAATAATAAAAATAACGACAGCAGTAAAAATAGCAACAATAATAACAGCAACAACAATAGAGCAATAGTAAAAATATTAAAACTATAATGACAACAATAAAATAGTAGAACCAATCAAAATAACATTAATAACAAGTATAAGTATTAACAACAAACAGAAAGATGATCGCAGACAGACCGGAATCATAGACGGATGGATCGACATTGTGTATAAAGATACAGAAGCAGAAATTTAATTGGGTGACGAAAGAACGTAGCCAGAACGAAAGACGAAAGGAGGGAGAGAGGAAATGGAACTGCATATGTGGGAAGCGACTGGAATGGACTGAGACATAGAAAGACGATAAGAATGAACAGAGGGATGCTGATTGGACAGCAGGTATATATATACATATATATATACCTGCAGGTATATATATATATATATATATATATATATATAGAGAGAGAGAGAGAGAGAGAGCAAGGAGAGACAGAGTTGGCAGGTGAGGGAAGAACAAACAGCCAGGAGAGGAGAGTCTTGGAAAGGGGAGCGGCACATAATCGTATTCGGAATCGTCAAACTTCTAAAGCGCCCCTCAAAAGCAAGTCGCAGAACACCAGCTTAATCAAGAGCGCCTGCAGATGAATGAGACGGCCAACAGAGAGGAACACAGCCAGAAGATGAGAAGCAAAGAGGAACACACAGCAAGGAGAGGAGATGGTCAGGAAAGCAACGTAGGAGGCATAATGCAATTCTTAAACACACTGATCTTGCAACAGATATTGATCAAATGCGTATCATGAGACTATTTTACAAGCCAGTTTACAATATCGCTGCCGTAGCTACGTTTTATAGATTTCACCATTAATAATGTCTTATGCTTCCATTAGCCCATTGGGCAATTAGACCTACTCAAACCAAAGTAAGAGTGACGCCATTAAAATTCCCGAAGATTTCTGCCGCCTATCACTGAGAATTGGAAGACAACTAGACATTCTATTTCCAGCACAACAGTGGTCGGAGTCCACACCCCCCAACGTAATTAAATTATGTTGGGGGAAATTTTAATCGTTGTTCGTAAGGCGTTAATGTCTGTCACATGTTTTACTTAACGGCGCCACAAAATAATAATAATAATAATAATTATTATTATTATTATTATAATTATCACTTTAATCATTATTATCATTACTTTTTTAATAATTATTATTATCATTATGATCATTATATAATAAGCCACAACATGAATATTGGACATACGCTGAGATTGCTCCTTGGTTCGAGAGCAAGCCACTGAGTGAATGGATTGTCGAGAGGAATTGTAGCAAATCCTTTGACGTGTTCCCCGATCATTCTCTCTCGTCTCATTCTCTCGCAGCCGTACAGTCGGATCCTCAAGCCCATGTTGTTCAGCTCCTCTGAAAGACGCAACAGAATCACGAGGGCTATCAGAATCAACAACTGAAACCATTTGAATTCACAGGAAACGACAGAACCGCATAGCTCCAGAGAGACCGAGCATAATTATGCAGGCATGTCGACAAATGACGCAAAAATAACTAAGCGTTAAGAGAAGAAAGATCAAAATACCGTAAGTAACTGGTCAAATGACAGACAAAAATGTAACTACTAATTAAAAGACTGACCGATAGACTGATTGACTAACTGAATGGCTGAGTAACTGATTGAATGACTGATTTCCAGACTGATTCGTTGCATGACTGACTGGCTTACTGCATGCTTCTTAATAGATTACGTTGATTGTTTAATTGCTCGTATGAATGACTGATTGATTGACCAATTTGTTGACCTATCAAGTGGTTGATTACTTGCTCGATTGATTGATTGAGTTGTCAATCAGTCAATCACTCAGTCAACGACTCACAAATTCAATGGTTGACTGATTAAACGAACGAATAAACGGATATTTATAATTTGATTTAAAAAAACATTTACCTATGGGAATCTTGAAATGGAATGTTTCCTCGTACTTCGGGCAATCTCCTGGCTTAATCTTCGTCTTCTGCCTAGTCTTCTTTGTCGGCAGTAGGAGCAGCCGGACCTGGGTGTTGTGCGCCCCTCCGCGGTCCTTGCTCGGGATGTCCCGTGCCTCGTGAACCGTGACGGTCATTCGACCGGTCGCCGTCTGGTAGTGAAAGGTGATATTCAAGTTGCCACACTTTGAAATGAGGATTGGTTCTCGATCATCGAGATCGCCAACGTCGAATAGATTGTCCTGTACAATTTAAGCAATATCCTGCGCTATTCAGCAGTTTAATTCAGTAAGGTAATACTAATGCATTATTTTATCGCGATGGACCTGCACTGTAAGCAATAGCATAGAGTCTGATGATTATGCAGTGTGGTCTGTAATGTAATGCTATTGGACATTTCTATAGCGGCTGGGCAGACCAGCAGCACCCATCGAAATAATCCTAGAGCTAAGCCAGTTTCGGACAAATTCTGGGTGGTCAATAATTCCATGATTAAACCAATGACAAGGAAAGTTGCCAACAGAAAGGCTGACAAGAAGGCTGACTTACTCATTTACTGGATGATTGACTGATTGACTGACTGCGTGAATGACCGACAGAATGACTGACTCAACTGCTTGATCGCTCGCTCGCTCACTCACTCGCTCACTCACTCATTCAATGACTTTGAACTTTATTCTACATAAGGCATAATGCCGAATAAAAGTATCCCTCCAACACAGATGAAAGTTCTGTTTCTTGCATTCTAATAATATCTATTTTGTCTCTGACCGGCAGCCCTAATTATGTTAAATATAAACTTAAGTCAACGATTCACGGACTAGAGTACGTTTAATTAAATCGAAGTGACAATAAATAATTGTTAACATAGTTACATAATCCTAATTGCACTATGCTAGTGTCTCCCGTTACTGAACACCGATGGCTACCCATGTTTTAGTTTGAAACATTTTTTTGTCCTTTGCAAGCTTCCAAGTTGTTACTCGCAAAAACTTGTAAAATTGGTTTGACACCAGAATGTGCTTAATTGCATCTCTCATGCACAGCAGCTATGCAAAAAAGCACAATCTCTGTGGAACACTATGGGGGTTTGGAATGACCTGTAGAATTCGATTCAAGAAAATCAGGTCTTAAAAAAGTAGAACTTTCTCAAAAATCCAAATGTAAGATTTTTATGACTTTTGCATTTTCAGTTAGATTAATTAAAAAAGTAGAACTTTCTCAAAAATCCAAATGTAAGATTTTTATGACTTTGCATTTTCAGTTAGATTAATTAAAAAAGTTGAACTTTCTCAAAAATCCAAATGTAAGATTTTTATGACTTTTGCATTTTCAGTTAGATTAATTATAACAGTATTGTGCATGTAGCCCTATGTGCTATATTATGGATGGTAATTTTGTGTCCGTCTTACGATAAAACCTAAAAAACTAAGCCTAAAATAATGACCTTTAATAATTAACCTAGGTTTCATAGCCCTGCGCCTCCCTCTAGATTATGCAATGTTCACCGATATATTTAATTACCATTTGAAAACTTACCTCTTTGCCAGTGCTACTGAGTAGTTATCCTAAAGGGGAGTTATGAAGCCATTCCAATGAGTAAATGAAGAAAATGTATTCCATCCTACTTACATTTGAAAACAATATCCCTAATGACGACCATTGGTGACATGCAAACACCACACTGTAGACAATTGAGGACAGTGTTAACCTTTCACTCAACCGAATTGTATAGAATGATAGATCGAGAAGAACAAACACGGAACTATACAGTACACTTTCTCCCGTTTTGGCCACGAGAGCTGCTAAATATCATATCCCTGTGGCATAGAATTGCTAAGTATTCCATCCACATCCCATTGGCTATTTAGATAATTACCAGGACCGATATAATGGTGAAGAATTTCACTCGTCTGGTAGGCCTACACGGCGCCATTTTCCATAAAAACGCCGTATCAGCCAGTCAGTAAGATATTACACAGAAACCCAATCCATTAGGAGATGACACAATCAAATGTCAGAAAAGAAATGGCTGCTCATATATCCGAATCTTTCATGCACGACCTTTAAGTTCACATAATGTCATCAGCAAACATAGGCAGACATACACGAACATACCCAACCATACACAAACAGACACAAACAGACACAGACATACACAGACATACACAAACATAACATGAAGACTAGTACGCATAATAATAATGATGATGGCATAATCTCCTAACAGACAGTCAGTCAGTCAGTCAATCAATCAATCAATCAAAAATACTTGATATAGCGCCCATTCAAAGATATCTACTCAGAGGAGCTCAAATCAGTGCTTATTAGCGGTCAGTAAAACGCAGTTTAATTAGCTATTAGTAAATGACGACTATAGTTAATTACTGACTTATAAATATACACATCGAATTTATGTTGTTCAAACAACTCATCTGGATAACACGATTACATCGTCGGCATAATCATATTATTATTACGCAGCCAACGCACACTAAAGGAAGCAACGCCCTACATCATCTCCCAGCATTGTCATCAACAACGGATTTAATCGCAAAAGTTGCTGACAACAAGGGCGGAAGTCAACTCCTTCCATTGCCATGCATGCAGTCTGAGAGCGAACTCCCGTTGCTTTATTGCACTTGCCGTGCTTGCAATATCAAACAGAAGACCCTTCAGTCGTGTGAAGATAGATCCTCTGACGACGATATTTGTTTACTATAGCGCATGACACCATAAAAGAGCGACGACATCGCCAGTGAATTGTTGTCATAGACGCATCACTGGAAGCTTTTCAATTGCAAGCCATCCCGATAAGAATGATATACATGTATGATGCCTATAATATACCATGGCCGGCATCGTAAGCTGAACCCCGCAATTTCTAAAGCGTACCACACACACATTATTTTATACACAATGCTCTCATTTATATATATATATATAGATCTTTTCACTGACCAAACCAATATTGGAAAATTTTCAGTTAAATGCGCCGGTCAATATGCATGGAATAAAATTCCAAATGATATGAAATTATGTGCTTCAATTAGTGCTTATAACTTTTATAAAAAATTGAAAAAATCACCTGTTAACAATTTCGTTTGAATAACCTGTGTCGTGTGCACTGATCGTCTCCTATAGTTTAGCTAAAATAATAAGTTTATGGTTTATGGTTTTTCAATCTGAATTGTCTTGTCATTACGCTGCTTAATTACTGTATGCCAAGAAAATGGTCGCCCGACTAGCGAGACCACGATATGCTACCATTATTATCATTTTCTTCCTTATTGCTCCGACTCCCATTGATTATAAATGTATGCATCTGACAACCATATTCTTGGGTTCGGATAAATACAAACATATTGATATAATAAGGGAATGAGATCTCGTGGTAGTCTTTTCCTTGAGTGTGTAAACTGTGAACCCTATAGGAATCCACATGAGCTGAAAAATCATTTCCTTGTAGGAATCCACATGAGCTGAAAAATCATTTCCCTGTAGGAATCCACATGAGCTGAAAGATCATTTCCCTGTAGGAATCCACATGAGCTGAAAAATCATTTCCCTGTAGGAATCCACATGAGCTGAAAAATCATTTCCCTGTAGGAATCCACATGAGCTGAAAAATCATTTCCCTGTAGGAATCCACATGAGCTGAAAAATCATTTCCCTGCACAATGTGCACATGAACCTGTTTACCGAAAGATCCATAACAGTGTTCACTCGAGCGAGGCTCCCTCTGTGGGCTCTAGACTATAGGCGCTATATAACTGTCGGATACACGACACGTTTTACACAGAATTCTTTTAATCAATCCACCTTCTACTTGGAATCTGTTCATCATTCCCGCTTTCATTTAAAAGGAATTCTTTTCATCATTTCTTCCTATAGTTTACAAATTTCTCCACATCAATCTAGCATCCAATTAGAGAAGACTCTTTTTATTAATCCAGTTTCGATTTAAGCAATAATTCTTTTCATCAGCCCAGCTTTTATTGGAAAGAACGTGATATTTGCATGAAAATGGTTGTATAACATACACTTTGGCAACTCAAACAAATGGTTTACCTTCGTTCGTTATACAGATAGTAATATATCGAGCATGTTTGATATATAAATAATTAATAGTGTATTATTGATTAATATCGTTGTTCGACAGGTTCCAACAACTGGCTAGACGCTATATAATCATCGGATGCACGACACATTTCCTAGTTCTTGTTATAAATGTAACGAGGTTCTATGAACTAACCTCCTGGTCGAGGTTAGACGCCGTGTCGCATCCGACCAGCGATGCTCCCTTGCGCTGCCCTCCGGTCGAAGGTCCATCATCGATGAGGACCTTCACCTCCCCTTCATCGTCCCCCTTCTGCTGACGGAAGGCCTTGTTCTCGTAGGCCTCCACTGACCCTGCTGCAGTCGGGCCCCCCTCTGCCCCTGTCGTCGTCTCTCCTTGTGAGAAACTCAGAATCGGAGTGCGTTCATCACTCGACACCGTCACCGGAAGAGAACCGTTCTCAGCCGCAGGGGACGACTCCGCTGTAGTATACAGAGGGAAGGTTAAACTCTCGCATTATATACATATATACATATATACATATATACATACATATATCATGTATGTATATGAATATATGCATCGATAGTTAAAGAACAGCCGTTGTATACTATTCATCCATTCGGGTCAAGGTTTAAGATTTGTATCATATTGTATGAAAAAACATTGTAACCAGTAGAAGGTAAAATAATTGTGTTAGACTATATGTATATATGGGGCACGACATATGTATACAGTATCATATACAGTGTATAACTGTACATATAGATAGTAAAGGAATTATTGTTGTATAGTGCATAAAGATGAAGGCAATATTTTCATTTGAAACACATGATAAGGCATGAATACATTGTATTTTATCTACTTGTATATAGACATATAGTAAAAGTGGTCAATTTATCACATATAGTTTCATCTAATTGCATGCAGAACCTATATATATACATATATATACATATATATATACCTATATATATGTATATATATATATACGTAAATTTGTGTATGCATGTATACACATATGTGACATAATGACATTTTAATGAACTGAGGTCAAAGTAACAATACCATGACACATTGTATTATATCCATACATTTATATAGCGCCTCTCAAAGTGCACACCAATCAGAGACCAAGAGAATAGAAAGTGATCTTGAAACAACAAAAGACCTGGTTCAATAGTGAGTTACCAATGAAGGCAAAGACTAGGATTCTAGCCACAGCAAACCTCGCCATATACATGTAAGGGCAAAGCTGAGCACCTATACTTGAATTTCTTCTTCATACAGATTTCTTCGTGCAGAAACTCCACTTGATTTCTATCTCTTGTTTGGTATAATGGAGAATCATTCGGTTGCTAAGCACCCGCGGCCATAACGACGGACAGAACACAGTTTCCAACTGTGCTATTTGTCCCGATGATCATTACCGTGCAGCCGTGCGGCATAAAATGAATGACTGCATTCGCGTGATAATTCGACGGACTGACAGTGTGTGTATGTGTGTGTGTGTTTGAGTGCGTGCGTGTGTGTGTGTGTGCGTGTGTGATCCGTGCAACAGCCAAGGGCAGATCAAATCGTTCATTTCGATTGGACTTTGTATGATGTCATTCACTCTTTGTGATACGCGGTATACATACAAATACATACATATATTATATATGACATTTGCTCTTTCTGATATATACATATATATATACATATACATAATCCATGTACACAAACATATACATATGAATATATTTATATATATATGTATACATACCCCATTCCCACATATATATATATATATATATATATATCGCTTGTACTCTAGATAATTACAGTATTACCATTAGGTGAGAGCTGTTATGAACTGCTATCTCTGAGGGCTGCTATAGCCGACAAATTGATATTGGAGCCCTCGTGAATAAGCTGATTCTCTGCGTTTGGTTGTAGAGCTATATTTAAATATATATATATAGCACTCCAGCTAGGCCTTTAGATATTTGACACTGGAAAGAACCTGACCTTCATCGGCAAATGGTCCTTGACCCTCCGATTCGGCACGTGTTTCTGGGTCAGTTTCCAGGTCATCAGGTTCACCGATGATGAACTTTGTGGTAGGTCGGCCAGAGGAAACTTCAGTGCATCCTTCTGAGTTGTAGCTACGCACTTTCTCGTCACGCCGCAGATAGGCTAAATGTAATAAAAAGGGCGAGTGTGTGATATAATATGTTATCGGCAACGTGTGAAACTAGGAATTTTATAAAATGCCCAGGTAATTTGTAAAACCCAAAGTTTACACACTTAACTCTGCACTAACCAAACACTAACTCTAGCCATATCCCTGACCCTAACCCTAACCTAAGTAACCTTGACCCTAACTCTGACCCTAACCCTATCTCTGATCCGTAGCGTAAATGAGTCTTTTTACATATTGCCCAAAATCTAAGAAATCAGGCATTTAATAAAATCCATGTTTCACACACTGCCTGTAACATATACGCTGATTGCGACTGAATAATTAATTCGTTTGTTTATATAATTATTCGCTATATGTTAAAGCATATGTTACGTGGTGCTCGAAAGTGTAGAGTTTAGCGTGTTGTAATGAAACGTAGATGTTTCCTCATCAGAAGAGATTGCAACTTCAGTATGCATGCGAGAAAGTGTTGATTAGAGGCCGTCGATAAATGACGTCATGCAATTTTGGACGATTTTCAACACCCCCCCTTCGTAACAAGTCGTGACGAATGCCATGACCCCTCAAATATGACGTCACAGAGCTCTGAACCCTCCCTCCCGAAAAAACGAGCTGTCCAGAATGTCAAACGTAAATTTTCTTAGAATTATAAATGAAGTGATTATAACGTAAAAATACTTAAGACTATTGTAGACTAGTAGAACGAATAAAATGGAGAAAGAATAACAATTATATTACACTCATTATGCATTTCACGAGATGAAAAGCTCTGGTTGAATCATTGCAGTAAAGAATGTTTAATAACAATAACCTTAAACAATCCAAGTTTCTACCTCGCATAAGCAATTACTCCTTCATGGAATAACTAAAGAGAGCTTGGATATATCATCATCCTGTTCAATGGATATTCCAGATCCAGCCTTCGTCGTCTATCCAATCAACACTCTCTCCATTTCCTTAATATGCGCTTACATCCATTGGTTCGCGTTGCCGACGTGCAGTGACTTTTTGTGGCCCGATGCGTTTTGGCGGTATAATTGATTCCTGCTTGTGTGTTACAGAATGGCTACCTCACTTCCAAAACCCCCAAAAAATGACACCAACCGTAAAGAATACAATATTAATAATTAGTGTTGTAAAATTGTGGTAACAGTTACTGCTAATTAAGTAGAACTTGTTTCATTGAGTGACAGTTTTTACTAAAATGACGCATTTTAATGCGTGATATGACGACGTGGCGTAAAATTTCGTCAACCTCCTCCCTTCGTCACACTTCGTCACAAATGGGTGACCCCTTCCCCTAGGCGCGTGATGTCATTTATGGACAGCCCCTTAAATAATTGTATGAAGACACAGTGCTCTGAATTTGAAACCACATATCCCGGTATTTTCTGATGCGCAAATACAAATAAGCAAAGGTTTGTGCCTAATGTTTACTGTAAAAAAACTGCGTTTACAAACGTCTCGATATACAAATACTGCAGTTGATAGATGTTCTAAATGGACAGTGTATATCGGTGATTATTCTGACCATTATATAACTATTTGCTATCGACAAACAGTGTCTTCAAAACTGCGACCTAATACGAATCGATTTTCGGATGATATTACCTTCTGTAAACAGCATAGAGATATAATTGTCTTCCTGTTGTTTCTGCATCATTAATAATTATTATATGCTGATATAATAAAAACATCCCATTGGCATAGTAAATAGTGACCAAATGATGAGAAATAAAGGATATTGTTGCTTTGAAAGCAACGTTCAAACATATCACTTGGTAGGAAACCGGCTTCGTGGTGTAATTTGTCGAGTACAGAATTTGAGACAACCAATTAAATCTCTCATCCAGCATGTAGTCAGCATGTTGACGGGACTTGACTGATACGGGGTTGGCACACAATTGGTCTTGTTCAACGCGAGTGCAAAAGAGTTCTAGCATTGAGAATCTTCTGTGGTTACCTCTCTGAATGCGTTTCGTAATAGTTGGAAATGTATGCTTAACAAAATTAAATGCTGCTGTATCATCGTCGTCATCATCATCATCATCATCATCATCACCATCATCATCAATAAAAGCAGCAACAACAACATCGGCATCATCATCATCGTTGTCGTCATCATCATTGTCGTCATCGTGAGTTCTGACGACATTATCGGTCATATGTTAGCCCATTACTCCTGTAGAGTTAGTCTAAGGAGTTTAAATATGCATACATATCAGGGCTGCAGACGATTAAATTTTATTAGCTGACTATTAAAGAATTATCGATTAATTAATATTTAGTCGTGACTAAATGCAGTCCGCAAAGCGTAATGACAAATTCAAATTAGGCATCAATCATTGTCTATCTTTTAGAAGGATTAGTAATTGTTATTGCTAGTCATTAGATTACTGATTCATAATAGTCGTGTTCTATTAGGGTTTCAGTTCAGTTGTCTTCCTTCAACCAAATACGTAAATAAACCAGCTTACTAATATCTTCTTGATTCAATGCGAACAACTACATTGTACCTGCTTTATTGATAATTATTCACAACTAAGCAAAATGTCTCTCGCACGCAACTGGAGCGGCAGGCGAAATTAAGAACAGTTTTGGGGCAATCTTTCCCTCTGACTCGACTGCGCTAATATTTATTTTAATGGAAGTTAGCTTGAAAGGTAGGGTTCACAGCAGGAGAGGGCTTGCTTGTTGGTGTGTAGGATCGCCTAACTCCAGTGGTCTTTTGTCTGATACTGTAGTGACTGTGCTACAAACGATTGATCCAATGTGTATTCTAGTGCATCGCCTGGCTGAGTGCATGCCACGCAGAAGTAAGCTCTGTTATAATGGCAACATGTGTTGCATCATAGGGTTAAAAATTTCCTCCGTTTAATGACTTAGCAGCATACGATGTAATGCTTGCATTCTCATCATTTCTCAGCTAATCGACGAAAGTCACGTGATGTAATTTATGCGTGGTAGATTCAAATGAGGCTATGATGACAATGATGGTGGACTGCAATGACGATGACGATGACGACGGCGATGTGGCTTGCAATAGCGATGACGATGATGATGATCTGGATGATGACGACGACGATGACGATGTTGATGATGGTATTGATGATAACAATTGCAATGGCACTGCTCTTGGTTATAGTGATTAGAACTCAACGTAATAATTTGCTAATGATTTCTTTGCCAATGTTGATGATGATGGCGATGATAATGCTGCTGATGATGATGATCGACTATGATGATGATTGATCACAGATTTTTTATGACTTACGGAGATGATCAAAAATGACCTTGAATGAGCATGATATTATAATGACAACCAAGAAAGTTTATTAATGATGATGATTAATAATGATGATTAATGCAAATGATTAATGATGACTGAGGATGACTACTGATGACTACTGATGAATATGAGGATTGTTGTTGGTGATGATGATGATGATGATGATGATGATGGTGATGACTACGACGACGATGATGATGATGGCGAAGACGAGTGTAATCTTTCCTACTTGCAATTCCTGTTGGTTTTGCGTTGGTCTTCGATGCTGTTGTCTTTGTTGTTTCATTGGTTGATTGTCTTCGATTGACTTCTCGGTTAAGGTTGTAGAGACTCGATGGTCGTGGGGCCATCATCGTCTGCTGGTATCGACGAAGGACCTCATCGTCCGAGTCGCTCGACGTCTCATCTGGATCGTCGTATTCGAAAGTACCACCTGCGAACACACTCCACGTCATGCAGTCAGAACCACATTTTCCTCATTTAGCGCAAGCGTAAATAGCGCGAAAAAAAAATCTCTATGTCTTTCTCTCTGGCACCCTCTTTGTCTCTGTGTCTCGCTCTATCTTTTTTCTTCCTTTCTTTCTTAAATTCTGTTTTTCTTTCTCCTCTATTTCAGGATTTTTCTTCTTTGTTCTCTCTCTTGCTCTCTGTCATGGATTTCTCACTCTATGTATCTCTTATACCTTTTCTCTCTCTCTTTCTTTCTCTCTTTCTTTCTCTCTTTCTCTCTCTCTTTCTCTCTCTCTTTCTTTTTCTCTCTCTCTCCCTCTAATCAGACACTATCTATACCCTTACACACATAAAGGCATAATCTGTCTCTCTGTTTGTCTTTTTCTCTTTCTAGATATATATATATATATGTATATCTCGCGTTACATGTCTGTCTCCGTCTGTATCTTTTCCTCCATCGATCTGTCCGCTGTTCTCTATCTATCCCTCTACCTCTCTATCTCTATATCTCTCTGTGTCTGTCTGTGTGTCAGTCTCTCTCACTCCATTTCTCTCTCAAGACACTCTGGACAAAGCATTGGGCTTTCAACTGATTACCAATGTCGTTCGTAATGGCGTCATCGACGTTGCACACACACACACACACACACACACACACACACACACACACACACACACACACACACACACGTACAAGTGAAACAACAGTGGAATCGATGTCAGTGGATCAAGTCACCATTGATTGAATTAGACAACATTTAATTAGACTGAATGCTATTGAACCAGTTTGGAATTGATTGAATTTAATCGGATTATGCTAATCAGTATAGTACGCTGGCATGATGATATTTCACTGTAGAGCGTTCTTATTCCTAGTAGTGAATTAATCTGAACGTGATTTCGTTACGTTAGGTGTCAGATGAAACTGGATTAACTCAGAACGATGAGATATCAGATTAGTAAAGACCAGATAATTCTCTGCCAAACTAGACTAATGGATCGAACTGGATTGAATTCATCTAGGTCTATTGTAGGTCATCGATGCAATAACGAATCAGCATACATTGGATGTAATGGGATTAAAAAAAACTAATTTGCCGATGTGGATTAGACTATAATATCATTATTATTATTGTCAGTATTATAATAATAGGCTGGGAAACTGTAGAATGTTACATTCCACAAAACACAAGTAAATAAACATGGAAAAATATCGGGGAAAAGAAATGTCAGATACTTTACGAATGAAGGTCGCTTGGAGCGAATGAGACTTACTGAGTTTCTTTGATTTCGATTGGATGACGACTGGCTCCGTCTTGTCACATGGCAGACCGGAACATTTCGTGAAGCAGAGAGATTTGTTGAGATAGAGGAAGAAAACGAAGAGGAGAACGACGAATCCACCGACAGCAGCGAAGAAGACAACCGCCTCGAATGGCACTAAGTAAAAAAACACAACGCAACAATGTATGGGTGGATGGGTGGATGGATGGGTGGATGGGTGGATGGGTGCGTGGATGGATGAATGGATGGATGGTTGGATGGATGGACGGATGGATGGTTGGTGTGAATGATGGATGTAGAGAGAGAATTGACGTTTTCATTAATGTATGAACATAGTATAGAGATGAAGGGATGGATGGATAAATGGATGAAGGGATGGAGGAATGAACGAATGGATGGATGGATGGATGGAGGGGTGATTGGATGAATGGATGAATGGATGAGGAAGGACTGGAGGTAGCGAGGGAGGGAAGAAAGAAGGGAGACAGAAGGAGGGAAGGCAAACGGTGAAAAATGAAAAACTTATTTTTATTGACCCCAATATGCACAACCTCGTGAGCAATGAAACAGTAGGGTACAATGGGGAGGATAAAGCCCCTAGAGAGGTCCAAGCTTCGCTTGCAGGGCCACCATACTGTAACACGCATCGTGGCTCTTGATGAAGATAAAACGATTATTCTGTCAAGTCTTAACTAGATAGCCAAGGCACATTAAAGTGTTCACGGCAACCAGGCGACGCTCACGAAAACTTTCCACGTATGCACGAACATTAGACACTGACCTTACATTTAGTTTTCCCCAAAAATCATTCCAAGCTCGATGACCGTGTATTTAACTGAGAACATTCGTATATTTATTCTAGCATAAAATCACCTATGATCATAGTTCGAGATGGAACGCAATGAGTAAGGATTGATTTCAGAAAATTTATGGATAAGAAACGTCTGTTGAATGGAGGTAACTAATTACGATTAGATTTTTACACAAATTCAACTGTTTGGTATGTAGTTAATTCATCATTCCTTAGCAATCCTAATTTTTGTAGACATGGTCAACAACGACTATCTTTCTAAAGAATAGTTAGTAATTTAAATCTTGATGGGTAATTGGATGACCAGATGATATCGCAAAACCACAAATAGATATTTGTAGAATATTGCTTATTAGCTCATTGCATAATATAGGTTTTTATGTATATTAACCGGTAATAGGTGAGTTAATCTGATAAGATCCGAAGATGTTCCAGTTTTAGTAGAAATTTTTGAACGTGGTTATTCCGTGTGAGGTGGTTATCAATCTGAATACTTAAAAATTAAGGTCATTTAACTTCTGATACTGGAATTCTATTTGTCAGTAGATATTTCTCGTAGCAGGTTACTCTTAACGGTGAGAACTAAATAATATGGAATTGGTTTGTCTGTTATTTAATGACAATCAATGAGCCGTAAACCAGTCATTAACATCTCTTGTTCCTGGTTTAGTTGGAGCAATTTCTCATATGATTTATGCGATGTGGAGATGTCATTGTCATCAGCAGATACCAAGAAATGAAGGAGATATGAGGAAGTTGGGGGAGATCCAACATAAAAAGTTTAATGAGCAGAGGACCTTAGATTGAACCTTATGGAAACACCATGTTTCATTGAGGTCCAAAGATTATGCACTGCCAGCCAAGTTGGAGCAGTGCCTCGTACTCCTGGAATGTCAGTCAAGTTCAAAGAGTAGAATTTCCCGATCAACAGAATCGAATGCTTTCGCTGTATATATATATAATTATATTATTAACGAAGACACTAATGGACTCTTCATTACGATGAATAGCAGTTGATAAGTTATCTTGCACAATGCACATTAAGTAGTGGCAGTATCAAGGCAGTATATGCCAGGCTGAAAATCATGGGAAAACGAGTAGAGTATGCACCTTCTCTCAATATAACTATATAATCGCATGAGCATTATCTTATCGAATAGCTTAGAAAAATAAGGCAAAATTGAAATTGGCCTCTAATTAGGCGACATAGGCTATTTTTGCCCCATTAAAACAGAGGTTACCTATGGACACCTTATGGTCAGGTAGGCTACAAGAAAATTAGGGATGGGCGATTGTACATGTGTCAATGGAAAGATGGGTGGATGGACGGATAAATGGGTAGATGGATGAACGAAGGTATGAATAGATGGAGGGAGAGATGGATGGATGGAATTGATGGATGGATGAATTAATGAATAAATGGATAGATGAATGGAGGAAGGGAATGATGGATGGATGGATGGATGGATGGATGGATGGATGTATGTATGGAGGAATTGATGCTTGGATTAAAACATGATGGGCCGACAGGAGGATGTACGCATCCATGATTGAATTGATGGATGTGATAAATGTTTTCATGAATGGATGAATTGCAGGATGAGTGAATAGAAGGGCAGTTGGAAAATGATGAATCGATGTATTCTATAGATAGAACTCCCAGTGCATTAAATAGTACTGACAGACAACGCTTCGCATAAAACATGTTGTGACATGTATTTTTGTTGCAAATAGACGTCGTTCAATTATGAGGATTGTGAGCTATAACAAATAAATATTGCAAAGGTTCATTCCTGTCCTAAGGTAATCGCTTAAAACGAATTCATTGAGTCGATCGAAGGTAGAGGAAAATGAACGTGTTTCCGATAAGAAATATATTATTCTACATGTGGCAGGATCTGTTTTAAGACTCAGAGGACTGCTTCTCTGGTATTGGCCTATCAGAGGATTGATTTATTCATGCATTACACCCCTTTGCGGAAACTCCTAAGCGAATCCTCTTCGATGCCCATTGATTCATAGGGGACGATAAAGAGCTAGGCTATGTTTCTCGTACATCTAATAAGCTGGTTATACTACTAACCTCTGAAAACAATTTGAAAGATTGAGCGAATATATTTAATCATTGCACTACTTTCCTACTAAGCAGAAATAGACGGAAACGAGCAAGCTACATTACAAAACAGTGCAATACAACATCGCAAATCTGGTAAGGCACCTGCATATGCAATGACGAGGTTTAGATTGGCTTCGACAGAATGACGATTTCCTTTCTGTCACGATCAGTATCTAAATAGTGTCTTGGTCGTTTTTTTCTATCTGTCTCTCTGAATGCCCCTCTCACTATTACTACGGCCTTCTTGCTTGTCTGTAGATGTCTGCCGATGTGCTTGCATAGATAGCTTTGTGTGACTGTACGTCAGCCTGAAAGCACGTGTGTAGCTGTGCATAATAATAATTATAATAATCTGACAGTTGAAGATCTAAAAATGTATGTCTCATTATGGCTACCTTGCTGCCTACCTTATTGGCTTATTGCCTACCTTGCTGCCTACCTCATTGCCTACCTTACTGCCTGCATCCATAATTCCCTATCCTCTTTAGCTAGGCATGACATTAAAATCTTACTATGTCACGCAATATCAGACCCCGATGTCTAGTCACATACGTCAGGTGTCTGGCAATCGATAGAATGTCCAGTTATGCGACAGACATTTTCAACTCAAACACAAGTGCAGAAAGTTTAGCAATAATTATGAAGTCAATTGATCCGTTAGACAAAGATAAAGAAATCTAACAAATGATACAAACACTAACCTTGAAAATCTTTCGTATCCGAAGCCATGAGATATGGTTTTTATGATGGTTATGGTTTTTTATGGTTATATGGTTTTTTTGTTAGAAATAAAAAATGGCTAAAAAATATCAACTCTGAAGTAAAAAAATGGCGACGGGCAGAGAAAAAAAAATGGGGTTAACTTTAAAAAAAATGGAACCAGATATAGAAAAAAATTGACGTCAACAAAATGGCATCAATTGTAGGAAACGATCCAGTGGAGACTTCAGCAGAAAACAAACTAGATGGAAAAATCAAACGATGTGCTTTCATACAGAACACATAAGATGACACCAAAGCCGTTGACCGGCGAATTCTGCGACATCGAGCTCTATCAACAAAATGCTTTGATATCCGATTCTGTAATCGATGAGTTGGGCGTTAAAGTTTGGCTATACTCTATTGTCAGCTTGACAATGAGTCGTCTGATAGAATCAGCCACTCTATCGTTTCGAAATGCTTTGATCTGTTCACTAGACAACAGATTCATATCATTGTAACACACACGAAAGAGTTTTGATATCCTTCAGCAATTTCTTCTGTCTGTCTCTGATTCTGTTTATGTGTGAATGTATTTGTCTCTGTCTCTCCGTCAATATCTCCAGTAGTTCTCCAGATTCTAAAGCCTCGTCTTGTACAAGTGACCATTTCAAGCTCTATAGCGAAACATCGTAATCGTAATCTCCAAACTTTTAAGGCGCCACTTGAAAGCCAAGCGCTGGGCACCAGCTTATTTACGAGCACTATATGTTCCGTTCTATAGGTTCTTATGTTTAGACTACTTTCATGACGGAGGATTTCTGTCAACGCTCATTTCTCCATTTCAATCATTGACATGTATTCTGCTGAGGAATCCAGGCGCTGCTAACGCACCACGCAACGTCACCATGAACTCTCTTTCAATTCCACGTAGCCGCCGATCCCAGGCAAGGACGAGCTAGCCTCGCCGTAGAAACAGAAGTATATCCGGTTCTCAACGAGCGTCAGTCATGGCACTTCCGCCGGAAATGCAGGGCCAACCCGAGTTCCGATCAACAAACGAGATAACACTATTAACGAATTCGCGCATCGCATTAGAATACCTTTTCCATCGGACGTCGGTGGCACGATCGATCGGCAGCGGTGGCGGCGGCTGTCGGCAGCGTCCCTGGCCGAGCCAACCCTAACGCCTACGGTTGGCTGAAGCCCATTAGCTGCCCCTGGACGGACGGGGGACGGACGGAAGGAAGATGAGGGCAGGGCAGCATTGTTGTGCCCGACTAAACGCGCCGGGCAATCAATACGGCAGCCACCCTTTATGCAACGTGCGTGCGTTTATATAATGTATAGTGGGCGTGTACGTGTAAGTAAGTATGTGCGTCAGTGTATGCGTACGCCACGGACCGATAAAACCGTTGATTTGAATTTACTCGCAAGATTAAGATCAGGTGCGGATGACGTCAATGGCTCTCGCAAAAGTATGTCGTTAGTTTAACACTGGACATTGCCTTCTTAGAAGAGTTATGTCTAGGGTCAGCTTCCAGCATTGGAATTGCAAAGGATATGACCCTTATAAAGAGTGCTTGGTGGCATTGATCTTACGCGTATTAATTATATATAATATATGTACATATATATATACATATGTATGGATCTTTAAGGTCGGCATTAATCCTTTGCAGGGAGGGCAGCCACACGGATCCTTCTTCCCCACTTGATTCGGTCACCAACGTGTCTCCTTTTTTGAACCTTAGAAGTTCAAGTCCTGTTGAATCATATCTCTTCCTCTGTATTCCGATGATATCTGCTATCATGATTCTTTGAAAGCAGCTTTCATCCCTTTTTATCATAGACACCATGTACAGATCGTCAATAACGTCAATAGTCTATGCTAAAGTGGAACAGCAATATGCTCTTTGATGAGCAATTTCATATCCTTCTTTCTAGCCTCTGAATTTAATCCCTCATCTGCTTACACCTTCATCTGTTGCATTTCACTCGCGGCTGAAAACCAAACTCTTCAAGCTTTCCTATCAGGTTCTACTCCTCCAACACCTTATGACCACCCTCATCACCGACTACCACCGTAGCACCATGCTTGGCCTCCTCAGACTTTGAGACCGAAACGAAACTAGCAGCTTGGTTAATATTAATATACATTGCGCCAATGTTTAAGCTGGTCTCCTTAATCCTATCAAGCCCAGATTTATTTTCTGTTGACTCTCATCGTTGTCACCTTAAAATAAGTAGGAACTACAGAAAATTGTATTGTAATTTATTTAAAGTAATGGCCAAGGGTCCGTTTGGACCCAATGGGAGTTGCCGTGGAGTTTCAATCCACTGCCGTTTCTGAACAGATATGACCCCAAATATGAATGGGAAATTCATACATAATGGGTCCAATCGGACTCGGTGGGGTGGAAAGGGTTAACGTGGGCGCTGAGAAAGTTTCTAAGATTTACAAGAAATTAAAGCAGTCCGCGTAATGTCAGGTTTGTAGTAGATAATAGTAAGTTCTCGTTAAGTAGCCTATACTGACTGTTCAATAATGGAATGTGCTCTTTTATCGAACCGCTGCGTACGTAAAAGCGTGTATCAAGCAAGGCACTGAGGCTGCTTGAAGCAGTGGCAGCATACGTGAGCTGGTCGGTCGCCTAAGCAAAGTACACCACACCGTCTCAACGAACGCTGATTTAATTATTTACTATAGAAAATAGCCGACAGTGACGATTCGGACGATATATAAGGATTAATCCCTATACAGAAGAGGGCGCCTCCCGTGTATCAGTTGAGTGGACCACCTGACGTCGTCTGACGTGGGGTGGTACGTTCAAATATTTAGTCTGATTCTCGGAAACACGGGAATTGTGGTCTCATGCAAATTAGTGCTTTTCAAGTGCATCTTGGTCGTTCCCATGACAACCAGGGAGGGGTGACCGCGGTCATTTCAGCTACAAGGTCAGCTATAAGGACGTTGATATAGTGCAGAATTTTTCCGATTCCTTATATTCTCATCTTGCCTCTTAATTGGCAAATCTGAACCTTTGACATTGTCCAATCCCCAACTTGTAGTTGTAATTGAATACTCATATAGCGCCACTCATAATTAGAGGCGCTCACGACTCAACACAAAGCTAGGCGGAGAACAGGAAAGTTTTAATTAAGGCGCTTGTGACAGGCGGCAGAGGTAAGAGAAACCAGCTCCTCCCGAAGGGAAAAGGGAAGGCTGCTCCAGCTGGTGATCCGCCAGAGTGCAGCCCGACGTTGAAGCTGCGAAAGACAAGACATGGTAAGCTTGAGAGGTAAGACACGGTATGATGTTGCATAGTATAAAATGGTGTAGCATCATATGGTAGCGAAGTGAGATCTGGTGCGTGTTGATTTGACGTCAAATGCATACATAATGGGTCCAATGCTTGTATACATATATGCATGCATACATGTATACACGCTCCAACAGGTTTCCAATGTACATTCTATCGGTTCCTTGATCATAACTATATAATTATTTATTCAGTAGGCCTACAACTGAACACTAAGAATATTGGCGACACGTAGAAGCCTCTGCCACCTGGCGAATACAGCTGCACTAAAAAATCTAAGATTTGTAGCTACAAAAGTGTAGGACGGTAGAGAGTAGGGCTGTGACGAATATTCGCATCGTATTCGCTTCGGAGTCGAGTAGTAGCCAAATAGCTATTCGGTACTCGGCCGAATAGTAGCGAGTGAACCGAATACGAATAGCGGTCATGTGACATTTGTGTCCGCACAAGCAACTCTCTATTGTCGGGACCACGATATCGCAGCATCAATCGTCTCATTTCTAGGTTTAGTTAAATAGGTTCCATTTCTAGTTTACACATGAGCTCCATACACCACGCCATAAGAAGTCCTCACGTCTTAATGGTTCCCTATGCCAGAACTAATGCTAGATTAGTATCTATTAGATGTAAAGGTCTCAGAGTTTGGAATGCTATTCCAGCCACCATTTACTTGTCATGCAGCATTAAATCCTTTAGAAACAAAATGATTTACCATATTCTCGACCAAAATAAGGACAATTGAAGGGCTGGGATCCTTAACTCAGAGGGGTTAGGGAGGGATGGGGTGCGGGTCAAATGAATATATCAATCAATCTTTGGACTGATTGAGTAATAAAATTAAAAAAATTAGTGTCCTTGTTTAATCTTGGCTTGTGTACTGAGCAAACCCTGGCGCTCTGGCAAATTGTTTTTTACTCGGCTACATAATGTATTTTTCTCAAGATAACATGTATCATCTAATTCTTTGTTGCATTTATTCTCCTACCTCTTCACCTGTCAGCTACATTTTGTTAGTTAAGACTAGTTAAGTTTCAGGTTTATACACCGTTGAATCTGTTATCTTCTCCCTTTAATCTTCTCTTACCCGTTCTCACTTCTCTATTTAACCTATATCCTACTAGGTGGCCCTAACTTGCGGACCTTTGGTTCCTAATTGGGTCTCCTGGGCTTATCTCATCCTCCTTACTCACTCCATGACTCCTTCTCTCGTTTATCAACTAGAATTACACTTATTTACTATTATTTTTGTCGTGGATTCGCTGTAAGCTGTTGTATATAATTCTGATCTGCCAAATAAATTTCTTTGATCGATTGAAAGAAACATACTGGCAGAAGAATGCAAAAATCACGCGTAGTTGACTGCTTACTTTTAGTTTATGAATTAAATATACTGACTTGAAACTTTAATTTGCTCACATTTTAAATTTTTAATAATGAAAATCACATATGTGGTACAACCCTAGTAGATAGAGGAGACGAGTATGACACAGAAGAAGTGAAACCTGTTGGAGAATGGTCGAAAAATGGGCTGCTTTGCTTAACTGCTCACAAAGGCCAAAAATTAGGAATTCCGCTAGTAGAGTTTGAGCGTAACAGGTTGGCAGTCATCCAATGCAGATATAATTATGGGTAGTGATGTTACGCAGATGATTTAGTGCATCTGAAAATGAATAGGCGTGAAGGTCCTAAACTATTCACATAGTGATTCTATTGAAGTTATGTTTTGGCCAATTTAATTGATTCTTTTAATGCCCATCATTCGGCATTAGGCCTATGTTTTAATCCTTAAACTGACATCTTGTCTCTCATACGGTAATCGTAATCGTAATCTCAGTAGGGCTTACCTCTAAAAGCCTAGCGTAAGGCGCCAGTTCCTTCACGAGCGCAAATGATTATCTTTCGACTTGGAGTCAGCTTTTAAGCATTTAACAGTTCCTAAACATAAAACCTTACTAGGCGTTACTTACCGACCGTCGTTACTTAACCAGCTTTCTTTCGTCGTATCTAACACTTGGACTGTCCGAAGTATTACATTTATTTTGATAATATCATGGCTGTTAAAACACAGCAATACACAAACTAACTAACTAATGCTTTCAGAGATTAATATATATATATATATATAGGCCTATTAGTGCGGATAAGTTTGTTCGGGTGAGGTGAGATCATTTTAGCTAGCGGTCTAATACATGTCCCTATGCATCATACGGGGTAGGAAGTTCTATGAATCCATTTTTTGGAAAGCGAACGGATGTGGTCGTGTGCGCATATGATGTTGTGACGGAAGTCTCAGCCCCTCAGTTCTCACAGCGCTTGCAAGCATGTCCCTGATTGTCACTGACGGCCCGGAACAGAACTGCATCCACCAGGGCGGCAAGTTCCCGAAAATTCATTACGTCAACCGGACGGTAGCCTCCCCGTGCCGCGTGAACTTTTCCAGACGCTATCCGCCCCGTACAGTTAGGAGACCCCACCATGCACGTTGGTAACCCATAGAGTAGCTTCGAGTGTCGTACCTCTTGTCAGATCATGGTGTGAACGAGATTTTTCTGATTTTGAACCTTGGTGCCTGCACACAAATGTTCTTGGGGACAGAGCGCTGCCATCGATGCATACACCCTTGAATCGATATGGCCGCGTAACGGCGGCGTATAAATTGTCGTTATTATCATCATATTCATTATTATTACTATAGTTATTATTATTGTTACTATTATTATAATTAGTTGTATGGGAAGTATTAGCAGAAGGGAAGTGCGGAAGTAGTAGTAGTTGCAGTGTTATCATTATTGTTATAATCATAATTTTTATCATTATTTCTTTTATTTGAATTATTTACCTTTTCCCAAGGTACATAGGATCGTTCGGAATTAAAACAATTAGGTATACGTTGTTCGCAGATGGTTTTTGTTATCATTATATCAACATTATTATTAGTTTTATTCTTATTTTTATTACTATTTTTATTACTATAATCGTCATCATCATAATCAATACTGTTATTATTATCATCATCAGCATCACCATCAATATCGTTTCGTTCTGCTGCGTTCAGCTCCCGCCATTAAAAACTCGGTTTACAATCTGCGGCTACATAATAGTGTTATCCGAGGAGCAGATGTCTTTACCCGCTGTGGCTGAGGTGTAACAAAGTTTTGAAAAGTAGGGGGCATAATTTCCAAAATATTGCGCGGCGCAAAAAATAATTGTTTACCCCCCACTTTTTGAATTTTTCACTTCCAGAAATTTGAAAAATGAGGGGCACAAATTATATTAACAAAAGTCATCTTAAAGAGCAATTGAGGAAACATAAAAAAAGAACTGATTGAGAGCACATGGGGGGCACTGAGCACTAAAACTGGGAGGGATTTGTCCCCTCAGGGTTTGTCTTCTCCGCCTGTTACACCCCTGGTAACGCCTAGTTAAGTTTTATGCTTGGGAAGTGTTCAAAGCATTTATTCTCCTGGAATTTTTCTTGATCTAACATGATGTTTTACTTTCATTATGGATTCAATAAGCTAAATTGAATTGAATCGAATTATACAAGACCCAATGGACTGCTAATCTCTATGTTTACGTGCAATGCGATCGCAGATATTCTCATTAAAGAAGATACTAACTTACTTACAGATGTTCATCATTTCATTCTCCATTATAGACTTGCTTTTCCAAATTTCTTATCCACCGAAAACTACCTCTTTGTCCGATTAGATCAATCTTCAGGCTGTTGATCTTCTAACGGCTTGATTTTGGTGAAGAATAATTTAATAACTAATGTCTTTGAGGCCTACATCGGATATTGGCACAATGTAAATCCTCAATTGCTTTTCGTCAACTCGAGGGCTTTGGTGCAACGTTCCGAAGGGCGAGTCACTAACTCACTTCGACCATAATGGTGCATAATGTTTCAGAATGGGCTGCTGTGCTCTAGGGAAAATAATAAATCATCCTAGATGAAAGCAATTGTGGCTCAATAAACGACCATAAAAAACACGATATGCCTCACAGGTTCGTTTAACATTTTTGCGACTTGCAAACGTAAACACGTAATACTACTACTACCACAACAACTACCTCCCCCTTCCACTTCCATTACTACCACTACTATTACTATTACTACAAGTAATAGTGATTATAATAAATAATACTATTACTAATAATAATAATAATAATAATAGTAATAATAATAATAATAATAATAATATTATTATTATTATTATTACTGCTGGCCTCTCGAGCACCTCATTCTGGAGACTGGATGCTAGCGCCCCCTGTGACTGCCCTAGGCCTGCGCCTCTCAAACGAGGATGTACGACTGGCAGCCGGGTTGAGGCTAGGAACGGCGCTCTGCGAGCCACATTTGTGTCACCAATGTCAAGAGAGCGTCGACGCAAAAGGGCTCCATGGACTAATTTGTAGAAGAGGCAGCGGAAAACATCAACGACACAGCATGTTGAACGATGTCATCAGGAGAGCTCTTGGCAGGGCGAAGATTCCAGCGCAAAAGGAACCTCTCGGCTTGCTAAGAGAAGATGGAAAGCGACCGGACGGCGTCACGCTCATTCCTTGGACACGTGGTCGATGTCTGACATGGGATGTGACAGTGCCCGACACCTACGTCAAGTCACATCTTGTCGACACATCTATCAGAGCTGGCGAAGCAGCCGAACGCGCAGCTAAGACGAAGAGGGCCAAGTATTCCACCATAACCAACACCCACGACTTCGTAGCCCTCTCCTTGGAATCCGGCGGCGCTTGGAGCAGTGAAGGACTGGAGTTCATCTCAGAGTTGGGTAGTCGAACGAGTGCTGCAACCCACGATCCAATGGAGACGTCATTTCTGTTCCAACGTATCTCAGTTGTTCTTCAGCGTGGGAACGCAGTCTGCCTCTTCGGGACATTGCCAACACTCCATTAGCTCATCATGGGCGATAACAGCATAATGTGAAACATATATAATAATAATAATAATAATAATAATAATAATAATAATAATAATAATAATAATAATAATAATAATAATAATAATAATAATAATGGTACAAGAATAATCAAAATCATCTGCAAAGACTAGCCATTAAACACTCGCTAATTTTTTTAATTCCGAGGGATAATAATGTACCTCGGGGAAAAATAATAATTTCATAATCTTCAGCATTTCATGTAGCGCCACGTTACATCTCTGAAACCGCGTCAAAACCTCGCTTGAATGCAAATGTGATTGTATATTAAATATGGCATATTAGCATATGAAAGCATGTAGTAGGCATATGGTGCATGAATAGAATGCGCAGCATGTACGCATCGTGCATAGGTGAACAGCAAGGTGAGCCATGCATCAAACGTCCTCTGTCCAATTTGGATCCGGGTACTTAGCATCCAATAATGTATTCCATTGCTGACGATCACCAGTTCCTGCTCTTTGTCTCCGTCTCTGTCTCCGTCTCTGTCTCTGTCTCTCTGTCTGTCTTTTACTCTCTCTAACTCTATCTTTCTCTCTCTTTCTCTATGTCTCACTCTCTGTCTCTCTGTCTCTGTCTCCCTCGGTCAGTTTCGGTCTCTGTCTGTCTCTTTATTTTATTTTTCTTTTTCTTTTTCTTTCTCTCTTTCTCTCGATTCCCTAAACCATCCGCGCTGCATTCTTCCTCCTCCCTTCCTTCCCTCCATCCATTCCTCTCAATCCTCCTACCGTCGCCCCCTCCTTCTCTCCTTCTCTCCTTCTCTCCCTCTCTCCCTCTTTGCTTCCCACGTCATGTGGCGCACATCGTACTCGGAGAAAGAGCGACTTAGATAAAGACTAAAAGATGGATACAGAATGTGACTGACACAATATATCGCTACAGGTAGGCAGAGGCAGAGGAGAACGAGAATGGGAACGGGTATAGAGATGGATTCATTTAGACCTAGATAGAGAGAAAGAAAGATAGACAGACAGACAAAGACAGAGAGAGCAAGAGCGAGAGCGAAGGCAGGAGAGACGGAGACAGATAGACGGAGAGACAGACAGACAGACCGAGAGAAAAGGTAAAAGAATAGAGAGCGGGGGAGACAGAGGGACGCAGACAAAGACAGAGGTAGACAGAAAGAAACGGATATCGATCCATTTGGATATAATGAAACAGAAGGATACAGGGAGAGACATAGAGATAGAAAGGGATACAGGGATACACGACGATGGGTGCACACAGTGGATACACCCAATCAGAGAAAAACATAGAGACAGACAGAGGTAGATAAAGAGGGAAGAGGGGTTGAAACAACTAGCTTAACGGCCGTAAAGACAAGGGAAGGCACAGAGACATACGACAGAAACACTAGCATTTACCTATCTATCTACCCATCGCTCCATCGATCCGTCGATCCATCCATTCATCCATCCGTCCGGTTGTCCGTCTGTCTATCTGTCTGTCTATCTGTCTGTCTGTCTGTCTGTCTGTCTATCTATCTATCTATCTATCTATCTATCTAACCATCAAAACATCCATCCATCCATCTATCTATCTATCTATCTATCTATCTATCTATCTATCTATCTATCTATCTATCTATCTATCTATCTATCTATCTATCTATCTTTCTATCTATCTATCTATCTATCTATCTATCTATCTATCTATCTATCTATCTATCTATCTAACCATCAAAACATCCATCCATCCATCTATCTATCTATCTATCTATCTATCTATCTATCTATCTATCTATCTATCTATCTATCTATCAAACCATCCATCCATCCCTACGTCTATCTATCTATCTATCTATCCATCTATCTATTTATCTATCTATCTATCCATCAAAACATCCATCCATCTGTCTATCTATCTATCTATCTATCTATCTATCTATCTATCCATCCACCCATCGATCCATCCATTCATCCATCTACCCATACAAATTTGTGTCTGATTCTCTCCCTCACTCTCTATCACTCTATCTGTCTCTGCCTCCGTCTCCGTCTGTCTGTCTGTCTCTCTCAGTTGGTGGTTGCTGCTGCTGCTGCCGTCGTAAGCGGTCAACGCGCATTGACCGTCGTGCGGTGCGTCTGGTCTGGCGCAGAACCATCTTCTCCAAGGGATCAAACTTGATTAGCAGAGGAAGAAGGGAGATCTCGTTGAGCGACGGCCAGCTGCGTTCGTCGTCCTCGCTGTACGGCCATCAGAGGAGTGAGCGACCGAAGCGGACAGAAGGGACTGACTGGTTAAGAGAAGGTCATGCAAGATGGCCAGCGCTCGACCTGGGGTACACGTTGTCAGCCTCAGGCCAGTTCAAGTGACCGATGGACTTGTAACCGGAAAGCTCTTCATCAAAGTCAATGAGGTATGTGGTCTGGGATGTTGAAGGGGACCAGTAGGTAGGAGATCTTGTTGTATGTTGTGTATCTACCTATGTCTGTCTGGCTGTCTCTTTCTCTCTCTCTATCTCTCTCTATATATATATATGTAATATATATACATATATCTGTCTCTCTCTCTCTCTCTTTATCTCTGCCTCTATTCATGTTCTTTCATTTTTCGTTACTTATCTAGACCTACTTTGTTTGCGTTTCCTTCTTCGATGCACCTTCCCTGCCTTCGTCTTCCCTTCTTTCTCACTTCAAAGTTCTAAAGCGCCGTCTGTTCTTTGTTACAGTTGATTAATTGACTTCCTTCGCTCGTTTTCTTTTCTTGTTCAGTTTCATATGTATGAACCTTAGACAAAACGCATTACTCAACGATTTTTGTTCCAGTTCTATTTGCTCTATTGATGTTCTGATACAGTTGATGAAATTTGTAGATAATTTTATTCCGGTGTTGTGTAATGAAAGAATAATTATGACCTTGTGAAGGAGTAACCGATTGGTCAACATTAATTAGCTCAATGTTTTATGAATTACCGGATTATGCGAAATTTGCTCACGGAACTAGAAGGGTTTAAAAGAAAAAAGAACGCAACAGTGTACCATGGATAGAATTAGGCAAACCGCCACGAATATAAAATAAAAGAAGAAACTGCGCTTACGTGCTATGCATCCTTAAGATATTATCAGATATTTCAATTTCTCGACTCTCGAGGAATAAAAGAATGTACAAACATCCTATAATAATTATCCTCTAAGAAATGCTACAATGCCTCTATAAGTCTCCTATAACCAAGAGATCAATCTTCATAATGCATTTTCAAGGAAACATTATTCTTCTTCAAGACTTCTGTTATATGCACCAACGCAATGCAACCTTGCGTGACTCGCGGGCCAACATTTAGCGTGCAGGGCTCGCATTGCCGTCTTACGGTAGTGTATGATCCCGAACTCTCTGTTGACATTATCAATTGCTAAATTGGCTGCCGCTCTTGTTTTCCTTTGTTTCATTGCTATCCGAGTCAGTCTGTCATTATCTTGCGGAAGAGGCGTTTGATGCTTTAACTATAAACATCGTCTTGAGCCGTCTGTATATACCTGCATCTATATACCTGCGTCTGTCTACCTGCGTCTGTCTACCTGCGTCTGTCTACCTGTGTCTTTCTACCTGCATCTGTCTACCTGTGTCTTTCTACCTGCATCTGTCTACCTGTGTATGTCTACCTGTGTCTGTTTACCTGCGTCTGTCTATCTGTGTCTGTTTACCTGCGTCTGTCTACCTGTGTCTGTTTACCTGCGTCTGTCTACCTGTGTCTGTCTACCTGCATCTGTCTACCTGTGTCTGTCTACCTGCGTCTGAATACCTTTATTTTGGCGCCATACTTGCACAACGTACGCCTGTCCGGCCAACTAATTACTTATACAAGACGAGATTTCCAAATAAATGCAAGGCTCAAACTTCGAAAGCTCCACTAGTGAGCCAAGCAGAGGGCACCAGCTTATTCAAACTGATTCTTTCGCAATGGCAGCTCTGAGCTGTCAAAATATATCATATGTATGATGCCTTGAGGCGCCTTTCTCGCACAGACAGCTACATAAGTGGTTGGAATATTGTCCTCGTAGGGGCCAGAGAGCAATCGACCTCGGAGGGAGCGAGATACAGAGGCTGAGGAGGAGTGTCAACGTGCATAGGAGCCATTATCAGATTAAAATAATCACAACCGAAGCGCATCATGACTGTGAAAGAAAATAAAAGGAATATGTCCTGAAGGCAATCATTTGTAAGCCTCTTAACGCAGTGCTTATTTCGATGAAGTTTGGCAGGAAGATCGATGTTCAAACGTCTAAGCTTAGGCCTGTGTTTCCCCGCATATCTGCCTATCTGCAGCTCGCTTACTTACTCTCTCTGTCTTTCTCTATGTCTCTATCTGTCTCTGTTTCCGTCTCTGTCTCCGTCTGTCTCTCTGTCTCACTCTATAGAACCCAAATGTTCCACAATCCACAAGAAGGTTAAATAACTTGAAGGTTAAATTCAATTTTTGACTGCATGCATTTGTGAGCGGACGTTCCTTTAGAAAATCTGACGATTTGTGTCTGAGGCACCTCCAAAATAGTCCAAATTAGAGGACGCTGCAAAAACCCGAGAAAGATCCCAGCATCTTTCCCGCCAAAGTTTCCCTATTAAAAGGTCGTCCTGTCCCGTCTGCCTACCAATTACATCCAGTCTTTGGGAGAAGAACTATACCTTTAACTTAAGGAAATATTGTCGACAGTCACCTTAAATCGTTTGAGAGAGTAACTAGCCCCTACGTGTACATGTACGCCAGTTTAAAATAATTTCCAAAGGTGTTGCACTAAGAAACTTTACGAAACTTTTGTCGCTGTATAATACGCCCGTTGAGAGCGATGCTGATTTAAATGATGTAAATGCTTGATTAGATTATATTACATTACATTACAATATTCGTTTACCTCACCCACAGGTTCTCAAGCTCACATAGACAACTGAAATGAGAAGGTCTGCGTCGACGTGCGAAATTTCGAAACCAATTATATGACGAATCTTGTGGAATATATTTTTGAATCTTGCTGATTTTAAGTTTTTATATTGAACGATCGTATTCTCTGTCAGGATTAAATGCGTTTATTATTATTATTATTATAAAATTTGTAACGCGCACAAGGTCACACCTAAATGCGAATCTGAGGCGCGGATAGTCAGTCGCCAGGAGAAGATGCAATTAGATATCCAAATCCTTGAAAGCCAAAGAGAAATAGTGAGTTTTGAGTCGCTTTTTGAAGGAAGGAAGTGAATTTGAGCTACGAAGAGAGAGTGGCAGTCGATTCCATTCTCTAGGAGCAGAGACATGAAATGCACGAGAGCCCATAACTGCTCTGCATCGTGGTTCAACTAAAAGACCTGTACTTGATGATCGTAAGCAACGAGGAGGAATGTAAGGAGTTAGTAGAGCATGAATATAGGCAGGTGTACTGGTGATGATAGTTTTGTAGGTCAAACAAGCTAACGTAAATTTGATTCTAAATTCAACAGGGAGCCAATGCAGCTGGTGGAGTAGGGCAGAGGAACATGTTCGTAGTGGGACACATAGTACTACTCGAGCTAATGTATTTTGGATACGTTGAAGCCTTTTGAGTTCATGGTCTGAGAGACCGACAAAAAGTGAATTAGCATAATCGAGGCGAGAGGAGACAAGTGAGCAGGCTATAGTTTCAGACATATTTTTTGAGTTAGAGACGACCTTATGTGACGTATTGCCCTGATGTGGTAAAAACAAGATTTACAAAGGCTTGTTATGTGAGGTCAAAATGTGGGCTTACTGTCGAGGGTAACCCCAAGTGTTTTAACAGAGTCTGAAAGCGGCACAGCAGTGCCAGCCAGTTCAATGCTAGAGAGCATAGGGAAAGAACGCAGGCGTTGACATGAGCCACATACAATTACTTCAGACTTGTCTGGGTTTATGGCCAAACCATTGAAACAGAACCATGCATATATGGATGAGAGGCATTCTTCCAGTATTAGTTTACCAGACTGATCAGTGTGTGACAAAGCAATATGGAGCTGAGTATCATCTGCATACTGTTGTAATTGAATTCCAAAGTGTTTAGTTATACGACTGATTGGGGAAGTAAAGACTGTAAATAATAAAGGGTCGAGGACAGACCCTTGTGGCATTCCAGCAGTGCAAAGTGTGGGCTCCGACCGACCGATCCAATGCCCACCTGCTGATTGCGGTCAACCAGGTATGAAGCTAACCAGTGTAAGGCAGTCCCAGAGACACCAAAGCTTTTTGCAAGTCTTGCCAGGAGTAACTGGTGGTCTACAGTGTCAAAGGCTGCACTAAGGTCAAGACGCACAGAGGGGCAGGCTTTACCATTGTCAATAGATGAGAAGATATAATCCAGTGTAGAGACAAGAGCAGTTTCAGTGGAGTAGCCTTCGCGATATGCTGACTGGTAGGGACTGAAGTTGGGAGAGGAAGTAATGTGTCTCTTGATACGCATAAGAAAAAGACGTTCAAGGATCTTTGAAATGTTATTGAGGTTGGAGATAGGTCTGAAGTTAGACAAATTGCTAGTGTCAAGGTCAGGCTTTTTAAGTAAAGGCGTGACTAAAGCAGATTTGAAGCATGAAGGAAAGCACCCCTCAGCAAAAGATAGGTTGGCCAAGTGTGCAATGAGGTGAGAGAATACATCAGAACAAGAGACGATGAGTGATGTAGGTATGAAGTCCAATGCTGATGATTTAGGAACCATGCTTTTGAGAAGATTAAAGACTTCAAAGAATGTGACAGGCGGTATGTCATCGAAGGCAGGACCGGAGAATTCAAGTCAAGAAGCAGGTCACTCCACACTAAATTAGCAGCACATCTAGCAATTTTACATTTAAGATCAATAATTTTTTTAACAAAAAATGCTGCAAAATTTGCACACTGAGTCTGATTTTGTGTGTCTGAGCGTTGGCAGTTGTTTCTATCCTTTGAGTGTAGAAGACGCTGAGCGATCGGTCCCGAGGATTCTCAGCATTTTCAAGTTGGCTGCAGAAATACGAGTTTCGTGAATCATTTATGAATTTATTTGTTACACGGTAGTGTCGACGATAACACTGTTTATCCTCATCAAGTCCAGAATGTTTCCACTTTCTTTCAAGTCGACGACGTTCCTTCTTCGCACGGGATGCTTCAGATGAAAGCCATCTAGTAATAGGTTTAGATGGTCGCCTGTAGCAAGTCTGAATCGGAGCGAGTTTGTCCAATATCAGTGACACTGTTGTTTTCATTTGTTCTGCAAAATCGTTTGCGCTGCTTGCAGGAGCTGTTAATAGGTCTGAGTCAATTAACAAGTCACTGAGTGTTAAAGGGTCGTTGTAGAAATCTCCTATTGTACCCGGTGGGCGGTAGATGTTTCCAATAGTTATAGATGAAGATGATCTACCCAAACGAACTAGTTGAAGTTCAAACGAGGAAGTGCAGAGCCTGAGGATTGAGAATGTACGCTGACCTCTAACGTGGACCTGTAGATAAGAGCGAGACCTCCGCCAGACACTGAGCGACCTGAGGATCCATTCCGATGAACATGGAGAACAGAAAAGCCTTCAGGAGCGATGTCACGCTTGATACAATCAAGAGTGTCAGCACAGATCCACGTTTCGCATAGAGCCAGTATGTCCACCTCTCGTCTCTGAAGAGGTCGTGTAGGATGGCTGAGCGACGGATGACTGAACGGATGTTGAAGCTACCAAAGTTTATAAACGATGGTTTCAATGTAGGCTTATTGGACTGGACTTTGCGGGAGAGTGGCCCAGGGTTGCTTTCAATATCACCCGATAGTAACAGAAGCAGTGCAACAGCTATGCATGTTAGAGAACGACGGCGCTGGGAACGAAAGGGCCGGCCGGTACGTACCCATAAACAAAGCCCCTGTAATGTGACGCAGCGCGGGGCTTATTCGTACAGTTAACGCTTGCAAGGGGCAACTTTGCGACATTCGATGACACTGCACATTCGTATCAGAGTACGACGAGTAGAGGTGAAATTGCCAGACTGATAACCGCTGTTGATAGAGTAAAGTCGTTAAGAGGTCAATGTCAACACCCAGAGTTACGTTCCCACTCGCTGTGCTACGAGCGTCTAACGGCTGCAGAAGTTATAAACGATTTCTAAAATTTAAATTCTCGTACTCCGCCGTGAGAAAAACTGTTTCATTTACCGATTGATGAACAGTGATCAAGTTAGTGGTGATATAAATCCATATTCCGAGATATAAAAGAAGCAAAACTCGAAAAAAATAAGAGAAAACAATTTGTGAATACGCGTAAATATTTTTTGCGTCCATCTTGGCCACCTGGCGACTAACCATCTTGAACTAACCCTAGAGTCTTTCCGTGTCGTCGACGTCTCCTCAATGAATCAATCAGTCAATCAATGTGAGCCTAATATTGCGTCTCTTCCGTAGTTTTTACTCAGAAGCGCTCTAGGTATGTTTCATTATAGGTCGAATTCTGACAGACTCAGCATTGAAATGTGGTTAAGTATACGTGTGTAGTGAAGGCGCTGCATGGAAGTAAACTGCGCAATTGCGTACCGAAAGCAAGATACAAAATCAATTTTTAACCAAATTCTGTTACATCTTTCAATATTTTTAAAATGAATACTGTTTTCCTTAGTTCAATGAATTAATTAAGGAAACAGCAATTGCGTACCAAAAGAGAGATGCTAAATCAGTTTTTAACGAGTTTATGTTACATCTCTCAATATTTTTAAAATGAACACCATGTGGGGGAACATGCCTATTGCCGCTATAATTGCCTATCAAATTTTCAAGGCCAGCACCGTCACTATGCGTGTGCATGGATTGGAGAGTACGTTGAGCGTTGGCGTTGAACCAGCATGCCAGATTTTCTTACCACATTAATGTCCGAGATTCGTAGACATTACAACCTGTGAGATTATATGCGGCTGTTTGACCATCATCCATTGCAACATTCAAACTCCGATTTCCAGCCAAGCATTGTGTTCAGCGAAAAAACGAACACCCGAAACGTGCGCAACAGTATTGATCTACACGACGTTGCTTTGGCTTATTCGTTTGGAGTCCTACCCTGCGAGCCCCATCACTAATGGTAGTAAAATTGCGTTAGATCGTGTGATCAGCCAATATCTTCCATTCCGCTGCCAGAAACAGCCTCAGGACACTTCGTCAGTCGGACACAAATCAAGGAACTGTATCTTATACAGCAGTATGCATAGAGCTCTACACGACTGAGCGACTAGGCGAAGTGCCACCGCTCTTGCCATCATCATCGTCAGCGTCAACCATCATCATCATCACCGCCACCACCACCACCATTGTCACCGTCCCTGCCGCCACTAACCTCCTCACTACCTATTTCACCTTCAATACAACACAGTCGATTAGTACCACAATCCACGTCTTATCCATTCCACCATTACCACCATCATCCCAAATACCACCAACCCAACCATCAACAAATCTACCGCCGCCTCTGTGATAGTCGCATTGATGGTATGGGTGGTGGTACATCGGCTACCGCTGCTGCTACCACAACCTTCGCAACTACCATCAGCACGAATGAATTGCCATAAGACTAAAGGGAAACATTCCTAGTGACGTTCATTCCTAGTGAAGGTCAGGACAAAAGGGAAACATTCCTAGTGACGTTCATTCCTAGTCAAGGTCATTTTTGAACTATTGATTAGTTTGTTGATGTTCAATGACTCCGTGTCACAGCAGAGATGATTCGCGTAGCCATTTTACGCCTCTTTACGTGGGCTTGGGACTGGCACTACAACGGTTGGGCAGCGACTGAGTTCAGTTCTTCCATCCTCGAAAGGTTTAAAACTAGTATCAATTAATTATCAACTGCATCAGTTCGCTGCATATTTATACAAGTTCAGGCCAACTGGAACTTCCAGGGTATCTTTCCCAATGTCTCACCCAATATCAGTTCTAGTGTAAGTTTCAGTGTCAGTTCCAGTGTCGGTCTTGGTACCTCTTTCAATATCGGCCCAGATGTACCAATTCCACCAGTGAGGGACTAATCGTCGACATCATCCAGTGATCTCAGCGATTGCTATTAACAGTCGTCGCTCTACCCTTTCGACGCAACCTGTCCCAGAGATTCCGAACATTCATGCCATCAGTCAGCTGACGACGGGAATCCGTTGGTTGGTTCCACGCTTGTGCGTGGGCCCATCACTAGGTGACTCTTTTAGCTTGTTTTGCACTGTTTTGCTGATTGTTGTGACACTATACGTTAACGTGACGCTTAACATCATAATGGGCCTGTGCAGAGAGCACCTGTGAATAGTTATTCTGCGAGAGGCGCTATATAATCCATAAATACAATACAATACAATGTCAGTCCGAGTACAATAAGCAGCATCAGGCCTAGCGTCGATCCTAGTGTGTGGGCCCAGTGCCAGTTCGTATCAGTCCAGGAAGTGTTGTTCTGCTGCCATAAGTACCCGTTTGAATGTCATTGCTGATAGCCAGCCTCTATCAGGTCCATCTGATCTGGATGAGAGCAATCGAGACGCAACTGGGCATCGCAGACATGGACGTCTACACAAACACATACGTCTACAAGTCCAACGCTCGTGAATAAGCTGGTACCCTGCGCTTAGCTTTAAAGTGGCGCTTTAGAAATTTGGAGATTACGATAACGATTACGATTGCGAAAACAAATCGCACGAGAAACGATGTCGCACAAGCCTCTTCTTAATTTCTCTATTACGCTGATCTTGCTTGAACCTGTGATGCTTGTATACCGTAGAAATGCGTCTCCAATTATACATGTTGATACGCTATTACGCTTACGAGAACCAGGGTTCTGTTAATAATAAGTCGTAATCTTAATCTCTAAACTTCTAAAGCGCCCCTCAATAGCCCAGCGCAGGGCACCATCATATTCACAAGTGCTGCGTCAAATCAAATGGGTTGTCAAAAGGGTAGTCCGAGGAAGGGCACAGTCCGTTTTCGAGAGGGTCAGAGTACTTAGAGTAGTCAGAGAAGGTAGGCTTAGCTGTTAATGGGAGTGTCGAGTATTTTCTCCTTCCTTCCCATATGTATACATATACGTATATATATTTATATGCTCAATATATATGTATCCATTTATTCAAGGATTTATATAGCGCCTCATCAAGAAGACTACTCAGAGAAGCTCTTGTCTTTATTTATTCCAACTGAAGTCACTATTTTTATTTCATTTTACCTTGATGTTACGATTAACCTAGGTGGCTCTACCTAGCGGCACTATTGTCCTTTCTGGGTCCCCTGTTGTTGCTGATTGACGAATATTGCTATTTCATTTTGGTTTCTATGGCTGCAATAAAATGAATTGAAATGAATTGAATAGCAAGGCCAACAGAATAGTTTAGAGTTTAACATAGACCATTTCTGAAAAGTTCTCGAATATACATGTAGTTGCCATTGCTTCAGAGGAAGCTCATTCCAGATCGTTGGGCCTAACACCTAAAGAGTGAAGCAAGCGATCAGAACTCGGGAGGGAACGACAATCCTGGGCCCCAGACACGGGTCGATCTGGCAGAAATCTTGGGACCGGCCCAGCTGGGACCAACACCCTAGAAATATGTGTACTCTGGTCATAGATTTGCCTATATTCCTGGACAGCAACATGTTGTTGGCGTGGAAAAATAATCATGAAATGATGGTCTATGCTCCTACTCGCGAGCAGATAATTGGCACTCAAGATGACCAGAGAGTGACAGACTGAGCGCCTGTTTCAGCAGCATAGCATCACACGACGAGAGAACGGATGGACAGATTGACAGACATCGGGTGTAAGGAAAGAAGGATGGATTACGTCCATACATCCGACCATGACATTCATCCACGCAGTTATCCATTCATCCATCCAGTTATAAATCCGTCCATCCAGCTATCCATCAATCAATCAATCCATCCATCCTTTCATCCATCCATCCATTCATCCATCCATCCATCCATCCCTCCCTCCATCCATCCATTCCTTCATCCCTCCATCCATTCATTCCTCCATCGCTCCATTTCTCTCCATCCCTCCATTCCTCGATGCCACATCTCTCCTATCATCCATTCTTCCATCTCTCCATTCCCCATCTCTCCATTCATCTTTCATTCCATCCCTCCATCTCTCCATTCCTCCATCTCTCCTAAATCCTTCCATCCATTCCTCCACTCAATGCAAAGACCCGTTGACAGTGATTGATGCGAACATTATTCTTTATTATTTATTTTAATAATCCCGTTGAAGACGATCGATCATCGAAAGCTGACTCTACACAAACATTCATACATACATGTACACACACACACATAGAAACACACAGACACACACATACACATATTACTACATACACACATACCTACACACATTTATACACACTTGCCTACGCACATACATTTACAAATACTAACAGACACATGCACACGTATATATACAAGTAAATACATACATATATACATATATACATATATACATACATACATACATACATACATACATATATACATATATACATATATACATACATACATACATACATACATATATACATACATACATACGAACATACGTACATATATACACATGCATTCATGCATACATGTAGATTCATCCATTCATTCATTTCGAAAGTTTATATAGCGCCCCTTCAAGAAACCTACTCAGAGATGCATACATATATTGATTCATGCAAACAGATATTAATGCACGCTTCCATACATGGAACATGACTGATAGGCCAATATTGTGTTTGAGCGAACAATAAGATTTTAATGAAACAAATACCTATGTACTGAAGTCAGTTGTCAACTCCATTACGGTCACAAAATTCGTATCCAGTTCTAACAGCTCTTTACAATATTTAGCTAATGACATTTTGTCATTGCCATAATTGCAACATCATAACGAGGTGTTTATTTTGCCTTTTAGACCTATATATTAAAAATCGCAAAGTTAACTATGCGTATTCAGTCAATTTCACCTCCATGACGAAAATTCTCAAGAATATGTAAATATAAATTTCAATCTAATGTGTGTCGTTTCTGTCACGTCTTTGTTGCAAATATCATCAGACTTGTGCTGTTTCGTGAGTGCCAATTTTTGAATAAAATGAAACTATTTGTCACCTCCGTGAAACGATCGTGTCGCGGAGGTGACAGATTACCCTGGAATCCATATTTTCTAATATCTAACAATATTTCAATTATGAGATGAGTTCTTTGTTAAATAGTGCAGTTAGCACACATTCATTCTTTTTCACATTTATATTGCGCCACCGCAAGAAATCTACTCGGAGGCTCTCACAGTCCAACCATGGCAATACATAAAAGTCCTAAGCACCTTGTAAAATAAAGGTGCATTCTTCCTTCTCCTATTTAGTGCCTAGTCTTACATGGCTTCCCAAGTTGCACATATAGCTGTTACATTTGCTTTTGCACTTATGACTTCAGTTTCAGTAGTCTGAGAAGTGGGTTGCTTTCATATGACAGTGATTGATCATACTAATATGTTTTTATTGGTGTTTAAAGACTTTCAACTGTGAACTTGATGTTAACTCCATGACGTCTGTCAACTCCGTGACGAATAAAAAGTTATTCTCAGTTTTTAACAGAAAATTTATTTATGTGCATTGCTGCTTATCACGCACTTTTATAGTCGTAATATGAATAGATTAGTGCTTTAAAAAGTAAAAAAATCGCTTTTGATTTTTCTTTAAAAATCAGTGGCAAAATGGACACTTGTTGTAGAAACCTGTGTACATTCAGAAATAAACACGCACACCTACACACATACCCACACACATGCATTACCAAATACGTGCACGCATGCATTCACATACATAAATACATACACAATCACACATATTAATACATACATGCACGTACATACATACATACAGACGCAAAAGGACACATCCCCATTTTGCGTAAACGCATTCTCAATGTCTGCTCACTTGTACCATTCGTTGTCTCTCTACGTCCTGCTGCTGTCTCTGCCTCTCGCTCCCTCTTCGTTATATCTATTTCGTCCTATATCTCTGTCTAGCACACTAGCTGTATGCCCCTGTGTATCGGTCTCCCTTCCTCTACATCTGTCGTGCTGTATCTTTGTCTCTTTCGTTTTGCCTGTGTGAAGACGCTTGGCGCAATTGCCGGAGGGACGGAAACCAGGTCGTAACGAAGGCAATCGACCTCTCATTAGGATGCTTATGTCTGGTTCCGTATCTATGCCTATGCGGCCATGTCGTTCTCCTACTGTGTATCTGTGTCTGTCTCTATCTCTCCGTGCCTACTATGCCGTATATCAGGTAATCACAGATTTAGGTAGTTATCAGATTATTATAGATCTGTGGCATGTTATCGTCTGTTGTCGACTGCGCTGACGTAGCATAATCATTCCCAGAGACGAATACAGAAAGACATACAAACATGCAGATAAACAGACATATAGGAAGAAATATCAATGTTGTTAATGCAATGTAATTAACACGAGAATTTATGTAGCGCCCTTTCAAGATATCTAATCAGAGGCTCTCTTTGCGCTGACCTATATGATGTCAAAGTCATAGTGATTTAGTAAATATATCTTTTAGCAAAACTATGCACAGTAAGCTTAAAGTGGATATTGGATATAAAGACACAACTTGCAGACATAAAGACAAGCAGACAGACAAACGGATGGACAGATACAAATGGACAAACAAGTAGCCAGATGACGGACAGCGGTTGTCATTAGATTGGGGCAGATTAAATATTAAATAATTGCCGTTTTTAAGTCAAAAAACCGTATTAATCCTGACATATTTATCCACCAATTTGTAATTTATGAACGCACTGATTTAAAAAGTACGTCATATTGACGTCTTTATATTAAAAAGTAAATGCCTGGGATAAGTATAATCACCTGGTCATTGATGCTTCCATTGGCCAACGACCGCGCGTCTTGAAGCTTCCGTTGAGGCCAACGGCGGACACTTTTAACACACCTTGTAGTCTAATATTATTCAAACACAAAAATACATTTTAAGTAATTTATGGTGGTTTTTAAAAGTAGAAAATTATGTCGATGAATTGTAGGTCCTCCTTAATAGGCCTACTTAAATTTTGGTGCAATGACGTCGTTATGACGCCGCCATTGCATGACAGGAGTTGTCATATTTTATGCAGTATTAGATATGTCAGGATTAAACCGGTTTTTTAAATTTTAAAATCGACGAATATTTACTATTTATTTTTATATTATCTTTAGGGGGTTCCCTTAATTCCGGACACAGTGTAGACCTATTTCAGTGACTTATGTCTCCTTGACATAGGTCACAGAAATTTCTACCTTTTATGGGTTTAATGGCTCCTTAATTGCCATATGCTCCCAGTCACCCAGTTAAGAAGATAAGTCTAACATGAATAGGTTGTTATTTTATCTTTTCTTTTGTTAATTCTGCTACTCTGGTGTCCCAGCGAGATTTATTTTGGGACTCATTTTGTAGCCTTTAGTGTTTGATATTATTTATCCTTTTCTGCATTGAATACTGTTTGCTGTGGCTACAATAAACGATATTGAATTGAATTGGTAGGACGACCTCAGTAGAGATCGATGCGGATCATGTGACTACATATCAGCCAGGTGGGCGTTAACCTTTGCGCTGCTGCGGTGACGCTTGGCTTATTGGATGATCAGTCATTGCATCTCGGATCTTTGAATTATTAGGGATTGGGAGGTACAGCGACTGAGAGAGAGAGAGAGAGAGAGAGAGAGAGACGGAGGATGACCTGAAAGGATAGAATGAGCAGGGAGTTGGTGAGTGAATGTGTGTCTGGGAATGAGAAGGAGTCAGATGGAGAGAGAGAAAGAAACGGAGACAGGCAGACAGAGGGGGAGAGAGTGACGATGACAGAGGCAGTGACAGAGACAGAAACATAGACGGATACAGGGACGGAGTCAGAGGCATAGAGATAGAGGCACAGGAAGACACGCAAAGTATATAAATGGGGACAGAATTAGACAAGACAAAACTGAGAGGTAGACATAAAGATTAAAATCGTCCATAATAATACCCAGGTAAGTTACTTGAAGTTGAGGGACATGCCCTGGGTTGCAAAAATCGCCTCTCTCGGCGGACCTGTAGCAGACACCCTTGATTAACTAAAACTGAACTACCCATTATTTTTACGCTGCTTTAACCTCTCAGCTAAGCTCCATGTTTATTCGAGTTCTTTGCATTTAAGTCTCTTCAGATGCGTGTTAAGCTGTCTTCATCTTACTGCACTCTGTCTTCTTATACGGTTTCTTGTGTCTCTTAGTATGCTTGTCTGCTGCTCTATAACTGTTTGCCAACGTCCTTTGGTCTGTCTCTCTCCGTTTTGCAATTGTGTTTTCGCTCTTCCGTGTAAATTTATGTGCCATTGTATCTATTTTGTCTCTGTCTCTTTGTCCCTTTCTCAATGCCCCTGTCTCTGAGTCTCTTTCTACGTGTCTCTATGGCTGCACCTCTGTCTCTGTGCCTATGTATCTGTGCCTATGTATCTGTGCCTCTGTATCTGTGTCTCTGACTCTGTGCCTCTGTCTCTAAGCCTCTTTCTCTGTGTCTCTGTTTCTTTGCCTTTGTCTCTGTACATCTGTCTCTGTGCCTCTGTCTCTGTGCCTCTGTCTCTAAGTCTCTTTCTCTGTGTCTCTGTCTATGTGTCTCTGTGCCTTTGTCACTATTCCTCTGTCTCCGTGCTTCTATCTCGGTGCCTGTGCTTCTCGGCCTCTCTCCCGGTGTCTGCGCTTTTGCTTAGGTTTCCACATATCTCCTACACCACATAATTTCATACATGTCTCCGTGCATGCTTCTATCAGTATGTCTACTTGTAGCTGTGCTACCCGTTCTATATGGCTCTGCGAGTCCTCTGTGTGTTCCTAGGTAACGGGCATTGAGATGGATCGTGTAACCGGGGGTTCGCTTAGTCCAGAAAGCACTCGGCCATCGTGTGTTCATGTCACCCGTCCATTCTGATGGGACTGAACACACAGGCAAAGCATTCGACTCTTTATCATCCACGATACGTCTTACTCTCCTGCCTATCATGTTATGTATGCTCGATGAAAATGTAGACGTTGTGTGCGCGAATGATTGCGTTATTGAGATATGTGGAATGAGAGTTGCGGAAAAAGGAACGGAGATGCGAAGAAGGATGTGGAATGGATGAATAGAGAGAGGAGGAAGGAGAGAAAGAGGAATGGATGGAGAGAGAAAATGAGGTGAAGAGGGAGAGAGCGACAGGGGAACTTTGGAATGAGGAGGAAGAGAAAGGAAGATAGGAACATGAGAAACAGGACTGGAAGAAAGAGAGAAAGTTAGAAAGTTAGAGAGAGTTAGAGAAATTGAGCGAGCGAGAGATTGATAGAAAATGAGAGTGAGTGAGTGAGAAAGAGAGAGAGCGAGAGAGAGAGAGAGAGAGAGAGAGAGAGATTGATGTGGAGAGGGAAATGGTAGAGGAGGAAGGGCGTTTGAAAATCAGCAAAAAGGACATAAATCGAGGGAAATGGATAGGAAACAGAGCTGATAGACAAAGATCAGGAAGATAATGGACTGCAAGTAACATGCAGATAGAGGAAGAGGGAGAGGGAGGGAGAGGGAGGGAGAGGGGGGGAGAGGGAGGGAGAGGGAGGGAGAGGGAGGGAGAGGGAGGGAGAGGGAGGGAGGGAGAGGGAGGGAGGGAGAGGGAGGGAGAGGGAGAGAGAGAAAGAGAGAGAGAGAGCAAGGCTGGCAGAAAGAGGGATACATGTACAGCTAGAATCGAGTGTGAAAAATAGACGACGGAGGAAGGAAGGACATAATTTTATATACTTCTGTCTCCAGAAGTAAGAAGTTTAGGCAACTCAATGGACTGTCAGCATTAGTATGAGAGGTTCAGAATATGATCAAGAAACGTTGATTCTGTGCTCGGCCAGATTAATATCGATGACCAGGTTCTGCCACCCGTGTTAGCATACACGTACCTTTGGCAATACTCGAACGATCTTTCTGAAAGTTTGAATTTTCCACCGAATGCACCACCAGAAATATGCTAAACAAGCTGATGCCCTTCGCCTGGCGTATTTTAGAAATTTGGATATTAGTATTTCAGTTACGATTATTATATTTCTGATCATGATCTAACCAGCATTCTGCGTCTTTCAGGGATTCTTGGAAAGTGCTGCTAAAATAATTTTATGGAGATTTATGCAGGCATGCAAATACATGCGTAATATTCGCAGGCACAATAATTTAGACTTAGACTTATAGTGAACAAGATAATAGTGGACTATTTATTTCGTTTGTTGTTGTGAATCCATCCGCCTGGAATGACCTCTAGGCTTCATCTATCACTAAGTGCAAAGCTTATGACTGACTTCTCTCCATCGGCTTCTCACTCTTTAAAGGTGCTTCTCTTTCCCTGGGTTTCCGTGCTGATTACTTATTCTGTAAGAGGCGCTATATAAATCTAGAGGTACGATACGATTAATTGCGTTTACAGTGGATTAACCGTCGTGTGAATCGTACCAAGAGCGTGTCATGTAATCGATGTTCTCTGTAACCTGGCAATGAATAGCTAATTATGAGCCCATGACTGTCTGGACCATACTTGTTTTGAGATGTTCCGAGCGGCAGTTACAGACCAGCATCTGTACTGGATGCTGTCACGCGCATTTTCATCAGATCGAAAACCGAATAATTCGTTAATACGATTATCCGTCGCATGTTTTGAACACTTCAACTCATTAAATCCACGGCTAATGCGCATGTGTTCACGTGTGTGTGTGTGTGTGTGTTTGTTTATGTTTTCACGCGTGTGGTTTCGTATGTGCGCGTGCTCGTTCTACCTGTGTTGGGTGCGATTTATACTTGGCACCTGCGTAGGTCGTATAACGAATGCGGAAATGAATTTTCAAAGGTAGTTTGTCGAGTCGACCGTTTGAGTCATCCTATCTTTCATTCTATACATTTCTAATCGTATACTGGGAACAGGGAAAGTAAGCCACTCAGTCTTTAATGAACTGTCTTGCTATAGATCTATGCAAGACTAGCTTGAGAACCCGACGTTGCACAGATTGAGAGAGGCTTTTGGCCATGGAGATCAGGAAGATGGCAGCCGCGGGTTTCGCCAACCCCTCGGCTGCGTGTCCCAGGTGTTCCCCGAGCCAACGGCGAAGGTTTCGAGTCAACAGCTCTAAAATTCTGCAAATGCATAGCCGGACAGACGCACAGAATCTTCCTTTTATATATAGAGCTGATCGGCGATATCAAAACTGCTTTAATTGTGGCAATAATGAACTAAATTAGGGATAATAAGCAAACGCTGTATCCTATAACAGTGTCTTATGCATCGCAACTGTACAAAGCACTCTTGCTAAGCATCGATCAAGCGATAATTGCCATATACCATAGGTCATTGAACTAAAATTATTTGAATTAAAATCAAATAACATTTAGATGATGATATTTTAGATTAGTCATCTAAATATTAATTTGTGTTTCATCCAATGGCTTCTATGGTGTCTCTTCATTGCACCCTAGGCGTCAGTTGTAAATATAACGATATCTTCGTTTAGATTTCAAACTGACAAACCGCAGTGTGATTACAAGTACCGCCTTAACAAGTAATACCGAGGTTATGTTCTGCTGGAGTAGTCAGAGGTTATGTTCTGCTAGAGTAGTCAGAGGTTATGTTCCGCTAGAGTAGTCAGAGGTTATGTTCCGCTAGAGTAGTCAGAGGTTATGTTCCGTTAGAGTAGTCTGGTTGAAATACGATATGTAACAGAAATCAGAAATCAGGTTATGCTGTACGAGCAAGTCAATAGTTATTGAGGTTCTTTTTTCGGTTCATGGTGTAGAATACTTCATCTAACGGATTCAATGATTGAAAGCCATCAGACGATGGTCTGTTTCCTCTTCTGCCTTTACAACCATAGCCCATGCTTCCTTCTGATGTCGCATTGAAAACTGCAATTCACTAATTGTTGGGATTCCGAGGGCACGCAAAACCTTCAGCGGCCATGCACTCGGCAGCCAGTCTCATTGCTCGTCCGTATCGTTTCTCAATCATTTCTACCCATTTCTACCTACACCACTGATGTCCTACAATGACTTCACGTTGCCTATCGTATCTAATACAAAGAACAACTCTTAGAGTCTCAAGTGCTTAACAGGTATTAGCTCCTAGATATCTTTGAGACTAATGTGCAAGCGTCTATTCGCTTCCTTCTGGCGCCTTATCCGATCTGTTTATCGACCTGATCTCCTAGTTCATCGGGCAAGGAGTGGCATGGCCCAACATCGTGCCTTTGCCATCGTGGGCTCTTCTACGTGGACTCCCCTCAACCCGTCGTAAGATCTTAGTGGGAGTCCCACACTCAACCCCATGTTGCTTGAAGATTATCTCATTTCTTCGGAGCCGCCACACTGAGTGCGCCTCTGAACGCCCAGCAGTGTAAGAGGCGGTATATGAATTTCCATATACGATACGATAATGGCTTTTATGTATAATATATCGTTGTGTAGGCCTACGCATGATGGAGGGAGATACGGGTCAGCTTTGTCATAGTGAGAATCAAACGGGGACCGATTGAGACAGACGATATCACCATAACTATATGTGCAGACTGCTGCTCTACCTACTGGACTGCGTGTTCTACATTGGCGCAATATAAATGTTCGTCTGCCTGCAACATTAGTCAAACATCAATAACTGGAAGACTTCTCCATTTTCCCTACGCTGCAATACTAAACGTCATCCATTCCAGTCCGCCCTTTGCATAAATGGATCACGGAGTTCCCGATTCTATCTCCACACCGAAGACAGCGCATTCCGGATTGGGTTCCAGCAATGTTCCTCATTCCTTGGCTGTGATGAACGCTGAGTAACTAGCTACATAGTCTAAGGTTACGTTCCTATTTACAATAGCCTATGACTAAGTACACGTGATGAGTGCTTGAATCAGTCGACACTAGTGTAGCAATCGTTTGAATAAGTTTACACAAGTACTACAGTCATTTTAAAATGTTCACACTAGTGTAACAATCATTTGAATAAATTTACACACAAGTATTAGGCTTACCTTCATTTTTTTTAAAGTTCACACTAGTGTGAAAATCATTTGAATACGTTTTACACTTGTCAATTACTTGAAGATGTTCTCGAACTGTCTGGAATCTGAATATGACAAAGGCAAGTTAAAACTTAAATGAGCAGATGTTGGAGATGGGTAAGAGGATAGTTGAAGGGTAATGCCCTAACACGAAGATCATAGAGACGCAGGTTCGATTCGCGTCATCTCAGCCTTCCATACGCTAGGTTGGATTGGTATAATGACTTGTAGGACAGATTAGCGCCCTGCATGTCTGCCGCATGCAATTCAATTCGACATCCGCTAAACTCATTATCGTCGGCTGTTACTACAACATCATGTAATCATGTGATTTTATACATAAACACGATTAATTGCTATTATTGGGATAGCTTTTGATTAGATACACTGAAGTTGCGCTATATAATAAAGCTGGGTCGTAACGTGAGGCCTGTAGGGAGCAATGTTGAAAGTGTAACAACCGAGTTTTAAAGACGAGAAATATTCGACTTAAGACCTGGAATGGTCGTAGTCAATAAAGGATGTGAAGAGTATCGCTTTCAAATTCACAAGAACGCATCGAATAGAATAGGCAGAGCGAGAGAGACTCCCATTCGAAAATAGTAGGCCTAAGCGGTCTGATCATCGATCGCATCGTATTGACTAGGCAGCAATGCTCGTTCAACCCCGAGAGTGTACAGCGTAATTGTGATGGTATTCAATCAATAAATCAATACTTTATTGATCACCACACTAACATTACTTTTTGCGCCTATTTTTTATAGCCAGTAGTACCCTGTACATTGGCATCAAACGGAAAACCCAAAGGAATATTATACTTTCCATATTATGGTTCCGGTATACCAAGGTCGCCCTATTTACATCAATCATTAACCCTTATCCCTCCAATTATCATATCAAACGCATTATAATTGGCCGCTGTGAGAGGCCTCAGGAGTTTTAGCGGTTAATACATTATAATCGGTGTTTGTTATCACACGCTGCAAATTGGTTGAAATAAATTTATCGCTATGTGACAGAGACAGGGACAGGGACAATTCAATATAGCAGCACAGTAGTAGGCCTGCTAATCTAGAGTAAGCCCTATCTCAATTCAGTTCCGATATATCTGGCCTGTATCATAGTTAGGCCTATAAGCTAAACTTTATAACCCAAACCCTAATATGATCCTTATCCTAAAGTTAATAATAACAATCATTATAAAGACAATGATGATGATGATATTAATAATAAAAATAACGAGAGTAATAATAATAATAATATTAATATTAATAATAACTATTATTATTATTATTATTATTATGAAAATTATAAAAATTATAATAATGTTAACGATAATGATAAAAGTATTGATTATGATAATGTAAACGATAATTATAATGATAATAATGGTACAAAATAATAATAATTATGATAATTTTAATAGTAAAAGCTTTCTCTGCTTTTCGACAGCATTGCCATGCTATTTAACAATAACAATAATGATAATAATAATAATAGGACATAATATTGATTATTATAATAGCAGTTATCTTCGTTAATTAACTTAAAGGTATGGCGGCCAAAATTCTCTCATCCTCAGCAGAAAATACTGCTTTCCTGGTCCATATATAGCAAACGGTCACTCAACTTAATTCCTAGAGACGCAGATGGAAACATCTTTATTTCAATCCCCAACTTCTTCCTTGACGGTCCCGCACGCTAACGACCACAACCCAAATATCAAATAGATATAGCAGAACCTAGTATAACAGAGGCCTCTCCAAAGGGAACACCGCTTCAACTAAAGTAGATTTATTATCATACCCATTCACTTTTTTCAAAATTCTGGATCTTCGCCGGTGTGGTCGTTGCTGTCAAACAATCGTCAGAGGAATGATCTATTTTGTGATGGATGACCCGCTGTTACAACAAACGCGTGTACCTCTCTGCTCTGACCTCTGAACCAATCGCCGTTTACAAGGTTCTGACGAGCAATTTGAACGACAGGAAATTGGTATTTGAATGCGCTCTGCTCGAGGGATGATGAATGACGTCCGGTTTGTTGTAATTCACCCCACGAACGACTCACAAGTCATAACCCCCGATTATTACTTGAAGCTGAAATAACCCTGAACTTACGCAATTCGAAATCAATGCTGCTCAAGGCTTTAATTCATCGGCATTCTACCCTGTACCTGTACGTGTGTTTGATAGTTTTGTCCCTTTGGTTAGGTGCTTGTCCTTGTATCTCTGCCTATCGTCTGTTAGGCGAATTTATCACCTGACTAAGCATTCCTTCATCTAACAATGCATTTTCTCTTATTTCTTGGACCGATTTCAATAAAATGTAATGCCTAAAATAAAGGCCCCTCCTTTAAGTTTAGGCCTACTGTACTCTGCTTATTTCGATAATAGTATCATAGTGACTGTCAAAACGTAGCCATTTACAAATTAGCTAAATGCACTTTAAGAGATTAATGTAACATAGTGCTCCTGAAATGTCTATTCGCGTCAAGTGAGGTAAGATCATTTTAGCTAGCAAACTACTAATACATGTTTTACTCCTTATACATCATTTGGGATAGAAAGTCCTTTTGTCTTTACTCGGAAAACCTCGGTTCAATGCGTGTTTTCACTGTCTCACTCGCTCGTATGCTTGCTCACACGCTCGCTAGTTCGTTCGCTCAGCCGCTCACTCACCCACTCAAACATATACATCGACACTTATCTACCTATCCACCCTCACACTCACCCACTCGCTCGCTTGCTCAGTCTACCACAAAAATTAGTTGGACCTGTCTGAGCAATGGTCCTCTACAAGCGAACATAAGTTCTTATCTAAACGAGTGTTTGATGTCGTTTGTGCTCTGCAGGAGTCGTCAAGTGGAGCGATCGTTACATTGAAAGTCGACCCGAAAGGATACATTCTTTACTGGAAGGATGGTAACAAGGTAGGAACGTTTAGATAGCACAAGATCTCTTTAAGCTATGTCTAGACATACAGGGTGGGCAACATAAATGAACCGACTTTGCAAAATCAGTTCATTAATGCCGGCCCACCCTGTACGTATGAGGAAAACAGAGGCGCTCAGGTTTACGCTTCATGGCTACGAGATTAGAAAAACTCTTTGCGCCAATAAGACAGAAGTAATCCAGTTACGACAACCTAACCAAGGACATCCGTAAATGTCCCAAATGAGAAAGATAGACATTAGGAGATCTAGGAGTCACATGGTTTGCGTGAGAAATAATCCTATCAACGACGGACCGCATAAAGAAACAATTTTCAAGACAAGACAGTTGTAACTCTTATTAGAAACTTCCAGAGCACTCTGAAAGGCAGACAGACAGACAGACACGTAGGCAGGCAGACAGACAGACAGATCGTGAGAAAGTCAGTGGAGATAAAGAGGCAAACATGAGTGTTAGAGGAACCATTGATGCCCTTTGCGGAAGTAGTTCATCCGGAAGTAGTGCGCTATTTTCAGTATTGTTTTGTGTATGAGCAGCAATTGCATTAGAACTAAAAGAATAGAGTGACTGAGGGAGAAACGCACAGAGATAGAGAGAGGATGGCAGTCAGACAGATAGGCAGAGGCAGATACAGAGACAGAGACTGAGACTGAGACTGAGACAAAGACAAAGACAGGAACAGAGACAGTGACAGAGACAGGGACAGGGACAGAGACAAAGACAAAGACTGTGACAGACACAGAGACTGAGATAAAGACAATGGCAGTGACAGTGACAGAGACAGGAACAGGGGCAGAGACAGAGGCAGTGACAGTGACAGTGACAAAGACAGTGACAGGAACAGGGACAGAGACAGAGACAGAGGCAGTGACAGAGAAATAATTAAGTCATGTGAAAGACGCAAGTCTTTAACGCAGGCGTCGTCGTCGATTGCCTCCGTAGCATCCACCTTGAATAGTCAAGTATCCAGCTGAGTCGTAGTCGAGTTTTGTCACGTATTTAGCCACCATATATATACGACGCACGACTCAGTCTGAGTTCACATATGTCACACAATATATATATATATATATATATATAATATAGGCCCATATATACAGAGATAGAGAGAAACGGATAGTTATGTATAATAGATTTTACGATTGCGTAACAAAATGAAGATCCTGTACATTCAAACCATAGACGTTTATGTAATAGAAACCTACTGTCATATGCGTCTATGATTCAAACCAATAATGGTGTTCAGGCTGGACATTCAACAACCTTGAATATCCTAGATGAATTAGCGCTGAAAATAATATGCATTCGATGGGATTAGTCGGATTAGTCCATGATCCTCCCAAAGTGTGCGATTCCGCGGGTGACAGGATCATCTTTCAAAACTGGGAAATAATGGTATCCGAGGATCATCGCTCCATTGGTTCCAAACTTGTCTGGATAATAATAGACAACAGAAGAGCTACTGCAATACTAAACCATCGCCTTTTCGAATGTGGTGTTCTTCAAGGTTACATTGTGGGACCAATGTTAATTTTACTCTATATGAATGACATACATGTTTCTCCCTCATTACACTTTCAGCAGCTTACTGATGATTCGAACGTTTTTATCTCGTATAAGACTATAAGTCCCACGAAAGCTTATTCCAAATTATGAACCTCGAACTACCACCCACTGTGGGTTACTGGCTTAAAGCAGACAGACATTCTATGAATTAAGGAAACCAAAATTTATTCATTTAAATTCTCACAAGAATTCCCTCCTGTACAGATATCCCCACTATTAATTGATCGTGTTCCCGTTCTCTGAAAAGGTTGCAAAGGTAGACGGACGATCAGATATACGAACAACTGAACAGGCATGCAGGCACACGGACATTTGTACATACAAGCACACATATGAGTAGAAATTGGACGAATCGACGGGCAAATGGATGCACACGCACAAAGAACAAGGATAGACAGACATGCGAGCAGACAGACAGAGTGACGCAGGGATATGCAGAGTAAAGAATCGCATGAAGGAGGAAAAGACATCCATCTATTCATCCACGCATACAGATAGGCAGATGGACGTGCACACGGCGAGTATACACGAAAGATATGCAGATAGACAGGTAGACAAACATAGAGAGACAGACGAAGAAACAGACAGGCAGGCGGACAGATGGACTGGTCGTCGGTTGCTTTTCCTCCTCGTGTGGATTAGTCGAACAAAATGCGACTGACGACGACAACGGTGATGGCCGAACAACAGTAGCAGCAACAGCGGCTCTACTATGCGGTTACCAAGGCAACGGTTTCTTGCTGCTGGACCATGAATTCCTCTGATTGATGCCTAAGCCGGGCCGCGTAATTATGTTGCCGATATACCTATTCCTCCTTCACCTCCTCCTCCGCCTCCTCCTCCACGATCCCCTCATACTCATCAACCACCTCCTCCTTCTCCTTCTTCATCTCCTTCTCCTTCTGTTCCTCCTTTTCCTCCTCCATCTTCTCCTCCTCCTTCTCGTCGTCGTCGTCCTCCTCCTCCTCCATCTCCATTTCCTCGTCCTCCTTCTCTTTCTCCATTTCCTCCTCTTCCTTCTCCTCCTCCTTCTCTACCATTCATCGTCTTTCTCCACGTAGTCCCCTGTCCATCTCATCGACCCACTCCCTCCTGCTCTGCGATTCCTCTTCCTCCCATCCGATAAATCTCCCTCTCCTTCCTGGTTCTTGTCTCCTTTTTTTGCCCGCAACATCGTCGTGAAATGTAGACAGCGACGAATAGCCAGGTGGCGCCACGCTAATCCTATCTAAATGCATTCTCAATTTCTCACTCATTGCATCATCCACGTATTATTTGCAACTCTAAAGAAACTCTCTATGAGCTCCGTTGCGACTGTCTCCTATTTATCTGCAAAATCTTCTGTTATTTTGACAAACTCCTATTTATCTATAAAATATCTAAAGCCTCTTATTTATCTGTAAAACCTTCTGCTTATCTGTACAACTTCCTCTTTATCTGCACAAACTTTTATCTGCAAACCTCATGTTTATCTGTATACATATATATACAACATCTTTATATATCTGTAACACCTCCTTTGTACCAGAACGATCCACCATAATGCCTCTGAAAACCTTCTATTTACGCCTTTCTATGTATCTGCAAAAACCCTTATTTCTATCAAGTCACCACCACCTGCACACCTGTACGGCCTCCAATGAGTCTGAAAAGTGATCATATTTAAGTTAACAGTATACGACCTCCTCTATGACCCTTTATGTATCTCTATGACCTTTTATGTATCTCTATGACCTTTTATGTATCTCTATGACCTTTTATGTATCTCTATGACCCTTTATGTATCTGTATGACCTTTTATGTATCTCTATGACCTTTTATGTATCTCTATGACCTTTTATGTATCTCTATGACCTTTTATGTATCTGATTGACCTTCTGTTTATCTTCAAAGCCTCCTACGTAGGCCTATCTGTTAAACCTCTTATGTGTGATGTATCTGAACCAACCTTAAAGCGTCTGGAGGTCTGGAGGCGTATACATCCTCTTCCACACATTCTGCTCATGCTGTGCATCTTCGTCAGCCTACAGCTATAGCGAAAATCTTTGCATCCTATTATAATCTGAACCAATTAAGACTTTAGTAGAAATATTCGGCTGAATATTTTGCTCAGTACCATATCCCGGATCGCTTCAACGTGGTGTCTGTTATATGAACTGAAATTTATAATGTGGCGAGGAATATCGCTTGCATATGATGTTTTGTGATATCATCATGGTCATCGTCATCGTCGTCGACGTCGTCGTCATCATCATCATCATCAACATCATCATCATCATCGTCGTCGTCATCATCATCATTCGTTAGTTCTGTCTCGAGTTTTGTCTCAAGCTTTGCCTTATCGCTTCAAAAAATTACACAAAAACGAGTGACATACAGGGCGCAACAGACGCCATAGAATAGTTACAATAGCCAATCCAAGCTGACACTGTTAGCTAGACAGTGACGAGACGCGTTGCCAATAAAAAGCACCGAGGAACAAGAAATGATGGAACATGGAACAAAACAGCATAACATGAAAAAAACGAAGATTAATCACGAGCTAACAATATGCGCCTGAATGCAGACACAGGTTTAATCAAAGAAAGCCACGACAACGTTTGACTGTGCACATAGTTCACTTCCGCGACTGTATATTAATTACCACAGAGACATCTGATGTCTGAGACATTTAGAGACAGCATTGCCGTACTTTAGTGGCTGCTATTTCCATACATTACTTTCCATTGCATTTTTTATGCTAATGCACACGAAACGGTTTCATGTTTTGGATGCCGATTGGGGAGACGAAACATTTTCTTTTGCAGGCGAAGGGCCGTATCGAGTTACAACTGCGCCCTATGCCTAGCATCAATATGGCGCCCCCGCACTTTGAAAACAGTGCATTTTATGGAATAAATAAGTTATTATTCCATCCTGAAATTTGCGCCCTTTCCACATTTGCGCCCTGGGTCACGGCCCCGCTGGCCCCTCCCTCGGTAAGGCCCTGTGCAGGCGTTCATACAAATATATTTCTCTGTCGTCGTTTCTTATTAATTATTCTTGTAATTATTGCAATTACTATGTTACTAGTTAGGCCTACCTTAAATTTGACACAGGACCAAGTTTCTTGTAAGCCTGTTACCTTTGTGAGTATGCGTTTATCCCCTAGTTTATCTAGTTACCCGACATGCTGTGAATCATGTGAGCTTTTCCCTTTTGATGTTAGGTCGGCAATTAATCGTTGTTCTAAGTTTAAAAAGGAATCCGTTCCGTATCGTAATGAAAATGCATTTACGCACACGGTTCGTCTGTGACGTGTCCAATTTCCATAACAGGACTCCGAGTCTCATTGGGACTCTACCAGCCACGTCGCCAGGTGAAACAAGCAATCTTCTAGACAAAGAAATTACACGATTAAACATTTGCGACCATAATAATCAGCTGTGCAATATCTCTCTTTCAGGATACGGAACACATCGATATATCTCTCATTCGAGACACGAGGTTCGGAAAACAGGCTCGCCAGCCGAAGGTACGTTCCATTCATGATTGGAATATTAGCTACTAATTAAAACGTGACCATAGTTATATATACATGCATATAATTAATACTAAATATATATATATGTATGTATGGAACATATGCTGCAGAAGAACGCTCCTTTTGCCGACTAAGTCAACACATCTCCCATTGAACAAATTCTCAATTGTTCGCCCCAACACAAGTTACCCAAAGACAGAGCGCCTCTAAAATAGTTAGTTCCGTGAGAGGCGCTACATACATTCTCAAATACAATACGCACGATTCAGACACTAATAAAATGGCATCTCAATTATGCACCTATGCGTTAACTATCTAGTTTTTATACAGGATGGCTACACAAATAGCAACTGGTCACTGTTTTCCAAATAGCGACCGCATCTGCATAGTAGGGCGCAGTTGCTGCCTGCATACAAAATATTTAATATCATCGAAGCCAATAGCCGGTAGTTCTGCGTTTAAGCGGGCGCATTGTTGTTGCCTTATTATGGTGGCCTTGCAAGCGCATTACTTGAGTGTACTGGTGTGGAATATTGAATAGTCGTTGCACTACTTATCGAAATGCCGCGCCCGTCCACGCCCTGCAAATCCTCACTAGTATCGACGCACAAACGAATACAACTGTCACGACGCCATCCAACATTTTGACGGATTACGCATAATGGGCGTTGACTCTGGCTTACGGTATACAAAGCCTGTCGTTCCAACTGGGTTCGAATGAGTGGCTTGGTTATTCGATTGAGACCCTGCGAAGAAAAAATATCATCGAATGCCGCTGCATATATGTCTGTTATCGATCTGATCTCTGACAGTCGGTTGGGTGATTCATTTCATTAGCTGTTCTGACGTTGAGGTAACATCTGCGGATGTTTAAGATAAGTCAAACCAGGAACAAACATAGCAGAGTGAGCTAGACAGCGAGGTAATATAGAAGTTACATACAACAGTTTCAAGACAATTTCCACCAAGACAATGTCCCCCCGGACAATCTCCCCGAGGCGATATTCTAACGGAAAATATCCAGGGGAGATTGTCTTAGACTCACATACAACGTATGGCAAGGTAATCTAAGAAAATGCAAAGCAAACAACGTAACGTAAGACAGAGTGAGGTAATATTTACAATTTACATATGACAGTAATGTTAGTGACGGGAAAAGCGAGTACCTATAGACAATACGTGCGTGTGGCACGGTGGCTGATCGGTTAGAGCGGTCGGCCCGTAACACTCATTGTGCGCCGAGTGAGCGGGTTCGACCCTCGTCCGGGGCGTCACTGTGTAGGGACCTTGAGCAAGTCCTTCGCGCAAAATTGCTCTGCAGTACAATTGCAATTGCGCCATCGAGGCGCGTGTATGCACTTCTGAGCAAAAGGATGTTGGAAGAAGGAGATATCAAATTTCAAAATAAATAAAAAAATGCATACATGTTTAGTCCTTCCGAATGAGGTATACACACACTGTCACACAGTGTCTCCATCCATCTCTGACTTCAACTAATCGGTCTTCTTTAAACATTTTCAATCGTATCCGACGGACTACGACCAATCTTTCGTGGTCTTCTCTTTTTCTTTTCCTCCTACGCAGTCCATGATTTCACTGACTGGATCCTCTGTATCTGTAAACACTACCAATAGGTAAGGTGAGGTCAGATGAATAGGTTGTAGTAATAGTTTAAGTTAACAACACTGTGCGGTAGCAAAGATCATTGTACAGGTATGATAGACACATGGTTGATTACAGGCACACATACTATCAATCAATAGATAAATCAATCAATCGATCAATCAGTAGATGAATCAATCAACCAATAAATAAATAAATAAATCAATCAATCATTGAGTTTTGCTATTGTGCCCCTTCAAAATATCTACTCATCTGCGCTCAATGTTATTGTATAGGTTTACAAACATTCCTGCTTAAATGTATGATCAAGCATGTATACATAGATACAGTATATTATACTCGTAATTTCATATACAGATGCATGCATACGCGTATGCATAAATACATGCATTATAGGCATACAAACACATTGCGCTATGTAAATATTATACGAGTATACGTTTCGTTGCAGGACTATCGATTCCGCGATGTCCTTCGAGCTCAGCCTGGTGGTCAGTTGGATGGTCAGTGGGATGGTCAGTTGGATGAGAAATTGCTGACCATCGTCTACGGAACAGATATGGTCAACCTGTCGTTTCTAACTTTTGTTGCGGAATCAAAGGAAATTGCCAAGGTGAGATCGACAATAGGCGATAACATAGACCAAATCAAACTAAACTCGATGGCCTTTCGCCATTGAATCTGAAGTTCGACAAATTGTCATTTTCATTTACTAAATTGGAGACTAAGACTTTTCTTTTCCTTAGGGGTTTTTCGCGCTGGGAATGCCTCTGATTAGGTTGTACTGTGAGAGGCGCTTTATAAATCCATAAATAGAATAGAACAGAATAGACTGGTAGTATATATATACATACATTTATACATGTACATATATAGGGTCTATATATCTATATATAGTATATATATCTGAGACCATAATTTTGGTCACCTTAATGCCTTGGTTGTTCTTGGGTCTCCTGTATCTCTCCAATTTACATAATTATTACTGTCATATGTAAATTGTAAAACGTGATTTTATGTATCACCTCGGCAATAAAACTCTAAACCCCAGTCTTCAATCGGTATTCCTTTTTGATATCTGATACACATCCTCACGACGCTAGATCTCTCGACAATTCCTTTAGTTCGCCATAAGATGCGCTGGTCCCTCATTTAGAAAGCCCTATAGCATAGTATAAGATAGCATATCATAAGTGCTTCTGGGAGTTGGCTTAAGAAGCGATTGCATATTCAACGAATTGCATAAGCAGCTAGTCTTTTCATTGTCGTTTTCGTGTTGTTCAAAGGAATGGGCCGATCACATATTCCTCTACGCCACTAATCTCCTTGCTCTCAACAGCTGTCCACTTCAGTATCTCGAGAAAGGTTACACGAAGTTATCCGTGTCTGCAGATTCAGATGGAAAAATACTCGTTCGAAAGTAAACCTATATTAAGTAACATATATATCTCTCTCTCACACTCACACACACACTCTCTCTCACACTCTCTCACGTACACACTCTCTCTCACACTCTCTCACACATACTCTTTCTTTCTCTCACTGCATTTCTCTTTTCTTGCACTCTATCTTTCACTGTATCTGTCTCTCTCTCTTCCTGAATTTGGTTATATCTCGCACTCTTTCTTTCTCGCTCTCGCTCTCACTATCTCTTTCTTTCTTTAACAAATCACACGCCTTCCGAAAGTTCTCGTCTTGTCTCCAAATGCCTTTAATTTCTCTCTTTAATCTCTTCACTGTTTTTCGTTTCAGTCTCTTATAACATTTCTCTCGTTGTTCTTTTATGTTTTCCGTTGTCATTCTCGTAGTCCTATGCTCTCATCTCCTTACCAGTCTCCTTCCCTCTACTTGCATGCATCTATGTCTCTGTGTATCTCTGCATGTGCCTGTCTGTCTGTTCGTATGCATGCACGCCTGTCTGTCTGGAATCTCTTTGTGTGTATATTAGTAGGCCTTAATTAACAACTTTCTGCGATGGCGAGCTGCTGGTTAATCTTAACCTGCTCAATCGCATTTATAAGCCGTTAAAGTTGAAGCGTAAGTCCATAGTTCCGGTTGATTAACAAATTAATCCATATGATCAGCATTGCTTGGAAGGCAGAATGTGTGTCTAGAGTGTACAGCGAATCGTGTTCAGACGCAGCTGATTTCTGGACAATTCATTTGTTTTAGTGGCGACATTCGTCTGTTTCTAATTAAAGCAAGTCATTTGAATGACATGTGCATTGCTGTTACCTGAAAATAGGAAGAAGAATAGAAAGACGAGGGGAGGGAGAGGAAATATGAATAGAGGAAAAGGAAAAGAAATATATTGAGAAAGGGGAAGTGGGAAAGAGGATGAGTAAGATGGAGAGTGAACAGCAGGAAAACGAGAAGAAACGTAGGAACGCAAGGACGAAGTAGAAAAAAGAGGAGCGAGAAGAATTAGAACAAGGTGAATCAAAGGAAGAACATAAAGAAGATGGGTCTGGGTCTCGATATGCCACTCTGTGTTTGTAGCTCAAACTCGTTTCCTTCATTAAAAAAGCGGTTTAAAACTCACTATTTCTCATAGACTTTCTAGAATTTTGATATCTGCGTGCACCTTTATCTGACTGGCTATCTGCGCCCCAGCTTCAATTTTGATGAGACCTGTGCGCTTGCAAATCATTTTGCTAAACAATAATAAAATTATAACAACAACAACAAAAACAACAACGATAACAACAACAACAATGATAATAATAACATTAATAATAATTATAATAATAATAATAGTAGGTGGGGAAGTAGAAGGGTAGAAGTGGTAGTGGTGGTGGAAGTGGTAGTAGTAGTAGTAATAATAATAATAGTAATAATAGTAATAATAATGATAATAATAATAATGATAATAATAATAATTTATTTACTCATTTTATTGACAAGTTTAAGATAAGTCAAACCAGGAACAAACATAGCAGAGTGAGCAACGGGAAGTGAGCAACGGGAAAAGCGAGTACCTATAGACAATACGTGCGTGTGGCACGGTGGCTGATCGGTTAGAGCGGTCGGCCCGTAACACTCATTGTGCGCCGAGTGAGCGGGTTCGACCCTCGTCCGGGGCGTCACTGTGTAGGGACCTTGAGCAAGTCCTTCGCGCAAAATTGCTCTGCAGTACAATTGCAATTGCGCCATCGAGGCGCGTGTATGCACTTCTGAGCAAAAGGATGTTGGAAGAAGGAGATATCAAATTTCAAAATAAATAAAAAAATGCATACATGTTTAGTCCTTCCGAATGAGGTATACACACACTGTCACACAGTGTCTCCATCCATCTCTGACTTCAACTAATCGGTCTTCTTTAAACATTTTCAATCGTATCCGACGGACTACGACCAATCTTTCGTGGTCTTCTCTTTTTCTTTTCCTCCTACGCAGTCCATGATTTCACTGACTGGATCCTCTGTATCTGTAAACACTACCAATAGGTAAGGTGAGGTCAGATGAATAGGTTGTAGTAATAGTTTAAGTTAACAACACTGTGCGGTAGCAAAGATCATTGTACAGGTATGATAGACACATGGTTGATTACAGGCACACATACTATCAATCAATTGATCAATCAACCAATCGATCGATCGATCGATCAATCAATAGATAAATCAATCAATCGATCAATCAGTAGATTTAGTAGAATTTACATTTGAAATAATAATAATAATAATAATAATAATAATAATAATAATAATAATAATATAATAATAATAATAATAATAAATAAATAAATAATAAAGTCCTTTTTGGACGTCAACAAAGCCATCCGCGAAGACTAGTCCAGAACAAAGTCCTCTTATTTTTGGAATCCTAAGGGACTTAGGTTAAGAAATTATAGTGAGGTCAATGACCTTCGTCCATTCTCCGTCGAGGCAATGCTTTTGGCCTTGGAGTCTGCGTTAGTGTCTTTGGTGGATCGGTTAGTAGCTTTAAAGGATGCGTTAGATTGCTTTAGAAGGGTAGAGGCTGACTCCCTGACTTTGGGTTTTGATACGGCTCTTTAAGTCCGCAGGTTGAGTTGATATTTATTTTTACATAATATTTCGTCATAGCCCTAGGTTCGTTGCAGCTTAACGACACTGTGTGATAACAAAGATCATTAGCGTCGCCCTCATCGTTTATCTATGCTTGGGATTGGCACTGCTAAACTACAGGCAGTGGCGGAGTGTGAGGCTACGCTATTCGTCTGATATAGATAAATAGATTGAGATAGGCTATAGGTTATTGGGTGGGTCAATGGCCTTAGGATTTAGATCGCTAGCTTTGAGATACGGCTGGCAGACGTATATACGAGGCGACTGAATTATGTTGTGAGGGAAAAGAGCAGGAAAGAGCTAAAGACTATAGAGAAAGAAAAGAGTGAGAGATTGGTGGTGAACCAGTGGAATTAAGAGGAAGGGGAAAATGGAAGTAGAATGCAGATGAGGAGGAAGAAGAACAAAGGGATGCACAGAGAAGGAAAATCAAGGATAACGAGAAAGGAGCATTGGGAAAGAACATGGGAAAGAAGTAGAATTAAAAACGACAGTAACAGGCGGAAAGAGGAAGATAACTTGTCAAAAAGGTATTAATGAATAAAACGGTTCAGTTTCCGTCAGTGAGAGCCAAGAAAGATAGGTGTGTAGAGACAGAATCTCCCCGAAATGGCTCCCCTTAACGTCTCTCGTAAGAGTCTCCCCTAAAAGTCTCTCCTAAAGTCTTCTCTAAAAGTATCCCAGGAGAATCTATTTCTCAACAGTTTAGCCGCGATGGATGTGTTCTAGAATTTATTCGCATTCCGCAGTCTCCTGAGGAGAAAAATATTTTATCAAGCGTTGAAATTATTTGTCCTCCAGGAATATTGTATTATTTTGAGAGATGCAAGCATAGTTTGTTTTAAAGCTAAAGATAATTTTAACAAATGAATTTTCTAATTTAAAAAAAACTATTTAGTATTTTTTTGAGTATTACAATAATGGCATTCTTGAAAGGAATTCAAGAAATTGGTTGACATAATTTTAGTCCACAGGTGACTTTTTTAGGGAGACTTTATATCGTCACGAAAAAATCTTTTTATAACGCCAGCTACTGGTCGCATTCGTTGCGCCTCAGAGAGAAAGAGCATTTTCTTTTTCTGTGAATCTCAAATCTCAACGTATGCTATAGCTTTGATGTGGCAGCATCATTATTCCGTCATGTAAGCGACTTCTGCTGGACCCCCAAAGCCCCATTGAATCGCGGCTTGACGCAAGGTTACATGGGAATTCAGGGCGATCACCAGAAGGCGAATGACGCGGATCTGATAAATGAGAGGCATTTAGGCAGAGATGTATGTGGCCCCGAGGCGACCTGCCCTCCCTCCCTCCGCTGGACTTGTGGCTCTGTCCTGTCTCCACTCGTTTGCCGACCATCGCTCACCGATTCATGCAAATGCTCGAAGGACGGCCTGAGACCTTTGTCCCTCGTGGTGTTCGTTGTGGTCGATTTGTCCCCGTCTTTGTGCTCTCTGGCCTCATATACATCTGGTCCTCTTTGTACTGGCTCTTAATACATTCTGGAGGCGAATTGTCGGCGTTTACTGCGGTCTCAGCTGCGACCAAGAGTAATAGAATCGAGGTTCTGCAGGGTCTCAGCTGGGGAATTCGTCAATCTCAAAGTCGCAGGACAGCCTGCCTGCAATTCTGGCCTAAATCTTAAATGCTCCATCCTATGCGCTGTATAAAGCAACACAGACGTCGCATTGGCATAGTCTGAGTGGTTGTTACACAGCTGCCGGATATGCAAAACAATACGTTGAAGATTAATGTAAGATTGTTCTATGTCGTAAATTGTTCAAATTTCGACAAGGATCCGCTGCCTTTGAGGTGTGTGGTTAACAGCAAGCTAAGATTTGTGAACTCGGATTAAGAGCTGTGAATGAGGCTCAGGCGGATGTGCATTAACTTGATCGATGGCGGATCGATATAACACACTTAAGGCGGAGGTCGATAGTAGTGGCGTCGAACGAATAGAGAGGATGAAGATTAAGTTTATAGACTGACAAATAGACGCTGTGGAATAAAAGGAAATCGTATATTATATCCTCTCATTCACAAGCACCTGCGCGGCAGTTTGGCGAAATCTTCCCAGTTAGCTGTAGACCATTATAACATCTTTTGTCAAGAACTTCTTATTCCTCACGGCATATGAGTGCTTTAAAACACATTATACGTCTGACAACCTTTCTTGTAATATAAATCGCCAGTAAGAGCCATACCTTGAACACTCGTCAATTATTAAGATAGATTGAAGGGTTCGCAGGTGATACTCAGAATGTTTTTCAAGGCCAGTGTTAATCTTTTGTGTGCTGTGTAGTGTCCTGAAGATGTTGGTCCAAAGCAAAGACGATCGAAAGAGAGTGGAGCAGGCACTCGCTTCCTCCAATCTCCAGACAGGAAAGGTAACTGAATCGAAAGTAAAATTCTGTCGTATTGCTGTTGTGGTAGTTTATATTCGTCGCAGTGGCAATCATCATCATCATCATCATCATCTGATCATTATCATCATCATCATTATCGCCACCACCACCACCACCACCACCATCATCATCATCATCATCATCATCTGATCATCATCATCATCATCATTATCACCACCACCACCACCATCATCATCATCATTATCATAGGTGGACTCTGATTAATTATCTGGCGACTAAGCTTAGTTGAGTCCCATATCCAATGGTCTCATGATGACGCCACAGCCGATGATATCAACCTTTCTTCTACAGTTTTGCATTTGGATTTTGGAACCGCTCATATTTATTGCATTGATAGATTTGCTCATGATTAACTTAGTCCAAAGGATTATATTTAAACGGCCAGATAAAAACGATTATTTTTGGAAAATTTAATTATTATTTGTTGCCTCGTTTTCAGAATGATCGTCTGTCGCAAATGACTTTTCAGAACTTCTTCGCCTTCTATCGACAGCTGTGTGGTCGAACGGAGGTCGACAAAGTCTTCCGGGAAATGTGAGTTAATTGTCATTTCTAATGTTATTCATTTATAAACTGCGAAAACAGTATAATGTTATGCTGAGGATTTCCCACTATTAAATATCCAACTTCGGGATGTTGAAAACTTAAGTGAAGAGCTGTTGGAGTCAAAAGACTGCCAAAGACTCAGATGTGTCTATAGCTAGTGAGAGGCATGTCTCGCTGCCAAGGATAGATATGTCGACATGCATTATGGCGACCCAATACAAGATGGCGACCCAATGCAAGATGGCGACCCAATACAAGATGGCGACCCAATACAAGATGGCGACCCAATACAAGATGGCATAAATTTATTGTTACCATAAATTTATTAAATTATTAAATAATTAAAATTAATTTAATTATTTAATTATTAATTATTATTAATTATTTAATTATTTAATTAAATTATTATTAAATTTAAATTTATTGTTATCATAAATTTATTGTTATCGCCATCTTGTATTGGGTCGCAAATATACCTTGTATACCCAATACAAGATGGCGACGTCTGCGTTTAATAATGGCGACGTCTGCCTATTAAACGTATACACCGCCGCAACTGAAAATTTCAGTCAGCCGTTTTTGCTTACTGTGTTTCCTCAATGTTTATGCTCTTCTGGAAGGACTCTTAATGTGGGCAAACTCTTACGCCGATGCCTGTACTCATCTGTACGCAATTGGTCACATCATCTGACCTCTGGCGCAGATTAACCAACTGATGGAAATACAATCCATTGGCCAAATTTCTTCTAAATGAGACTAGAAAACAATAAATTTGATAACAGATTTCATTGCAAAAGCAATAATTAACCTAACTAAAACACGAATGCTATTATTTCTATTGCAGAAGCGACAATCGCCTTATTAAAAACACAAGCACTGCTACTATTAGTGCTTATTAGTTGCTTCTTAAAAGTGTAAACTCAGGCAAAACTCAGAATATTATATAAATTGTGCAAACTGCCTCAACTAAAAATCAGGAAAGTCAGACTTTAAAATATTCCAAACTCGGACTCGGAAAAATTCAACGCGTAAAACTCAGTGCTCGGGCTCGGCAAGAAATTCAAACTCGATTCGTGCATGAAAAGTATCACTATTCAGCGAATCGTCAGTAATAGCAAAAGCAAAGGCAATGGAAGAAGTAAGTAAGCAGCAGTTCCTCAGGGATACTCACAGGGAACCATTGCACCATTGGTGCAAACTGTTAGCGGCTTCATTTTCTCAGCCTTGGTATATGAGGGTGGTGATCTTCTCATGTGCGCAGTAGACATGGGGGTATGGCAGATGAACCACATAATCCAACGCTTACAAAATATCAATTTTGCCAAAGTGTGTGTACCAGACCGGTACTCATTGTCCTATGTATATAATGTTCTTGTCAATATGCAACATTTCATATAATATCTCTACACAAATGAGTAATTCCATAGATATGTACTGCATGCGTGAGGATATAAATGTCGACGATGATACCCAATAGTTACTGATATATTGGGAGTCCATGGCCGTCCAAACACTGCTCTCCAAGACTTTCAGCTTAATCATCTTGCTATACGTGTCATGCTGGAACTGCTACTTTTGTGCCTCCTCAGACGCTGTAGCGTTAATAATGTGATAACGCATCGACGTATACAGTGATGCGTCATCATGATGGCGCTTCAAAATGCATGCACACGTTTGTCATTTATGTGTCCACTTAATGTCCAATTGCGACATAAGAGTCTGCTTCTGTCAAATGTCTGCAGTAGATAAAGAAATATCGTTGTCCACAGCTAAGACCCACATTATGTGTATATGCAAGTATACCACACATTTATACAGGCATACATGTACATTACTAGATTATGCATAGGCATGCTTATATATTTTTATGTTACTTGGGGGCCATGCATAAATTACGTCACCCAGTTTTGGATGATTTTTGACCACTTCCCCTCTCGTCATAAATGAGGTCTGGTTTTCTATGCGCTGGTTCACTAACGGGTGATATTTCGACACTTAACGACACTTAACATCAATTAGTCTGACAAGGAGATCCAATCATCCTAGCGGCGCTATATAAATTTAATTTTTAAATAAATAATGTAACGTGTGACATTTACAATGAATAACATCGCAGTGCTATGTCCGTCAGCAACAATGTCCATCACTGTTCACAGACGTTCGCCGAGCAGATCTGAACCCACGATCGTAAGGCCACAGCCAGGCGCGCTACCGTAGAGCATTATGATGCATGATGTTTGTCAGTGGGGCACTTGTAGACAACAAGTATGCCTAGATATTTATCTGCCATCTGATGACTATGTATTCAACGGTGCCTGTATTTTTCAATATGCTCCTCTGTGTGTTTGCTTGTATGTGTGCCTGTGCGTGTATTTGTCTTCGTGTACGTATCTCGTAATGGCGGCGGCGGCGCTGGTACTACAGACGATAGGGGGTCATTAATATGGCGACAGACATCCTCCATGCAAAGAGGTTCAGGCACAGTGGTGGAGGCTGTCGCTTGCAGGGCCGATGTTGTGCAAGATCGGTTCCGAAGGAATACTGTCCGGACTCCAACCACAGCAGAAAGAAGTGATGCGATGCTTAGAGTATTCTCTTCTTGTCTTGATGGAGAAGTTCGATGCGAAACAACATTAACAACCCACCCAAAAGTCTGTAATTTATGCAGACGTAAATGCAAAGACCCAAACAGAAATCTGACGAACTAAGCGCAACCAAGCGCCAAGAGACGTCATCGATCACGTGAACCAATCACATTAATGCTAGAAACTGCTTTTTCGCGGAAAAGATCCGACACCACACCGGGTCTTCTGCTGGCTGCAGTCGTCGAAGGCAAAGCAACGTTGTACTGTCAATGATATTTCGGTGCTGATAGAGGCAGCTCCATTCCAGGCAGCGCTGGTCTTCGTGTAAGAGAGAGCAGAACCAGACTGATAAGCAGGCAGACAAACAGACAGATGTTCACAGAGATACGCATACAAACAACATTATTGTCCAAAAGCCTCTGCTTAGCAATTAGCTCCTGGTGCATCTAATTTCACACATCTTTCATGAGACAGACAGACAACAGACAGACAGACAGACAGAGAGGCCTAATAACAGACCGTCAGACAGCCATAGAAATAGAATGTGAAAGCATAATTACATGCATATACAAATATAAATACACAAATAATTTATACATCGATTCGTTATTGAAATACACATGCAGGCGGGAATATAGAAATCTTACATACACATAAACACGCATATACACAATTACACATATGCACGTTTGAATAAACATGTATGGCATAATGGCATTTGTAAGCATAATATTCTTAAATACGTACCCACAAAATACTTAGAATTGGCATTACATTTTTCAGATAGACAGGCATCCAGATAGACAGACAGTAGTGAGAACATTGTTCCAGGATAAGATCAAACGAAATGTTGTATTGTATTTTAGCTTTTGTAAAGAGCCCATTGTAGGATGAACTGTTCAGAAACGCTTTCATTGCGCAAGGCCCCACGAAAAGAAGCAGGTTATAAAGGAAGAAAGACTGGCTGATAGAATTGTAGTACGAGCCGAAGGAGAAAGCACGTCTCAAAGGGATCCAAAGAATTTGGTCTGAACCATAGCAGTTCTTGAGCGGGGAACAACAAGGTCCACCCAACTACGCTTTGCAGGTTAATGACGACAAGAATTTAATGGTCATGGTGCTTTAGAATTGTCCAGAATTGCATATTATGCACGTTCCGCTTGGAATTAAAATGCATTGCTCCACCTAAACTCGTTGATCACTTGCGTTGTTCCTACTAAACTGATTTCTTTAGGCCATAAGTCTTTTCGTGTAGGCTACATGTGTACTGTCACTTAGGCCTATTTTGCGCCATCCCTTCCCATAGAGCTCCGTCTTCTATCTAAGAACTCCTCATCTTCACTTTACGCCTCTCTTAATTATAACTGTTCCTTTCAGCCGAGGATTAGGCCGGGAGCGCCTCTGAGTAGATGTCTTGAAGGGGCGCTATATCAAGTATTTTTGATTGACTGATTGATCCCGTATGTTAATAAGCGAATTCCTATAATTCTTTAAAACTTATCTTCTGCAGTTGATGCTTGTTGGCTTCAGGGGTGGCAAAAAGGGGTACATAACAGCGGAACAGTTCGTCGAGTTCTTGAACTTCGAGCAACGTGACCCTCGACTCAACGAGATTCTCTATCCACCATCAGATGTCAAGAAGGCGCACTCACTCATCAACCAGTTCGAATCATGTCGCAGTTTGGCAGTTAAAGGTTACAAATCTATAAGTCAATTCATGAGTAAATGAAACGAAATCAGACACAAAGTGTATAACATACAGTTCACACATGAATTGTAGTGTAAACAATTATTAGAAAGTCCGATTGACGAGCAGGTTCTAAGACATAGGGCAGAGCATTAGGGCTGGGCAGGGGCGTCATTGCCCCCCCCCCCGGTCCCAAGGAAGGAAAGATATTCCCCCCCCCCACCTTAAGAAGCAAATAAATCATGTCTCCCTACCTGAAATTTGAGTGATTTACCTCTGGACCCCCCTATCTGAGCGCCCCTGAGGCTGGGGACGTTCAATATCTTGATATTGCAAATGCAGCAACTTTGACTTTTGTAAGAAATCAATGTTGATCTGATAATGAATAGCTTGAATATCTGCAGAACACATTGAAAAATGCTAGAGCAATGAAAATAAGTAAACCCACGAGAATACTATTAGAATAATAGACAGAGAACAAATTAGATTAAATTTAACAATAAATAAATCAACGTCAAAAGGCAAAAGCATAGACAATAAAAACTCTTGTCTTGCCATTCATACATAGGTCATCTCTCGCAAGACGGATTTCTCCGTTACTTACTTAGCGATGAGAATGCAGTTCTTCCACCGGAGAAGTTCGACCTTAGCGACGATATGAATCAACCTCTTTCACACTACTTCATCAACTCCTCCCACAACACGTATCTCACTGGTAAGTGTCTAGTGTGAGAGTGAGAGTGGTTCGTACAGAAGCAATTGGTGTATCTTCACGTGGCTGCTCAGATTCACATTTTGGTGTTACATTGCAGCCATAACAAAGTTGATTAATCTTCTTCTTCCTCTCACTCCTCCTCCTCTCCCTTCTACTCATCATCAGCATCATCGTCGTCGTCATCATCATCAATCATCATCTCCTTCATCATCGTCTACTTCCACTTCTTCTTTATCATCATTATTATCGTCTCCTTTATCATCGTCTACTCCCACTTCTTCTTTATCATCATCATTATCGTCTCCTTCATCATCGTCTACTTCTACTTCTTCTTTATCATCATCATTATTGTCGTCGTCGTCGTCATTATTAACATAATTTTCAACTCATATCGTCATTGTCACAACCACCTTAAAATGTCTCTGTAAAATGTGTATATATAGGTAAATCATCGTCGTCGTCATCATCATTTGTTAGAACTAAGACCGCCTCTGATTAGGTTGTACTGGGAGAGGCGCTATAGAAATACGTGCATGCACTACAATCATCATCCTCACAGCGTGGTCGTTGTGCTTCTAACCGTGCGGTCAAACAGGTAACCAGTGGACCGGAAAGTCGTCTGTTGAGATCTACCGACAGGTTCTGCTGACCGGATGTCGTTGCGTTGAGTTGGATTGTTGGGACGGAAAGGGCTCCGACGAGGAACCAGTCATCACGCATGGTTTTACCATCTGCAGCGAAATATCTCTTAAGGTCAGTCCAGCAATGCAGGTCGACGCTGCGTAAGACAAGACAGTGTTATGGAGGCGCTACATAAACTCTGGCATTCGCATTCAAGCTTTTCTGTCTTTGAAAACTATAATTGTAGACATAATATGTTGTCTCTGAATTGTCTTGAGTTAATTTTTACAGTTCGAGTTGTTTTGAGGCTTTTTGGACGAGGGAACCACCTATTAAACGTTTAAATCAATGCAATATTTTAGTTTCTAGCGCACTCTTGGCCACTAGTAGCCTAATATCTTAAATTCTAATTGCCAATCCCTAGTTTCCTTATCCTTTATTTTTCTCTAAAACAATTTTTTGCTCAGACCATTGCGCACTGCGATAACCTCTGAGCAAACGATTCGCCCTAATAAAAGCGCTCTATAAAAGATTTTGAATACAAGGTCTTGACGTATTTACATGTAAGTCTACACTAATAGTCGTCTAGTTATTCGATGTTTCTGCAGTTTGTGCTTTTTGTGAAAGGATTGTAGCGATAACGTAAAGCAGATAAGCGTATGATGAGGTTATTATAGCTTGATTTACTGGTGTGGTATGGTGAGACAATGGAAACTGTGCGAATATTTAGAACCTACGATTGTGCCACCTTCCATTTAAGGCGATCGTTAATTAAGGCGTGTTTAATAAATTAAGAATTTTGACGTATGCCCATATTTATCCGAGTTTACGGACACAGGCCAAAGCAGCGAATGATAAGTAGGCTTGACTCATTCAGCATTTAGAATCCATCGGAGTTTAGCTAGAAACCAACCACAACATAAAAATGTGGAGAGAAGCAAACTAGTATGCATTATTGCTTTTTGGTCACTTTTAATTAAATTGGCAATTTGCCTTATAACACAGCAATGATTGCTACTGTTGACTAAGTGGTTGACGTTGTTCAAGCCTAAGTAGGCTACGTGTCGGAAGTAACGTATTTTTAAAGAACGGCACGTTATGTCTACATGATTGGTTCTTTTGGTGACACCGCGATCAGTCAACAATAGCGAGTGGTTAAAATAAGTCTTAAGGCTAATAATTCTTATGTGCAGCGTGATGTTATTGCCAGTAATAACTACAGAATCGGCCTATCAATCAATCAATCGATCGATCATCAAAATGCACGGTGTGTAAACAGCAAAGTAACAGGTTACCCAGTAGCTCAACTAAGAATCAAATGATCAGGTTAGCTAGAGCCACCTGGAATTGATACAATTCGGCAGGAAGGCAGATTTATGCCAACCCTTGGGAAATTAAACTACTCCAAACAACTCTGTTCAGCTGTAAAAACTCAGTCTGCGTCACGACCAAGTGATAATTATATCCGGTGCTTTGAGTTCGAACATCGTATGTTACTTTCTATAATGTGGAAACCGGGTCTCAAACGCACGTGCAATTCATCTGCGATCCTCTCGCCTGCTGTCTAAAAATGGAAGCAATTTAAAGGTGCAATAATAACTACTCGGCAAAAAATACGACGCAAAACTAAGACATGTAATATTTCCTCGACACAGGAAGTACTCGAAACGATCGCGGACACGGCATTCAAGGTTTCCGACTACCCTGTCATTCTGTCGTTTGAGAATCACTGCAGGTACGTAAGATAAGCATGACTCAAAGGTTGATTTACTGTACACGTGTACAACTGAATCCTATACGAGTATACGTTGTCTGTAAAGAAACCATGTAATGTGTGTGTGTGGGTGTATGTGTGGGTATGTGTCTGTACGTATAGGTGTGTGTGTTTGTGTGTTTGTGTGTGTGTGTGTGTTTCAACATTATCTATACGACTAAAAACCACTTGGAAACATGAATGGCATCATATTTAAACGAAGTCTTGCGTGTGTGCTCTGACAAAATATCTAGTCCTCTCTCTTTCGTCTGTCAGCAGTGTGCAGTTTATTGATTCATTTTATAGCCTAGTTCTTTTTTGCTCGTCATAGGAAAGATCTTGCAATAATTCTATCAATCAATGTATACAGGTATACTTGAGTAGCGTCTTGAGCATTGTGGGGCTACCTAGTCTTTGGTGTCGTAGTTCTACCCAATTGACCCCATAGCGAGTGCAGTGATGAATAAGTGACCCTATAATGACTATATATATTGATAGCGATTACTCACGATATTAAGAAATTGCGCTGCCTCAATTTCACTGCATTTCTTTCTTTGAAAGAAACTGTCTTTATCTTACTTTGATTGGATTCATTCCAGGAGCATGCTGCTTCCACCTTCGCTGAATGCAATAAGTGAAAAGTAGTCTGAACAACACTTGCCTTCTAATTCTCATCGTCATCTCTCACCTCGATTACTAAAACTCTGTTCTCTCCGCTCTCCCTTCATCGACTCAACAAACCTATCCTCATTCTATACAATGCAGCCCGCCTAAAAAAAACGTCTTATCGCCTTCAAAATCTCCTTCCTCTTGTATCAAATCAAATCAAAAGTTCTTTATTGTTCACCAAACCAAATTCGAAAGTAGCAGAAACATGAAATTATGCAAGTGAGTAAACTATGGTTAACACATTTGCATAATAGCAGACAAAAGTTATGCCCCAAAGGAACGAAACGTTCTGCTAGAAGGTGCTGCCTCATTACACCAGATACATTGCATTGGAGTGATTACAACAATATGCACCAATTATGGTTCATTACAATGTTTTAACACACTTATTCAATTACACTGTTCCTTAATAAAACAACCAAAATTCACAAATTATAGCGCTGTGAATTTAATTATACACTTACAGGTTTCATACTATTGTACAATTGCACGATGATATCATATTATACAGTCATAATATCCAAAAGGCCTTCCGTGATTTACTAAAGTCAGCAATGCATGTGAAATACGACAATGACATTAGAAACCTGTAGGCAGAACGGATCATACATTCAGCAGGTAGTATTTTAACTGGCGTGTAAACAATTACAAAGATGAGAAGCTTGTCAATTCTTTTTGGCAATGAATTCCAGTAGTTGGGGTCATATATTTTTATGCTATGATGTCTAAGGGTAGTACGAACACAGATGTATTGTATTATATTCTCTATATGGAACCTCTCCTTCTATATCCTCTATGGAACCTCTCCCTCATACAAGATATTCATGGTCACGCCATGTTTTGATTCTAACACCAGAGGACCTCGATCATCCATGCATTCTCACTAGCCGAATGCTCGGAAATCATGCCTGCTCGGTCTCAGAACCCTTACAATGAAGCAGTCTTAAAACTTCAGTTCGACTGTAGGCCTACACATCTGTTCCTCAGTTTAAATGTCCTAAGTTAAAATTCATATATTCACATTGTACTGTAACTACGAATATAACGAAACACTCTCTCGTGCAAGACCTGTAAATCTGCAGATGCATTGTCTTGTCTTGTATTTATTGTCTTGTATTGTATTGTAATGTATTTTATTCTTCAGTCCTCGACAGCAGATAAAGATAGCGCAGCACTGCAGAAACATATTCGGCGAATGTCTTCTTTCCGATCCTCTCGATGGCTTTCCGGTAGGCGTTTCAGATCTCACTTCCGTTTCACTCTTTGGTTGCTTAGTTGTAAAATTGTAATCGAACATTTGTAATGCGCCACATGGAAGGGATCTTTTATTATGCAAATGTTATATCTTTTATGACCGTTAAAATCGATGCTATTATTTATTCCCCTTGTAAGTAAGATATATTGTGTGTTTGCTTGTGGTCTAATAAAGAATATTCTAATTCTTATTCTAAGAACAATTCAGAGACAGGTTTTCTATGCTGGACTGCGGTAGCACGCGGATAATCTTCGAGCGGTGGAAAACTCTTGACTAAATGCGACAGTAACGATGTTCTTGGATTCAATGTACAAAATGGGGCTGCACTGGTGCAGTCTTTGAAAATGGTTTCTGTGACTTGAATTTGAAGGCTTTGTCAAACTTATCGTGCAGCATGGCCGTTGTATATTGTGTAACATGTACGTGACAAGATGGCTATCGCACGCTTAAAACTTCGAAAGGTGATTATCTCGAAAAACTCTAAAATGTGAATTGTCATGAAAGAAATGTATTGAAGTAGCGGTGCATGCACAGACCTCGGGTATAGTAGTTTTGGTGGGGTCATTGAGATTTTGTTAAACTTATTGTTCAACATAGTTGACGACGTTGTCAAAAGTTTAGAATAATCACTTCAAGCGGGACAAATGAGACCTGGTAGTTGCGCCGACGGGCGGTGAGGTTTCAGACGGTTTCCAACCGTCCACCTGTCCACCTCAGTGTCTGTTGTAACAGCAACTTCCCTAAGCACCTTCCGTTGAAGGTATTCGAGAGTCACTTGAACGGTAGATGAGAGCGGTCATGTGGAAACAATAAAAACCGGACGAGGAGAAATTCTTTAATCTGATATCTGAATATAATGCATATTGCGACGGATCAGACTGGAACCACTCGGGGTATTCTCGAAAGCGTAGAATCTCACATTCCATGACCTGCCCAAAATACCTACTATGATTAGAGAAGCCAGTGGGGAATGGACAATGACTTTCAGAGTAACATATGTTCTTATATGTTCTCAAATGTTCTATAGTCTGTAGACCTATATAATGAACATCTTGGAGTCAAAATCCCATAACTGATTTTAATATCATCATCTTTCTACAGAGTATTCCCAGTTCTGAGATTGACATGATTCGATCGATGACTCTCATATTGTTCATAAAGTATTCGAGATCATTAACATTCGCTTTTAAATTGAGTGTGTTGTGATAGACAACGTTGCTGTGCATATTTTTATAAATATACTGGAGTTAACATGTAGCCTATTGCTAGAATTGTTGTTTATTGTGATTCATTTGGTGCTTGGTGTCAATAAAAATCTTGATGCAGACGCCAACAGTTTGGCAAATACACGCAGATCGCAAACGTGCAAAATCCTTATAACAATAAAGATGGAGCGGTATTGCAAAAACATATGCCGCCCAATAAACTGAATTTATAGCCTATAACGGAGACAGTTGTTGCAAGCTGTTCGCCAGCTTTATGGGTACTTGGAACTCGGCATCTAAAGCAGGGTTTCAGTGTATATGCCTTGACATTATGGAACTATAAAACCAAGCGATCAACGTGTTTAATGGTTCTAGGAGGTCGTTCTTAGGGGCTCGATGCATGTTGGTACATATCTTCTATTTTAGAGTAGGGTAATAATCATCTGTGTGAGATTACGCGATTATGCAAACATGATGAAAAAAATGTAATTAATTCAGTATTTAGCATTTAAATATATGTCTCAATTTTTATTTATTTTCTGAGCGATGACTAGAAACACATTTCAAGTGAACTTTGAACATGAAAATTTTCTATAAGACCTACGTTTTACCTCAAAACGATTTGCAAGAAATCAAAAGGTGGGGTAGCAAGACCGAGATCGATGCATCATAAAATTTGTCTCATGCACATTTCTTTAATTTAAAGACCACGCAACTCAGCTTTCCACTAACGACTGAAGACCGAATTCTGCAAGCGGGACTGTCCTGGTTCTACTCAGTACCACCACTCGACCGTGCATCATCATCACTTATAGTCACCGTAGCATTATGCCTCTCCTCGGTGTGACCTCCCTGATTCGGGATTGACTCCAGAATGATCACAACAGCCTGGTCAATACTGGTTTGACTCGATATAATGATGGTAATTGAATTGATCAACCTGACATGGCTTATGTGTGGCGTAAGAATCTATGATAGTCTGTCTTTCAAATCAATGGGATATTGACCAAGGGTGTCTTTGATCTGCCATTGGATGGCTAAGTAAGCTTATGTCGTCAAAACATGGAGTGTAGCTCTGGAGAGAAGTTTTGGTAACCGTATATGAATAGACTCGTGTTATTTCTTCGCACAGCTGGAACCCGATGTTTGTCTACCAAGTCCCGAACTTCTAAAGAGAAAAATACTCATCAAGAATAAGAAACGACACATTCAGAAAGGCTCGTTTGATTTCTGATATCTTCTTGTTATTTTACTTCTGTATTCTATTCGCCAATTTCTATGTTTATATTACTCTTAGCGATTTCCACACTGTTCGAATGTCAAATAAATTTTGCGCTTTTGTGGTTTAAACAAGACTTAGTGTGCTTCGTTAGTCTTGCATTGCCATCAATATTTTCCACGCGAATAAATATTTGTTGTTTTAATTCATTAATTTATTATTATTATTATTATTATTACCAGTAGCCGTAATGACTCTCTTGACAAGGCGGAGGAAAACACGAGTTTAATTTATGATTATTTATAACATTCAGAGCAATTTCTTTCTGCATATTTTTAAGTGGGCCTACTAGAATTTGTCGTTGTTTTTACATAAGCAATAAGGTTTTAGTTCATGGCTTTGTGAATACAAGCTAAAGCTTGCGTTGTCAAATGTTATGGGCTGACGATAGTAACATCAATCATAATTACAAATATCCACTTAAAGGTGCTCTCCCAGGGTATAGGAAGAACAATTTCCGGAGGCTGATGAAAGGGTTTTATGGCGTCGATGACCATATTACTAAGGACTAATGGAGACCATTGCAAACTACAATGTATTGAGGTAGGCCTACATGTAATCTATAATGCAATGGATTCATTATCGTAATCTTCAAACTTCTAAAGCGCCACTCGAAAGCCAAGCGCACGGTATCAGCTCATTCACAAACGCTGAGTAGATTAGGATATTTTAAAAGAAATTTCAAGCAGATATATTTTTGACGCACTCGACTGACAGCAAGCAAAGAACGATCGTTCTGGTAAGGACGATAGTTGATCGCTAGGCAGTTGTGATTGACAGCAAATAGGAAGTGGATTGACGTCGACATTAAAATTGATCGACAGCAGCATTAGTGACGTCAGTTTCTATTGTTTCAGCAGCCGACATAAGTGAATCGATGGATGATGCGGATCAGGATAGAAAGATGGGAATTTCCTACGAACAAGACTTTGAGGAGAGCACAGCGGATGGAAAGAAGAATCCAATGGCTGGGGAAGAGAAGGTATGCACCCCTCATAAAACACTTCGGTTAACAATACACACTGTAGGCCTATCGACCCTAACCCTAACCCTAATCCTAACCCTAACCCTAACCCATCGTAGTCTATTCAGTAGAATAGCAGCTGGCAGCGAGAAGGATTTCGTTCAATAAAACAGCCGCATTTTGATATTGCCATTCTCCCATAAGTGTACACGCGGCCATACCAAAGACAGCAATGGTGTAGACACACATTTATATTGCAGGGCAATTGCACGTGAAGCACTGTCTTGTCAGCTGCCCCTACACAGTAACTGCCTTAACGAGGTTCGAACCCGCATTCACCGCTCTAACTAATCGGCCACTTACACAACACTTTGGATAAGAAGATACATTAGTGTGACAAAAACAACTAGAGGCATCTGCATCTAGCTACCGTGGCTTACAATGAGACAACTTTTTCTAATTAACAATGCGAACCCACGTTATTTGTTAAGTGATGACGGTGTTCATTTGTCGATGATTCCATCTAAAACCACCGGTGCCTATCATGGCATGGATCAATGGGCACTTCGGAAATATGTCGAAGTCGGAATCACTTGGGCGCCTGCCTGCCTTCCTGCCTGCCTTTCTGGCTGCCTTTCTGGCTGCATGGCTGCCTTTCTGGCTGCCTTTCTGGCTGCATGGCTGCCTTTCTGCTTGCCTGCCTGCCTACCTGCTTACATGCTTACCTGCCTATTGGACCTCATGCATACAAAGTATTTTCGAGCAATAATTCTGACTTGTGACTTGACCTGCACTTCCACCATTTTAGTGGACCAGGTATACACGAGGGAGGCTGTAACTGGTTCCGTTTGGCTGAAGAGTTTACGATTACATGTAAAGTAAGCTTATAGGATATCCATTCCTACCTAATTGACGAAGTTGGCTTGTTGTTGGCAACTCATAATGTAGGATGTTGGTTTGTTGGATTTTTGAGGTGGCGTCGACAGCTCCAGATCCAGAAGCAGAAGTTGAAATGTCCGATCTGGTCAACTACGTCCAACCATCTCGATTCATCTCATTCGAACATGCAGAACGTTAGCTTAAAACTACTTCTGTTTTTTTTAAATTAATGGTACCATTTAAATACCATCGTCACCACCACTACAGCAACACCACTTCAACGACCATCAACACTGCTACTACTAGCCTACTGCCAACACTAATGTTTCCACTACCATTACATATTACTGCCGTTACAATTACTACCATATATCACACAAAAACAGCGTTAGGGATACGAGAAACAACGACGCTATATCAATTCCTTAAGAAGGCAAGTTAGGCCATTGATCGGTGTGCACAGTGATTAAACCGATGTGTTTACTGCGAAGCCCTTTACAACTGCGAGATACAGCACAAAACTATTTTACAGTTTCTGGGTAGGAACGGAAATGGTGGAACTTCGACATCGTTAGTATAGTCGTGACAGGCAATGGTTTCAGCGAATTAAGGAAATGTTTGTTTGTTGTGAATTTTCAGATGATAAGAAAAGCTTTACGTGCACCTCGTTTGTGGAGACTCACTCAACAGCTCTGCTCAACGAATTTCCAGTCGAATATGTCAAGTAGGCCTATCTCATAGGATCCAGTACAATCTAACACAGGCCTAATGAAACCTTAGAACTTCTATACCACTGTTAGGTATTGCACTATGTAGGCCTATATAGGTCGATCGAATGCACTTAGAACAAATTCCGTGGTCAATTCAGTTCTATTCAAATTGACGTCATTTTGATTTATGTATAAAGCGAAGATAATTATCGTACGCTATACTTTGATAAGCATGTTTTACATATATTGCGATTTGTGGAAAGTGAAGTCAATTTTATCACTTGGTTGAAACGAATATTTTTGAATGATGAGGAGATGCGCCATTGAATAAGAATAAACAATTAATAAATACAAACCAACAACACATACAATTTCCAAAGGCAACCACACCGCTTGCTTAAATAATAATAATAATACATATTAATATTAATAATATTAATACTAATAAAATAATAACAATAATAATTATAATAATGACAATAATAATGATCATAATAATACTAATAATATAATTGGAGCTCGCATCTCTACCATTAGTGGCGTTAAGCGCGAGGTTTCTTTCCTTTTCCAGCGTTTATCTATATGTATTCAACGCTATAATAATAATAATAATAATAATAAAAATAATAATAATGAAGTAATAATAATGTTATATAATAATTAACATAATGAAAAATCTACCCGAAAACATTCACTAAGACTAGTCTCGTAATTCTTACAGCTTCAATAAACGTCAGTTGAGTCGGATCTACCCAAAAGGAAGTCGCTCTGATTCCAGTAACTACATGCCACAGGTAAGTGTTCAGACGTTGATGACCCACCAGGTTGCCTACCCATGACGTAAGTAAGCCTATGAGTTCATGACACCGCTGTAGTCGTCAGTTAAATGTAATTCTAAATTTATATAGCGCCACTCATCGAAACCGGTTTTCAAGCGCGTTGCTGGTTTGCACCTCTCGTCTTTGGCGCTCACGCACAACTGTTGGCAACTGCTGCTTATGGAACTCTCTCTCTTATCGTGTTGGCACATAGCTTCAGGTGGAGCCAGGTAGCCGAGTGGATGGATCGCTCGTCCTGTATCGAGGAGGGCATGGATTAGACCGAGGCTCCAAGACTCCCTCTACGAGGACCTCGACTGAGTCCTTTCGCTCACAGATGATTTGTAGAATCTTGGGCATAATAATTACGTGCCCTTATGAACTTCGTAAGACGCTGTTAAAAATTTTATACTGTATCTTTGGCAAAGACTGTCTTTCGATCAAACTTGAAAAGTGACCGGTTTACGGTTCTTCTGACTTAAAGATCTTTCTATATTCACGTCTGATCATTGCAATCAATATCATTAAAGTTCATGTGATTTGTGCCATATTGTACCATATTAAGATGCACTTCATCATAATATTATTATGCCATAAACAAATGTTGTTATGTCTATCTAACAGCATACTCTACTTAAACTTAAACATAAAGAGCGCCTCTGAGTAGCTAGTTCTGTGAGAGGCGCTATATAAATTCTCAGATACGATACAATACATTGCATCATATTGTGCTAAAAAGAGTTAATGTAAATTGCATCACATTGCATGGGTATAGCATTGATTGATAACCCACATGGTGGTGATGCTCTTCCATAGCTAAACCAGAAAGATCTAAAATGAACAAAATACAACTTTTCGGAATTTCTGTAATAAACCAAACTTTCTCTGCCTCCTCGTCCTCCTTCTCTCCCTCCTTCTGTTCCTCTTCATCCTCCTCCTCCCTCCTGTTGTCTTCCTGTTAATCTTCCTCTAGTCCTTTCTCCTCCCCCTATCTTTTTTCTATTCTTCCACTTCCATTTCTCCTCATCTTCCTCTTTATCTTCCTTCTCCAGCTCTTATTCTTCGATCTTCCATTTCCTTTCCAATTCATCCCTTTCCTCTTTCACTTCGTCCTCCTATTCACGTTTTTCATCATCGTGGAAGGTATGCGGCTAACGTGCCATGTCCTGTAATGTTGTAGATCTTCTGGAACGCCGGCTGTCAGCTAGTTGCCCTGAATTTCCAAACGTTAGGTGAGCATTAGGAACTAGGTAAACTAGCGTCCCCCTCATCCGTAATCCAGGCTTTGGACCAACGAGGTTGAACTTAGATCAATTTTATTCTCTGTCCTCCATTCCACACGTACAATCTGTTTTCCCAAATTCCCACTCTACACTATAGTGACTAGAGTGATTACGCATCTATGGACTTTCTATGTAGCGAATCAACGATTTACGTGAATTGACGAGGACCACTTACAACAAGCATACCGACACACTTGCCGAAAGGAGAAGAGGAACATTCCACTAAAAAACATATACATATACACAGACATACATACAGACATACATACATACATGCATGCATACACAACTCCGCTAGTCTTCGTTTTTCTTGGGATAAATATAAAACATGTTCTACTCCATGGCATATACATACAATGTTCTGCGTATCTATCTATGTTGTGTAACTGTTTTCTTAACAAGACTTGGCGATGCAGTTGAATCTGGGTTTCTTCGAGCGCAATCGAATGACTGGATATCTGTTGAAACCTGAATGCATGAGAAGAAAGGATCGACAGTTCGACCCATTCACTGATTCAACAGTCGACGGAATCGTCGCAGGCCACGTCGAGATCAAGGTTCGCACAAAACCATCACAATGTCAGAAGAACCGCTTTAGATCGTAGCTAATAGGCGAAACTTGATTTATAATTATTCTCTCTCAGACTCTCTGGCGTCAGTTAGGTCACGGCCGTTTTAGAATGATAGTGATGACGACGACAACGATTATGATGACGATGATGACATTGACTGATGATTCAAATGACAAGAGCGGCGAAGGTTGCCTTCGCTCTTCGTGATAACAACGGCAATAATTATGATGGCGATAATGAAAATGACGATAATGGATATGACGACCATGAAGATGACGATAGTGAAAAAAACGACAATGAAATGACAATAAATGAAATGACGATAATGAAGATGACGGTGATGACCATGACAACAACGATGATGACGATGACCATGATGACAACGACGATAATGAATATAAGCAGATGTTATGGGTGATATCAGGTGATATCCGGTCAATTTCTAACGGACAAGAAGATCGGAACCTACGTCACCGTGGAGATGTACGGACTTCCGGCGGACACTGTTCGCAGGAAGTTCCGGACGAAGGTGGTTCCCGGAAATGGAATCAATCCGGTTTATGACGAAGATCCCTTCATCTTTAGGAAGGTTAGAGCAGCCATAATTACCCTCGATGCATATGTTAACTGGGACCACATTTGGTCCTTGGCTGTTCACCCCATATGGGCCCAATGTATGCACCTCCAGAACAATGCTCCGTCTAATTTATTGGAGGTCATTTGTGCAAGAAATTTTGCGTAGGCAACATTTTATTAATGGTGCACATTTTTGTGCGCAGATCCGAACTGAATGCGCTGATAGTTAAATTAAGACCATCCGTCTAAAAGGACTATGGTGCTGAGTTCTGTTAACCTTGTCAAAATATAAATAATTAAGGGATTCATCAGCCAAGGAACCAAAGTTTCTGGAGTAAGGTAGACCAGAGCCGACTAGGAGACTCGCTTTGCATGGTTTCATAAAATAAATCGTGACTCGTTATTTTTGCCAAAGCATTTTGTGTGCGCGAACCAAATTATTGTGTGCGTTGGTTTCACCAGAACATGACCCGTGTACGCACGCACATGCGCACAGCTTAGAGGGAACACTGTTCCAGAGGCACCATGCAGGACCCTATGGGACACCAAACGGGGTGGCAGAGCAGGAGATACCGACTACTCAGCTCGGAACCAGCTGTCAAGAAATTATGGGAATATATATATTTGTTTTTGTAAAGTAATGTATGTAATACTATGCATGTTTAATATATGTACAATATGCATGCATATGTATGCATAGGCTACATAATCATTCATATTGCTATTGTCGATAGATACTTAGTGTTTTAGTATGAGTGCTGCATACCATAGGCTATAATATTATATATAAAGATAAATTTTATATATTTAGTAACATATATAAAGCCATTTATATCATTATTATTATTATTATTATTATGAAAGCCAACTTAGTACCAAACAAACGGTCTTTACTTTGAAATGTTTTAGTAATGATATTAAGAATTAAGTATCTAAAAATTAGTTTTTCTACTTACCTATTTTTCCAGGTCGTTCTACCGAGCTTGGCGTCCATGAGGATCGGCGTTTATAGCGAAAACAACACAGCCCTAATCGGACACAGAATTCTCCCGGTTGAAGGCCTTAGACCAGGTAAGAGACCTTTAAGGGCGCTATACTAATGTTCATTTTCAATTATAATTATGTACAGGCCAAGGGCTACAGAACTGCAGAACGATGCGGGGACAGTATATGCCCCCAATTCCGTCATGCATTTTAAAATCAATTGTCCCCTTCCACAGTCAATTGTCTCCATTCTCTGACTTAAAAGTAAAACGCAAAATTGTTTTATCCAGCTATTATTACCGCGGCTGTGCGTATAGTTTATCGATGAATTGAATTTTAATTTGTCCTTATCTTTGAACTAACAAATTATCTTTTAACTGTGAGTTTATCTTTAATTGTGATTTTCTTTGAATTGATAGGTTATCTTTGAACTGACACAGTATCAATTTACTGATATCGTCTCATAACTAATACGCTTTTTTTTAACTGTGAGTTTGCCATTGAACAGTGAGGTTATCTTTGAACTCTGAGTTTAGCTTTGAACAGTGTGTTTATAATTGAATTGTGAGTTTACCTTTGAACTGTGAGTTTATCATTGAACTGTGAGTTTACCTTTGAACAGTGAGTTTAGTTTTGAACTGTGAGTTTTTCAGGTGAGTTCGGGTGTCCCTTTCAGCGGGATTTAAATCCCATTTGGGGCTCCCCTTGTAGTCTTTAGTTTATAATACCTGTTGTTTGTGTGTTGAATACTATTTCCTATGGCTAAAATGAACGAAATTCAATTGAATTGAATCTTTATACTACGAGTTTATCTTTGAACCGAAAGGTTATCGTCACATAGGACTACGAAACGAATGCAACCAACCAAATGGAATGGCAACTCTTTTTGTACATATCAAAGTCAACGACTACATTCCAGATGGACTGGCAGGTATGTAGGCTCATTCAGTAACCACACAAGTGTACATTACATTACCATCACTCTGCCCCTCTTTCTACCACCCTACCTTCATTCCGTCGCTTCCTCCTTCCGTCCATTTGTATCAGTCCTTCCTCTGTCTCCATCCTTCAATTTTTCCTTCCGTTAATTGCTTTTACCATCTGTCCGTCCTTTTCACTTTCTCTCTGTCTTTCAGATTTTATCTTGTCCGACTTTTCGGTTGCTGTTCCTTCCATTCTTTCTCCCTCCTTTCCTTCTTCCCTCCTCCCTCCCTCCCTCCCTCCCTACCTACCTTCTTTGCTCCATTCTTCGCTCCCTTCTTCGCTCCCACCCTCCTTCCCTTCCTTACTTCCTACCTTCCCTCCATCTATCCTTCCTCTTTCCTCATACCCTTACCTGATTCTGTCCTTACTCCGTTAAGCCCTTTTTTTCCCCTTCATTTTATCTTCCTCTTCCTCTTCATCCTTCCTTGTTTATTCTTTCCTTCCTTCCTTCCTTTCTTCCTTCCTTCTTTCCTTCCTTCCTTCCTTTCTTCCTTCATTCTTTCGTTCCTTCGTTCCTTCGTTCCTTCGTTCGTTCGTTCCTTCCTTCCTTTCTTCCTTATGTCCTTCCTTTATTCTTCTTTCTTTCCTCCTGTCCTATCTCTTCAATTCGTTCTTCCGTCCACCAAGGTGTGCGTTCTTTCCTCAATCACTGAAATTGCTTTTATAGATTTCGCCGCTGCGTTGGCAAATCCAATCGCTTATCAGTCGCAGTTGGATAAACACGCTCAGCAATTAGCCATTCTCGAAGACGACTTCGAACCAGAGGCCAGTGCTAATTATCACTAATCAATTCAATTAGCATCGCAGCCACAACACATCTCACTTGCATGACTATTACAACATATATATATACATATATATATATATAATGTGGGTCCAAGATATGGTTGCACCCGTTCAGGACCAAACGCTCTCCGATTAAAATCTACTCGAATGTGTATTATTCGCATTAATTTAATTATACGTGTTTGTTGTCAATGTTGTTGATCTCGACATCTCTAACTCTATAATTATCTGAATGTATGTCCTGGACTCGCATCTGTCCTACTAAGACTGCATTTCCCTCCAAACTGAAAATTTCTCTCTTCCGATTTATTTACCGTTTTTTTATGTTTATGCTGATTCAATGGGCACTTATGAACTTTACAAATTAGTTTGTATTTGATTTATAAGGTAATCTAACTGCAAATTTAATTAATGGCATTAATATAATGATGATTGTGTGTTGTTTGCGAGACCAACATGACTCAGTAATGTATGAACAGTATGGCCATTTCATTTCTAGAACAAATGCAAGTTTAATAAGTGTCTGTGATTTAATTCGTATTGTAATATAAGACATTGATGATTTATGCCACAAAATGGCATCGGTATAATAGGGTCGATATTGTGTTTGCAAGACCAACGCGCTTCATTTAGGTAGGACCATTTTTTAAATGAACATGGCTATGAATATCGGTAATTATTTTAATTTTGTATTGCACGGTAAAACGCAAATGATTTATGCCAGATATGTCATTAATATCATAAGGGGCCAAAAAACTCTTTTAGGGCACTAATATTATATGTATCGAACATTAATATTCCACTAATAAGAGTTTCACCAAGGAAATACATCCCTTTATTTGATAAACACGGCCACATTTATCAATCTTCTAGCCATGATCTTCTTACTCACAATAGTTATTGTGGTAGAGTTAATAATACTCATTTAATGCACATGCAAGTCAGTTTATAAGAAAATCCTAAGTATTTCTGCTGCAATTCGATTCCTGTCTAAAAACTTTTTGTGTGTAAGCAAGTCAACTGGTAAATATAGATGCAACTCACCACGGTGCTCGTAAACTAGTCCGCTTCAAAGCAGCGCTTCATCAATCCTTGAGTCTACGATTACGATGTTATAGCCTCATGATTGTTTGCTTCATGTCCGCAGACTTCCGTGCAGTCTTCCGGGATAGAATCTGCAGCGCACCCAGAAGTAGCCTCTGGCAAAGCAGAGTTCGCAATCAAAGGACCGAATCGAGTTGGAAGCGTCACCGAACGAACCCTCTCTCACCAGGACAGCGTCGGATCACTGGATATATCGAGCGCACCCGATGGTAGCCGGCTACGTTTTGTCCTCAAGAAATTATCCCCATGTCATCATAAGATGAGGTAAGGCAGGGTGATAGCCTGTCCTGAGAAAACTACCCCATGACATCGTAAGGTAGGTTGCGTTCCCTCTAAGCTATGTGGGAACCGTGGAGCCAGCGCACTCAAGAATATAGTGTGCACAGTGCGAAAAAATTCTTTCTCGAATAACTAGAATGACTATAAACTAATATTAAGGTCAGAATATAAAATTTAAAATAAGGTGAAGGCTAGTTAAGGAAACTAATTTTAGACAAGGAACTTTTTTGAGGTTATCAGAACTTATCACCATCTCGCCTTTTAGATATGATCTTAGTTTAACTATGATCGCATTCAACTAGGACCTGCACACAAAGTGTGAACCATTTATAAAACGTTGCATACAAAAATTCCTTGCGTACACTGTCTAAAAAAAATTAAAGGGAACAACGAAGGAGGGTAAGGTAGAGTGAAATATATTGGTCTATAAATGACAAGCTACAGTGTGTAGTATTGTGTGACAGCAGAAAGGGTCACGCTAAATCACTTCGAGCCCTTATTTTCACCCCCGTCCAAGGAGCTGGCAGCGACCAGGCAAGGCGCCAATATATATCAAATAATTGAATCATATTTAAAGCTGTTCTTAGTAGATTGATTACTTGATGAGGCGCTTTGTAATACAGTACCGTTGTAAAGTACAACTGTGAATTGAATATGCCCTCCTTATAAAGTTCGAACTTGCCAAGTACTATTGATTGTGCTATCAGCTGTGAATTGAGTATGCTTCTTCTCGCAGTCTGTAGCCAGGAGTTTTTTTTAATTTCTCGCGGTTTCTTCATTGTGGACACTGTGTATATAATTGTGGATCAGGGTTAAAGAGTTCCAGCGTGCCAGGTAGTCCTCTCCATGTGATCTCGACTGATGCCAGTGGTGCTTCAGCAAATTCCTCAAATCGACCAACCCTTACGAAGATCGATGTCGCCAGCACAACAAAACTCCTCGGTAGTGTAACATACATGCACTATCAAGATTAAAATTAGGCCTATAGCCTACGGTTGGATATCTAGATGACGCTAACTAATACAGATCGTCCCAATTTCCAACGGAAATGTTGATGAACCATATAATCATTTACAGTGGTTAAATTCAGGCAGATCCCACCGGTTCTTTGATCCGGAACCTCGGATTTGAGATCCATCACCTCAACCATGAGATCCGCCCTTCCCCCAACAGATGAGATCCGCCACACAAATGCATGTTTTCTTTAAAAACTCAAACATACACATCTTGTTTCACGCATTTTGTACTTTCCCGAACAGCAAATGCGACTACACATTCGCCACTTGGCAAAACTGGATGAGAAATTGAACCACTGATCATTTAGCCAAGCGAAGTGCATCGCTAAAGGAGCTATGAAAATGGAAAGGTTCACGGTTAAGCATTACGTCAGCTCTATAATTAACCTAAGGCTGTTAAGGTCTACACACACTCTTCAGTCCTTTGCGAGGTGCCATATTTAAATGCGCCATATAAATTCATGATCAAACTCAATTTACTCTTAATCACTTCCATAGATTCGGATGTGTTGGATCCCGCTGAATTATTGAATCTGAAGGAGAACCGACAATATGTGAAACTCGCGTCTAAACTAAACCGGGAATTAGAATCACTGCAACGCAAACACGAGAAGGTAGGCAGCTGTTCAGTCATTTTGAATAATAGGCCATGCATCAATTTAGATAAAGGCAAAGTTCATTTCTCACCTCCCACTATTGTATTGTATCCTGTTTTGGATATATAAGCCTGCTTACAAAAACCCAGCTTGCAGTGGTTACTCTTCAGAGGCGTTTCGAGCGTGAGTCCTCGCGACAACAAGGAGGTCTTCAGGCATATATTTATATATTATATTATATATATATCATATTTCTATTTATAACAATATCCAATACATGATGTTCATTACAGAGGGCTAAATTGAATACAATATAGATCACGCACATGTAGACCTAAGCTTCGTCTCATCGATTCACATCGCGCTATCAAGTCTCCGGTTCATGCTCCGATCTGCGCCAGGGTTATAGGTCACCCTCATTGCTGCAGTCCGCCTTATGGGAGGAGAGGACATCGGGAAACTCGATCACAACTCGTCTTTTATCAAAACCATTCCACTGGCTCCCCATCCGCCAGGGTATTCTATTCGAAGTCTGCTCCCACATGCGGAACTATCTTGGTGCCTCTGTTCCACTCTACCTCAGGGTCTACTGTAATACAGTGTGCTCCTTACCCAGTCGTTCCAACCTGCGGTCCTCAGCTTGATTGTGGACCCTGCGCAGTCCTCTGGTCGTCCAACGGAAGCGTACTAAGGCTCAATCTAGAAGTGTTTCCATTGCTTGCCTCTCTAGCGGAAATTGGCTACCTCAATCCTATAGGATCAACTACACAGGTTGGCCTTCTTATTCCCCTTATATGTTCCTTAAGCACCTGAAAGCTGGCCTTCGTCAGTGATGACACTGGCCCGGGTCCGGAGTGCCTGTTACTTATTTTGATTCAAATGTATTATGATGTGGAAATAACAATTGTAGTAGGCACAAATATGGGCAATAAAAAGTTGCCAGTTATTGACCGCGACTCAGCTTTCTGTGGAATAGCCTAATTTTCATAGTTTTCTGCAGTTCCAAAGTGCGAAGATTCAGCTTTTCCATTTGGAGGAGGAGAGGTTGTTGGCCAGTCAAGCCAAAGTCCGCTTCAGTCGTGAAAGATCTCATTCGAAATCCGCCAAACATTCGTCAGATGGTCAAGGGAACAGAAATCGACAGGAACTCGACTCTCTAAACAGCGAACAGTCGGCTCAGGTAATACTGTGTGGTTCAGCCGTGAAGAGGCGCTTACATTGTACTTCTGACCTTGTTTAGGACTAGCTGGAGTACCCGGCGTTGCCCGGGTTGAGACAGGATTTGGCCCTGGAGAGTAGGGAGACGGCGGCCGCGAGGTTCACCAACCCCTCTACTGAGTGTCCCAGGTTTTCCCCGAGCGAACGGCGAAGGTTTCGAGTGAATAGGTGTAAAAGTGTACAGATGCATAAACGGACAGACAGATACAGAATCTAGATGTACATGTATCTTCAACTTTTCCACTCTTCCTATTCCTTAGTGTTCATCTTTACTCACCTTCCTAACTTCTTCTTTTTCTCATTCCAGGCATCCTCTCTTCCCACCCTTTCATTACGTTTCATTCACCTTTCCTCAATCTAATCTCTCCTCCTCATCTCTAATTCCTTTTCTCTGTCTCCGTCTTCTCTTATTTCTATTCACTCCCTTTTGACAGAGAGAATTGTCTAAAACGATACTGTATCTATATGAATTATTATAAACCATGAAGGAGTGTGGTTTAAACTCAACACTGTGGTTAAGATGCAGGAAATGTTGCTAGACGATAAGATGAGAACTAACTGGAAGAGAAATAAAGGAAACTAAGACCAGAGCCATTGACACGGGTGCATTGAGTAGTATTTAGGTCAAATTCACTCCAAACTCACGCCCCTGGGACCAAACCACCACAGAACGCAACAGTCCATCCTGTTTGCAAAATTTCCCACGGTGGTCGTGGGGGCGGAGTAGCCTCCCATATCGAATACTGCTTGGAACGACTGGATTAATCATCACGGAATAATAAAGACATGTACACAAATTATAAATGTATATTTATTTTATTATTTTTTTTATCTCTTTATTTATACCATGTATAATATACATGTATACCTTTATTTACAGGTATACCATGTATACCTTTATTTACACCTTCACCTACACCTTCATCAGCTTCATAAAAAATTTACTTGCTTTATCGAATGAACATCTATGAAACACTGATCATCAGCCTCGATAATCAATTAAAAATTGCAGGTGCAAACGGCCAAACAGCAACACCTTGACGACCTGATGCAGACCTGCCGTGAGCACCACCGTGCTGAGTTTGAGCTGCAGATGTCCTCTGAGCCGATGCTCCACGGGAAACTGGATCAGCTGGCAGGTGCTTGGAGGGAAGGACTTCTCGCCAGGATCAATAAGATCCACGACCATGAAGTCATCGAACTCAAGAAGCAGCTCGATGCACACAACTGGGAAGACATGAAGGCACTCGCTAAGAAGCACCGTGACAAGAATGAACTCGCCAGGTACGTAGGTGATTGTATGACGAAGGCTCAGTCAACAATGACGTTGGTGATGATGACACGACGATGATGACAACGATGATGACAATGATGGCAGTGCTGCTGCTATGATGATGATGATGATGATGGCTATGACGATGATGATGTTCATTGTGACGATGATAGTTATGATGATGTTGGTCGTGTTTTTGATGATAACGACGACGACTACGGCGACGATGATGATGGTTTTGGTGATGTTCATTGTGATGAAGATAGTTACGATGCTGATAGTCGTGTTTATGACTATTACGACGACTGCGACAACGACGATGACGACGATGATGATGACGATGGTGATAGTTTTGATTGTGGCAATGATGATGATGACGACAACGACGATGATGAGATTGATGATGATGATGATGGTGGTGGTTATGATGGTGTTGTCGTCACCACAGCCATATGACGGCTATGTCGATAAAGATGATAATGAATACGACGAAAGGATGACAATTATTATGATTTTTGCGAGCATACTAACATCAGCAATATTAGTGAATCATAATTATTACGATGGAACACATTATAAGTGCGCTCAATCACTTGTTTTTGTTTCATTACTGTTTTATTATTTTAATTGCGGTTGGCTTATAAAACGTGTATATATATATGCGAAGATTATATCTACATTTATTTATACAAACACAAATACTGATAGATTTGGGCCTATTACTGTGGTTTCAGTAGTAACTCTATAGCGCAAACTTCTACTGGATCAATCGGTGGATCACCAAAACCAAAACGTAATGTCCTTCAGATTGAGCAAGCCGCTATGAGGTTTATTCAGTCACAATTCTCTGACCTGTTCCAAATTAATGACACCTTGACACAAGACAAAATCCTTGACATGTGGAATCATGCAAAATACAGCAGAAAGTTCACTAATTTTAATTCTTAACCGGTTTATTCCCTTAATGTCGCCGTGTCGTTTACATATAGACACTTTTTTCTTGCAGAGTGCGACGTGAAGCTATGCAGAAGCACATTGCGTTGGCAGTGCAAGAAAGACAAAAGGTGAGTGCTTCATTGTTACATTCATGAGTATACCTGGACTATCCTTTCATCTCTGTGTTGGAAGATATGCTGTTCGGGGTACACTCCTTGTTTGAGAACAGCGTTCATTCATTGCTTGAACTTTATAATGTAATGTACAGAAAGCAGAGGCGTTGCTTACTTATAGGTGCACTAGACGTCTCTAGGGCCCCCAAATCACAGCGGACCTCAAGCGAATGATAATATTTTTCCAGTTAAACGTGGCAATATTGCATTTCTTTTATTTATTTAAGAGTCATCTATTTTCGGTTGTTTTCAACAGCCAATTAGTATGCTTTTGCAATTATTGTTTGAGGACCGCCTCGGCCAGTTTATAATCCTAGCCAAGCTTGAAAACATCACAATTCGCGTCGATGAGGAGACCCTTGTCAACTGTTTATAGTGTTACATAGTTTATATTGCATGTGGCAATGAAAACAGGGAGCGGCTGCGCTCCTCTTCAAAGAATCTCCTGCATTTCCCTCGGTCTTCTACGAAGTTTGGGGACTGTTCCTTCTCCGTCTCAGGACCAACTGCATGGAACGGTCTCCCTGAACATGCGAAGAACGCGTCACCTCTTCAAGCATTTAAATCGTGACTTAAGACTTCCCTTTTCAAACAATCATACAACTGTAGTTTACATTTTGTTCTCGTGTACAGCTCCCTTTCTTTCGGCCTCGGCTGTGCTACGACGCTATATAAATTGTATTATCATTATTATTACTATTATTGTTACTATTATTATTATTATTATTATTGTTGTTGTTGTTGTTGTTATTATTATTATTATTGTTGTTGTTGTTGTTGTTATTATTATTATTATACAGCGCCCTTCAAGATCCCTACTCATACGCTACGGCCACAGCCAAGCGAAGCAGAAGCAGCTGATGTTTGTATCGCTTGACATATGATGCTTTGCTTTATAAATTTCGAGATTCAACTAAAGCAATAAAAAAAATTATTGGCGCCTCTTCAAGAAATATTCATTGGAGGCATCTTTTCGTCAGGCCAACTAAGCTGCTAAGTAGTTTGTATCTTGTCTGCAGCCAGGAACACATCAGTGTTTGAAAATCGTCAAGTCTGTCTGTCTCTTTTAAGGCTAATCATTAATCAACGAGTGTTACTTTGGTTTATCCGATGAACGATTTACTCCTGTTTTAGCTACGAGACATTTTGCAACAGCGAATAACAGAAATCGAAAACCTCTACTCTGATTTCATTCAACGAGAAACGACTGAAAGACAGCGAGTGAGTGTCACTTACTTACTCGCTTATTAATTTATTGATTCCTTCAAATAAAATTTTTATATTCATTCTTTGCTGTTTGCTCGTCCGGTCACATATGTTCGTTCATTTATTTATAGAACGCATGTACATCATGTGATCATAAAAATACTACAATCCAATGATCAATTGCTATAATCATGTGATCATACAATTGTTGTAATCATATTATGATCACTCAATTGACATGATCATAAGATGTTGCAATTACTATGATCATATGATCGTTCATGAGAATTGCTACCGGTATAATTATGCTATAATCATATGATCATACAAATGGCCAATTTCAATAATTTAGCAAAATTATATGATCATTTGAATGTCTTAATCAACATAGTTTAACTGAAATTGAGTGTCACATTTTAAGTAACCGAGTTCGATTAATAATGTAACGGTGAATCTCTTCCCGCTTCCGATACAGGAAGAGACTCGACTCCAGATGGCGTTCGATCAGAGATGTGCTCAGTTAGAGGAGCAGTGCAGAAGTGCGCTACAAAAGCAACCGGAAGCGAGTGGAGTGACGAAATCTTCTGGTCAACAGGATAGCAATCACGTGACTTCCGGCAGTCCCACAGTTAACGAAAACTCGACAACATCCACCTCAGAACCATCCGCGTAAGAATATATTTCTAGTGGAGGAATTTGTCGCGCCGTTACAAACTTCTCAAACACAAATTTGCGTATTATAGTGCTTTTAATCTTTTGTAACACACATTAAGCTTATAATTACAATCAGCGTCGTCATGATGACCATTATCATCGCACACAATTTGATCACGTCATCATCGTGTCATCATATTCTTGTTCTTTCTTCCACCTTTTGCGCCTTCATTGTATATGTAGAGGGATTAAAAGTGCAGACGGTATAAAGTCTCCTGTTTTATCGTTTGAACACATGCAACTGCGTTTGCATAATATATGCTAATTCTGCCCTTGATTTACATATTAATTTTTATCGCTTGGTTCGTAATTATCCAGAATAATTGCTAAGATTCCTCTTCTTCTCGTTATTATAGTAATAATAGTTATTATTATTTTATTATTATCATTTGTTAATATTATTATTATTAAAACAAAGTCAAAGTTTCCTCTTGAGCTAACGCTATAGAGATCCAGGCAATCGAACAGTTCGCCCGCCCCCCGCCCCCGATCAATTGACACTTCGAAAGTTGTCCATACAGTAATAAATTATTATTATTATTATTATTATTACTTTTTAATGCCCTCGGGTACATTGGATTCCTCAGGGATTCAAACATTTGACCATATCTCCGGCTGTATGATGGATGTGCTCCACTCGTACCGTATCATCTCTTTATTTATTTCCGAAATTTGACACCGTCCATCTGCCGTTTTTTGCTCAGAAGTGCATACACACGCCTCGACGGCGCAATTGCAGTTGCTCTGCAAAGCAATTGTGAGCGAAGGACTTGCTCAAGGTCTAATGTACAGCGACGCCCCGGACGACGCTCGAACCGGCTCGCTCAGCGAACACTGAACGTTACGGGCTGACCGCTCTAACTGATCGTCCACTGTGCCACACGGTATGGCGGTCCTCGCTAGGTCTCGCCCCGCCCCTGCCTATCTTCGCGATCTCTGTTACTCTACTTTGAGTGTATCGGGTCGCCGCTCTCTCTGCTCTACTGAGTGAGGCCTGCTCATTGTCCCATTTGCCCGTACAACTACTAAACAGAATCGTGTCTTCTCAGTGGTTGGCCCTTCGCTCGGGAACACGCTCGCGTTGGCGTTGCAGTTGTTGTCAAGGGTCCACTCAGACTCTTCTTATACTCTCCTTAAAATTGTTCTTTTTAGCCGTACCGGGGTCGGGAGCGCTCCTGAGTAGTAGCCTAGAAGAGGCGCTATATAAATCTTCGTAGCGAATGAATGAATTGCACAAGAACGGCACTTAACAGCATTTAAATTATTATTGTTATTATTAATACTATTATTATTATTATTATTGTTTTGATTGTTGTTATCATTCAACAACAACAACGTCATCATACAAACTCCATTGTTATGTTACTTGTAGGAACAGCGCTTGATTATTCACTTACAGCATCTGAATCTGACAATTGAAGGCTGAGCTTAGAATTGCATTTCACCGGCACTGGACGCATTCCAGCGAAACCTTAAATATAGAAACAACATAACTGATTTATCTGTGATGATGATGATGATGATGATGACGACGACGACGATGATGATGGTCATGATGATGATTATGATGGATGATGATGAATGATGATAATGGTGATATGATATGATATGATACGATATGATGTTAAGATGTTATTATGAGGAGGAGGAGGAGGACGACGACGACGACGATAAAGATCATAATGATGATGATGATGACAACGACAACGATGACAAAAACGATGACGGTAACGACGACAACGATGACGGTGATGATGGTGATGATGATGATGATGATGTTGACGACGATGATGATGATGATGATGACGACGACGATGATGATGATGGTGATGATGATGATGATGTTGACGACGATGACGATGATGATGATGCCGACGACAAAGGTGATGATGACGATGATGCTGATGATTATGATGATACTGGTCTATACAAGACATTCCCTCGTTTCACGTGCTATTCGTCTCTTGGCATGCATCTTCATGTGCGCTTCACATTATGCATTGGCAAATCTTATATTTTTAGATGTTATTTGCATTGAATTAATCTGATTTGTTCATCATTAATTTAAACTTCTTTTAACGTCTCAGAATCGTGTGACTTTATTTTCGCGACAGTAGTAACTGTGTAAATCGGATAAGAAAACTCGTACGTACATATTTGCTAAATGTTTATTAATTTCAAGTGTTCGAGTTATAATAACCTGGGTTGTTTTTATTTCGTCGTGAATAACGTAGTACTAAATCCAGTGCTTATTTTAGGCGGAACGTGTGGCAACGCTCGAACGGAACGGCGTTCTGGGACCTTTTTCAATTACTAAAAAATAAAAATATCAGTTGTGCAAAAAATTGTAATAATAATAGTAGTAATAATAATAATAACAACGCCAACAACAATAATATATTCCACGCATTATTTCGGACACATTTACAATAATTCAATCAATCCCAGCCTCTGGAGTACGACCGACAGACAAAGATACAATTGATTGATGACTGATTGATATGCGAGTGCATAGAACTATAAGTAAGTAAGTATATTTCTTATTTAACCTGTTGCAAAAAAGCCGCACTCCGTCGTACAGACATTGTAAAAATAAATACAATATCATTATGAGTACATCATTCTTCCTGTAAATGCATTCCTCGTATTATTATCGTCTATCACAGTTAGCACCCCGTCACCCCGTCATGAGGCCCCGTGTGGGGTCATAGATAGTTGATTTTCTTGGTTGGAGCAGCTTATGTAAAATATGCCCGATCTTATGTAGAGGATCCCTGAAGGGACCGGGGTCGGTCAGCCACCTGCATAGCTGGTACAATACAATACAAGGCTGAGAAGAACACACGACCGTACATCGGCGACACAGGCCAATTATTGTGCGTGAAAGATCTGCAGCAGGTCCCTAACGAATAATTGCCTTAGATGAGGCTAGAACGCCTTCCCTACGAGCACTTTAACCACGCAATACATACAAATACATACCTACATACATACCTACACACCTACCTACCTACATACATACCTACATACATGCATGCATACATACATACATACATGTGTACATACATACATACATACAAAACATATGTACGCATAGATCTAATGTTAAATCCATCTGAGTCTTATCGGCTATCTTTGAGTCTTGCTTGGACTTCATGAAAGACTTTGAACTGAATATGAGCTATTGACACGTTCCAAGTTTCCATACTTGTTCTCTTTGACGTCTCATCAACTTTTCACATGAAGTACAACAAAATCTGGTTCCGACGCCTTTAACCTTCATAATGGTTTCAAGGGAATTCCTCTGCTTTGACTTCGATCCTAAGAATGATTGTTGCAGTTTCCCCTTATACGCGTAGGCCTCCCCGAGGTCCACTTGTTCTTGTCCAGCTGGTTCTCATGGCTGCTGCTAGATTGATTGCTCGCCTAATAAAATTTACCCACATACATGTATCTTGGTTTATGGTCAATCAATTGCATTGGCATCATATAATTATCAGCTCACATCAGCTCACAGTTCAAAGCTCTTGTCCATGTCATTAAGTCCAAGCAGGTTCTGCTCCCATGTGTCTCAGCGATCACATTCGCGCCCTCTTTATGTAGCTCCTCGTCGACCTCTGTGCTTCTTTGTTCCAGAATTTGGTTCCAAACTAGTAAAATTGGCACCATTGGCCCTCCTTATATACATGTACATGTACAATGCCTTCACGTCATTTCTAAGCATTGCCAATCGGTCTCGGTTTCCTCCTACACCATTCTCCCTCCTCAAAACCTTTGTTTCCCCTCGGGTTTTCGCTCTGGGCGCGCTACTGATAAACCACTGCTGTGAGCGGCGCTATATAAATTGATAAGTAGGTATACAATGCAATAAAATACATAAATTCGTACATGTAATTAGCTGCTTGTTATAGATACATGCATACAAGCATGTAGTTCCATGCATACATAAACCTTAGTGTGACTTCATACACACATTAGGGGCCTACATACATGTATGCAGGCCCTATAAAGTATTTTTAGTATTCAGAAACCATTGAGTCGAATAGCGCCATTTAATTGATCGATTAGACTGCGCTGAACCTGATCGCCTCAAATAACCGCACCATAACTGCTCCGCTGTCTCCCTGTTCAAAGACCGGACTGCTCTGAAAAACATTCGGTGATGAATCGTATAACAGTGTCATCGCGTGCAGGCTGCTTGCTCCGCCTCACCTTGGTCATTGGTCGAATAATTTTCACATCAATCTTGACCGCGTTCATCCTTACGCTTCGCACGTTGACTTCAACCAAAGCGTGTGCTAATATGTGTACATATCGAGTATCGATTGCATGTAAATCCTGTCTTTCCGTTAACCCCTTTCGTTCTTATGACGAGACGATTCTTTCAGTTACAAGAATTACATACAGAGGCGCGTTTCATTTAGAAATGCCTGTCACGTGGCAATGGTTAATCAATGAAATATGCAAAGGCGGCGATCTCGGAGAGTCGAGGGGACAAGTTCCCCCCATATTTTACAGAGAGGGTACACGTTGTACGTGTGTCCCTCCCACATTTCCTAGCCCGCTCATTGGGCGTCCCCCATCAGTAAATCGAGATCGCCGCCTCTGGAAATATGATATAGCAGCTCTTAAAAAATCTACTCAGAGGCGCTCAGATCACTGCCCACACGATGTTAAATTAATGTGTTAGAACAGCTAGTAATACAGTGCAAAGTAAGCTAAAAGAGTCACCAATAGTTGGCCCACCCACAAGCGTGGTATAATCCAACGAATTCACGTCAACAGCAGATAGATGTTTAGACTGTAGTCTCTGGGATGTCGACTTTAAGAACCACTGGTTTAGAGTCTCTGGACCAAAGTGTGCCGAAAGTCTAGAGCCACGACTGCCGAGATCGATTCGCAGACACAGGGACATGTCGACGAGTAGTCCTTCACTGGTGGCAGATGACGCATGTTCCGATGTTCGTCGAGGTTCAACGACGAAGAAGAAACATTCGTCAGTGTGTCGATCAGTTGATTCAATAGCAACCCGTGATCATAGGTCGAGGTCACTCCAATGGCCGCGTCAGCCACCCTCCACAGAGACGAAAACGCTCGGCTACAGAGGACGTACGCGGCTGCACGGCTAAGACGTGACCGCATACAGTCACATGGCAACTAAAACGCCTCTTAAACGCACAAAATCCTTGGCAAAGCCGACGAATAAGTCCGGTACGCAAACCTAGCACTAGAGAACTCCAACATGTTCGAAGTGACTGAACAAATTCTGCATATTATATAGATTAAGACATTCGTCAAAATGACGCAGTAGTCGATCAATCGACCAACATGGCCGGCTACAGGCACAGATCGAAGTCTCTCGAATGATGCAGGATATATTTAGTGTGTTCTTCTAAAAGAAGATTGTGATTGACATTTTGCATTTTTCATACTTTTGAATCAATAGTATGAAAACTGCAAAAAGGCCATTCACAATCAAAAGTTTTCATTGTATGCTACCAATATTTAGAGACTATGTACTTATATATATATATATATATATATATATAACGATGATGACAATAAAACATAAATAATAATAAAAACGAACACAAAAGTTACTTCTGCGGCCGTAATTTATTTGTGTGGGTCTAAAAACGACATTAACCCTAACCCTGACCCTAAACGACCCTCACAATGCCTAACCCAACCCTAACCGACACTCGCGATGCCTAATCTAACCCAAAACGACCCTCATGACGCATGATTACAAATTTGAGTTGTTTTTAACAGTGCACATGCACCAATGGTAGCGCATGTGCAGAGGTCTTCACACGCAAAATGTTTTATGGGTTCGGCCGTAGAAGTAAAATGTTTGCTTGTTTTGGGCCGAATTTTCGGTGGCAGAAGATTTATCCCTTCTTAAAACTTCAACCCGAAAACTTTTGCAACAGTGACTCATTCCTAAGCAGACGTATTAGTGAAATGATCATAATTATTAGTATGAGACAGTAGCCATAAAAATACAAATCGGATAATATATGCTGAGGAGGCAATAGTAAATTAATGACAGAAACAAAGAAATCTCACTTGAATCGGCTTACTAAGCATAAACCTGATAACAAAAACCAACAAACTAAAGAAAATGGCGGCACATTATAAGATAGTGTAGTAACTACAGGCTGAATGATCCACACTCTATTTCTTGCGCTAGATTACCCCTAATTCTCGTTCCAGACGCAATTTGGCCTACTGCATTACCGTCCTTAATTCAGTCATTACAGACATTAAATAGCGTCCTTTCTATGTAACTACTCAAAAGCGCTCCCAAATTCCAATCCAGATAAAAATAAAAGTTGATTATCAACGATACCGTTCCGTATCGAAAATGATTTAGTGTCGTCCTCCTTCTTTCTCCAGGCTTGGGACTGGTACTGTCAAAGTCCAAACAGTGGAGGAGTTAAAAAAGATGAGTTTTAAATGGCCACATATAGACGAATGTAGCCTACTAGTAGGCCTACCACCATTTAGGGAACAGACATAGGCATGCAGGCCCTTTCGAGGAGGCCCGGGCCATCCACAAAATTTAGCTCCCTAAATCCCCTAATGGCCGTTCACATATTATATAACCTTAAAATCTCAATTTTTGGCCCACCCCCTACCTCTAATAACGTTATATAACAGCAGCTGTGACACCCACCCCTATATTATAAAACAAATATGCTATCTACCCCCTACTCCAGTCTATAAGCACATTAAAAGACATACAATCGACATAATTGTATTGCACAATTTGAAACTTTTATAACAATACAATGTTAGTTAGCACTTTAATAGTAGTGATTCAGCTGCTTTTCAAGAACTGAGGTAAAAAAAATCATCATACACCCAATTAGCTCTGTAACAAAAGCCATCTTAAAATTGTGTACTCTCTCGTGCCAATGATGATTAGACCGGATGTATGGAGCTCCTCTGCATCTTAATAATCGGACTCTTACTGGCGCAAAATTTTTATTAATTACGGTAACTATTGGGTAGTCGACTATTGTCAACATATATATCTACATGTAGGGCTACTAATGCAGCATGATAATACATGATAGTGACGTAAATCCTGTCTAAAAACACCATTTTAGTTTCCCTCCCGTTTCGCACTAGAAATGAGGATTACAGTATCACACAGAATGGATTGGTTTAATGTTGCACTATCAGGTATTTATAGATAGGTTCGCGGTACAACTCTGCCTATTTAACAGCGTATGATATATACAGAGTGTATACTACAACTACAATTGGGTATTTAGGCAAACATATAAACTATTTACACATACTATAGAATGAAATCAAACATCTTGATAATACCTACCGAAATAATTATTTCAAGTGAATTTATTTTAATTTAAGCCAGAATCATAACAGAGCACATAGAATTGAATTTTAGAGCATTTAGAGCTATGCACATGAAATTGTTAAAATTGTAAACAGGAAACTGTTCAAAGTTGATTTATAAATAATCAGTAAGAACGTCAAATCAATTCGAGAGGTGGCAGCTAATGGTGCTAGTTTTGGTTCACAACGTATTGTGAACTTCGATTAAAGAATGAAGGTCCGTGGTACATGAAATTTCCAATTGGCAGGTAAACAGGCAAAATAGCATAAGCTGAAAAGTATGTTACATAACGAGATCTTCAACCTACTCCCTTCCCACCCTACACAATATAACGCTAACAAAACTTGAACCCACCTACCCCTTGAGCGTTATATAATATATGAACGGCCTCAAACTCTTCGTCATGTTAATATTGCAAATGGTAAGGCCTATATTATCTAGGCCCTATCTATCTATGGATCATAGGTATACATCGAAGATAAAATTTCATTTAATCATTCTTATTTAACAAATACTTTTAGTCCTTTTTGTTTCTCAATTGATCACATTATTTTTAGAGAAATCTACTATTCGTGCAATATAACAGTTTATATTAAGTAGGCATTGTTCAGTCCTGTTGTACATCCATATAAAATGTAAACGATTTTTTATAGCGACCGTCTCACCGTATACATGACGTCGTTAGATGGTGGCACATGGTAACAATTGATTACATAGGCTGAGATGGGAAACAGCGTTATTTTATATTCTATTATGCTATAATGACATTTGACTTACTTATAAATTGCATTAAATTGTATACTTTCATATTTCGAAATAACTTTTCTGTGAATGACCGAATTAAATAGTTATTATCGTTAGTAAGTTTTGTCATTGGAAACTTTTTTTAGATGCCCAAACACGCTATAAAAGACCTCTGGATAATACGTCGTTATTGCCTCTGGGCCTTTTGGCTAAGATCAAAGCGTTTACTTGTCGGCTTAATACCTGACGCGTACTGTAACCAGGTTGCGTGACGCCGATGTTACTGACTCTCGGCCTAGACTGGTGATCAGATATTCACTGATCCGCTATCCCTGGTTTTAGTACCTCCCCAGTGGTCCCACTGAGGGAGAAATTTAAAAAAATAAAACAGCCTAGGCCTACTACGTTCCGGGCGTACTGGTTCGTAGCATTCCCATCTGAGGAATCTCTGCAGAGTGGGTCTTCGGCTGTTTGCTAGGGTGTTCATATGGAGAAAGGCTAGAAGTTGAATTAAAACCTCCATCAGCCAAAAAATACAAGTTAGTACAAAGCAGAAGCTTGACAGGTATACTGTTAGACCGTAATTAAGGCAGTGTTGTCCAACACGCTGATCGCATGCGGCCCGGTGGTGGATTTTAAGTGACCCGCTCAGGATTGCAGAATTAGCAATTTTTTAAATGAAGTAAGGACAAGTCACTTGTCTATTTTCATACTTGGCTTATCAAAATGATGATAATCATCATTGTCATTATGTCATTATCATCACTATCCTCAAAAATAATCACTATGAACATCGTCGTCGTACTTTATTTATTTTGTTACGAGCGGTATATCACCAGTTTCCATTGCTACATCCACAATTCCACATGGTAGGCTTAGAGCTGATTTGATTTCAGACCAAATGTCAGGTTCCCCATTAAATTTTAACCGCGCTTCGTAGGTTGTTGTAGTGCGATGGTACAGCAAGCCCCCGATTTACGCCCGAGAAACACATTCCTTAGTACTCAGAAATTTGCAAAACAAAAATCGGTCATGGCGATGTCCATGACATCAGGATGCCAAATCTGTAAAAATATTGACTTTATCTGCAGAAATAAAAAACGTTTCTCAGTTCCCCGATTTCCGGGGTTTTGGGGTTCTCTGATTCCCATTTCCCCGATTAACCAATTAACAGCGGGGAAAGTAATTGTGGTGATGATAATGGCAGTGGTAGTGGTAGCAAGAGGCGTAATGGTTCGAAGCATTAAGGCTTATTAGCCGATTTTCTCAAGACCAGTTATACAAATATTTATGTTGAATCGCTATGTCAAGACTGCAGCTGTAGATATACAAGAGTCGAATGGTACATGTATTTGCTTAATGTCCCAAGACCAGCGACTCTCCTGAAGTTTTCATTTCTTCATTGATCCGTTTGTCACGTTCCTGCTTATTATCTTCCCTAGACTCCCAAACGGAGAGATTTTCGTCTTTATCTAATATAACAAGGTTTTGCCGGGCAACTCCAACGAATAACAATTTCGTGTAACATGTCACTTGGAGCGACAGCGACTGATGACTTGCTTGCACATTCTATCAAATGATTTAGACGTTTCAAAACGAGACAAGATTATTATACCAGATATAAGGACAACGAAACATTTATTTTGGAGATTCCATTCGATCAGAATCGTTTATTTTCAATGTCACAAAGCGCATATAGTCTGCAAAACGCATTGCAGCGGAAACCAAAACAAAAATGATAGCTTCTGCTTGATAGGGCAGAGAATTTGCATCACCCTCAGTTTTTACCAAGATTTCAAATTGACTCCATCCGAAAACGAAAGTTTCAGAGTTTGACCAGGTAACGTCTCCCACCACCTTTATCCAAGCTTAAGACCTAAACCATATGAAGACTGAAATGACAGCAATGTGTTAGGCAATATAAATCAAATCGTCTTCTATAAAATAGAACCATTAGGCTACGCAACAGTGAGGATCGCGGTTGTTGTCCCAAATTATGCCCACATTGGATGGAATAACATACATATTTAACTCTCCCCTTCTGAAGCCAATACGTCTCGGCTGCGTCACCAACCAAGTAACGACCATGGGCATACATTAGGCAATGTTGCAGTTCTGTTAATAATTTACTCGCTTCTCCGGAAAACACGTATTCAATTGTGAAACAATAAAAGCGCCTCCGGTGAGCTGATATGGGAATATACTGGCATTGTAGAAAGTCTTCATTACAATAACAATATTGTTTGGCCATAGACTGTTCAAATGCGACACACTGTTAGACGAGCTATTAGCTGAGATGCAACAAATATTATACTCGGGTACTCGTACTTGTACTCGGGTGCACAGCGAGAACAGTTTTTAAGTACATGTAGACCCACTTGAGAGTTGAGACCGATGAACTTGGAAGTTGGAAACAACTGACAGTTTTTACAGGCACTCGGGCATGTGCCTGAAAGTTAGCAGAGATATTTTATGTGAATGAAGAAGGCCTTGTTTGGGTCAACATCATGATTTTGGCGGCGGTGGAACAATTGCACGAACATATCTCAGTCTGACACGATAATCACAGATAGCGCTGCAGTAACTTATCTGCTACCAATTCAGCTACGTCGGCTACTGCAGCTGATGTCAGAGCAGTTAGGCCTAGCTATTAGGATGCGTCCGGACCAGAGTGTATGTGTCTGTGGCATCTTCCGCCAAAGCACGGCCCATGCACCATGGGATAAGAGTGATGTCGCCGGATGTCTTTTCGTCCGTTCTGCTGAGGTCCGGCTACTTCACCACTGAGAAATGATATAACTTTTGTTCTGTTTTCAATATGTTAGTACATTTTGGCCATCATGTGCAAATATGATATAGTTTTGCGCCTGTGAAATTTCATTCCTATTTTCCTATTCCTATTTAATTCCTATTTTGGTCAAAATATTACTTTTTTATGGCCCACCCTGTATATGCATGCACACACATACATATATAGAAATATTTGTAATTGTAATTGTAATTACGACCACATATAGAGCATCGTCGGTGGCAAGCTACTTCTAGGGTCCTTTACATTACAGCACAACTTCACCAGTAGGCCTATGCATAAAATTGAAATCTTAAAATGAAACTTAATGTTCGACTTTATGCAGAAAGTATAGTTTTTACTGCTTTTTAAAAGCGGGGAGAGTTTTAATTTCCTGAATGGTTGCAGGAAGACAGTTCCAGGCACGTGGGCCAGCGACCCGAGAGGTCCGGTTTCCTATTTTTGTCTTTGCTCTTGGTATGAAGTTTGAACACGTACGTCAGATAAATTTAATGATCGCAGTCGTGATCTGCTGGAGTCATCTGATAGTGGTCTGATGTTATCTGCGAAATAACGTGGTGCACAGTAACTTGTTGAGGCATTCGTGCGTCAGAGTTTGAGCCTGATGCGCTCTCCAGTTCTAAACCACTGAAGCTCATATATAAACTGCGTGTTTGCATATATACGTACATGCGTATTTATTAAGCAATTGTGTAAAGATACTTAATATTATTTTATTAAGTGCCTCTATAAAGCGCTATATAAGTGCCTCTCAAGAATACTCATACTGGCATATTATTTTGAATATGTCGGCCAATTAGATTTTCTTTGTACTGTATTTGACGTTCATGTGTATACTCTGTAATTAGTTATCCCCCAGTTGTGCAAATACATCAGAACATTAGACGAGGGCAAATAATAATAGTATGAAGTGTGAACTTGAGAGTCGTGGATGGGCTGTCGTTCACCAATCAATTGAAAGCTCCATTACCACAATTAATGGGTAGGGGCCTACAGCACAAGGTTTTATTGCGACACTTCGCCACCTATCGACGAAGCTCGATCGTTTATCTAATTTATCTTATGGTTCATGGTTCAATGTTCCCAATTCCATGGAACGGATGAAGATGATTTTTTCATGCAACATCTCGAAATTGCGATCCTGCGAATATTACCCTATGGTGCCCGCAAGTGTCATGCCATTGAGGAAGGGGGGGCAAGAGTACTGGACTGAGGCACAGAGATGAGGAAGGGAGGTCGATACCCGTATCCCTGTGAGGTTCAATTGTCCTTATTTCGCCAGGCGGCAGCGTTTGTTGACATTAGCATGATGTATAATGCAGTAGGCGCCTTGCATGGCTACGGACGGTTAAATTCGACTCCTGTGATAACCTGTCATCATTCGTTCATGCTGTGCTTGTTATCACACTGCGGTTTGTCCTTTTGAGAATTGAACGAGAAATATTGTTATTTGCTATTAATTAAACGAAAAATTATTATTGGCTTAGACTTATGGCCTACATTTATCGTCTTTGAATTGTTATCATCGCCATCATCAACATCATCAGCAGCAGCACTATTGTCGTTATCGTTATGATTATTATGGCCATAATGATTATAATTATAATTATTATCATTATTAATTTTATTATTTTTATTGTTGTTTTTGTTATTTTGTTGTTGTTGCCAAGGTAATCATCGCCATCATCATCTTCATCAAAATCATCGTTATCATCTCTTTATTACAATTATCATTTTTTATCAGAGGTAGGTTACTATTGATCCCTCAGGTGATACAGAAACTGTCCGAAGACATCACTACCCACATCTGTTTACGTTCGTGCGCGTGCTAGCGTTTTCATCCTACATTTGTTCAAGTTGATGGTTCCTGTAATAACTGAACTTGATATTGCCTTAATTCAATAGGTCTATGCATGCGAGCATTTCATTAATACTGCCAAACAACCGCCTACGTACGCAATGACAGACACGTATTAAAGTTTATCATACATATTACACGAGCGTGCAAATTGCACTCGCTTTCTAGACATGTGCAAACACCGAATTCTGTATATCTGTGCGTGTGTGTGCGTGCGTGTGTGTGTGTGTATGTGTGTGTGCGTGCGTGTGTGTGCGTGCGTGTGTGTGTGTGTGCATTCGTAAGTTTGCGGGAATTTTGATGTGTGATTTGCACTTGAGCAGCTGGAGCGGTTTTGAAAACCGAGATCTAGAACAGATTGGAATATATTGATTTCTCCGTCGGTTTAATGCATATGCACACACATACGCGATGACACAGGAAGGGCATCAGCTGGAACAATCTCGGAAGATAATTGATCCTTTTCTGCTGACGAATGCAAGGCATGAAAGATCGCGCATCTCTGTGATGTATCAGGAAACCATAAAAATTGATAAAGAATGGTTAATATATGGAAACATCCTGCCTTTCAATCAAGATGCTTTTGCGTTATCTGGAATTCTATTGCACTGCATTGCACTGGTTTACTGCAATATATCGTACTATACTGAAATCGTATTTCGATTCCAATTACTCATTCGGGCTCCAATCAACAAGAATGTATAAAATGTCATTCTGTTATACCATTATTTGCATAGTTATTATATGGTTACACAGGGGATCCGATGGGTCATTGCGACCCCCTAGATGAGACCACCAGAGCATGCATCAGAAATATGATAAAAGTCAGTCATTTGTTTTATATTGAGCGGTCATGGCCTGTTCTGAATTTAAAAAGAGGAAACACTTGAGTAATACAACTGATGAAGCAGTGGATCATTTGTAAGCACATTATTTTGTCCAATATATCGCAGTAACAGGCGTACGGTGCCTCTTAGGGTGAAGAGACTGATCAAATGGGGTCTCGAATTGACAACTTAAACACACGCTCGAACGTATAGCTTTTAAGCGTTTAGTTTACAGAATAGATGAACAAGTAAATCTGACCAGAACGGTTCGTTCACCAAATAGAGGTCAAGGAGGTACAAAGACTTCACGTCACAAGTTGACAGGTAACCAATGTCATAATATCGCCCTGTGCAGTAAATGCGTTATTATTTCCATGTATGTTATTTAACCTTATATAAGAATCCTGTTCTGTTACTTAACTTTATATAATAATCCTGTTCTGTTACTTAACCTTATATAATAATCCTGTTCTGTTACTTAACTTTATATAACAAGTCTGTTCTGTTATATTGCAGCGATCGCTTTGCACTGTTTCAGCTTCGATTGCTTCGGATCAACTGAACATTTAACCTTCTCTACTATGCTCCTAGATCCCTCGATAACTTAAAAATCTGGAACAGTGCACTGTGTGCTGTATGGTTTAAGTTTAACAACCCTTCTGCACTGGTTAGTGTGCCATTATAGTGTAGCGATTAGCGTGTTGGACATTCAATAGAGATGTCGGGAAGGGGTTGAAATCCATGCCACGGCAGGGCGGTGTTTCTGCTCCACCGCACCCGCATCCCTTTCGGCTTGGCTGCATGTACAATGTACAGGAGTCGTTTCTTAGGGCTATTCAATTCCCACAAGACTTATCCACTTGACAAGCGATTCAATTGTCCTGTGATCAATCATCGCCGACAACAACCAGAGACAAGGAAACCGTCAGATCCATTTCCTTGGTTGCTGAGCCTGAGGGTGGTTGAAAGCATTACCTGCTCTTACTATGCGATGCCCAAGGAACAGCAATAACAACGTCATGATGACGACAAAGTCGATGATGATGATTGTGGTTACCATGACGACGAGAGCGATGACCAGTGTTGGGCACGAGACCAGAACCTCGAGACCAAGACCGAGACCAAGACCGAGAGGTCCAAGACCAAGACCGGGTGGTCCGAGACCAAGACCGAGACCGACCCTGGGTGGTGCGAGACCAAGACCAAGACCGATACTATTTTTTATAAGCAAATCAATTTATTAAGACGCTAAAACGGAATAACACGCTTAAAACATTAATCTTATTGCTGAAGAATACTAATCTTAATAATGGTCCAGAAAATAATTTTACCGGCCACTCTGAACTGTGGGTTCAGCCCTTTCCTTCGGCCTGAGAATATCACACTACGAATTGCTTACAGCATACATACCGTACGATAGATAAATACTTTAAGACATCTGAACAAATAGATTAACGTTCCATTTCAATGGTGTAGGCCTACTTGTACTCGGAATTGTAGGTTGACAGTGACTATACGTGGCCGACCACATAATTATTAGATTGATCCAAAACCTTGAAATTTGTGAAAGCATATTTTGAAATGACTGGTTCCGTTGCAAATGCATTTTTTGCCCGTAGTAACATGCATATAATAGATGGTCAGCACGCCATAAATCTGTAAGCAGTGTCTCTAATTATCGAAAAAAATCGACAAATATCAAAGAAATTGCTCTGATACGGCACATGATCAAGAACTCTAACCTAAGACGGAGGCCAATCCCAATATCGTTCCTTTAAGACCAAGACCATCGCATTCGAGACCGAGACCAAGACCGCAGTTTTCCGGTCTCGAGACCGTCTCGAGACCAAGACCGCGGTCTCGAGACCACATCCCTGGCGATGACCCATCGATGTGAGGTCCGTAGAGTAATAGATGACACACTTGGGTGCAGAACTGAGGAACCGAGTTCGATACCCAGGTCACCCGTAAGGCTGACTAGTCTTTGCAACGCTCGGCGGCGGCACTGGTAAAATTATATGTAAAATGTAATGGCCGCCTTGCATGGCTGCCCGAAAGCTAAATTCGACTTCTGTGATACTTTTCATCTTTCGTTCATATTGTGCTTGTAATGAAACTGCGACTTGTCAGTTTGAAAATTGAAATTAAACGAAACTTATTATTATTATTATTATTATTATTATTATTATTATTATTATTAATATTGTAATCATTACCTTTTTGCTAACATATCATCATGGTTGTTGTTGTTGTTGTTGTTGTTGATGTATTGGTGCCTATGAATCATTGGTTGTTTAGTATCGCATCGCTCGTATCTGCTCCTCTCGGAGACCTGACTGTTCCGTTTGCTTGCCCAGTCCCATATGGCGCCGGAATGTTACCGTGACCCAACGTTACCAACGACTTGAAACAGACTTCCTCTGGTCCCATCTTTTCCATTCAGTTAGTTGCCCAAGAATGTTTTCTGCTGCCTGACCGGGGTCGGGAGCACCTCTGTGTAGAATTGTTTATAAGACGCACCATACATTCGGATCGATGAGTCGACGCCGACCATGAAGATGAAGATAAAGATAAATATGAAGATGATGATGATAATGATGATGATGGTGGTGGTGGTGGTGGTGGTGGTGGTGATGGTGATGGCGATGGCGATGACTACGATGACGACGATGGCGACGACGATGACGATGATGATGATGACGATGATGATGATGATGATTATGATGATTATGATGATGATGTTGATGATTATGATGATGATGTTGATGATTACCTGCTCCGTAGGTAGTTCATCATAATCGTCACCAGCCCCGTTAGTCGCAAATAAAAACAAAAGTGGATGACTTACGCCAAACATACAGAAGAAGAGATAGAATCACATAAGCGCATATTAAGTGAGATACACGGAGAGAAATGAGAAGCATTACAGAGGTAACGGACGTCAATCCATCCATCCATCCATCCATCCATCCATCTATCCATCCATCCATCCATCCATTCATCCATCCATCCTTCCATCATCCTATCTATCACGCTATCTAACTCTTCATCTATACATCTATGAATCCATCTATCTGTTCATTCATCTATTAATCCGGATAGTTCTAGATGATACTGCTTACTTACTAAAGGAAGCTGCTAAGCAGTTGAAGAGATAACACTAGACTGCTTTGTTGTGGGTGTGAGTGCGTGTGTGTTTGTTTGTGTGGATGTGAGTGTGTGTTTGTGTGTGTCGTTGAGGGTAGGAGAGGGTGTGCGCCATCTACATAGCATCCACTCAGGATCGCCTTACATCGTCAGACACAGTCCTCTAAGGACCTGGCAACCAAGGTTTCGCTTCCTGTAGTCAACGTCTGTCATCAGCAATTGCAGAGATGCATAGCTGCAAGTATACTTCTGCCTCGAGGCTCTTAGTCGCCACCACCTTTCCAACCGCTATCATCGATCTCTTCTCCTATCTGTCTGTGTCTCTGCCTCTGCCTCTGTCTGCCTCTCTCCGTTTGGGGCGTCGTCGCTCTTTTTGTCTCTTCGTCCTATCAGCAAGTAATCGTCTGCGTTCTTTCAACGTGTGTGCAGTCTTAGAAGCGACGACCACTCAAAAAACAATCTTTTCGACCAACCAATCGTTTGTCGTATCGAAAAAAAGTCTAGAGTCAACGAGTCTGATGTCCCAATTGTAGTCACCATCATCATGATGTTATCGTTAAATTTTCTAACTGACAAATCGTATGATAATAAACATAGTATGAACGAATTAGTTATTAATGATTTCGAATTTAACTGTCGGCAGCTATGCAAGACTACCATTACGATAGACTTCAGATTTAAACTGCGAGAGAACGACTAATCAATCGAAGATGATCCTGAAAGTCAACTCACTTCCTCAGTTCTGCATTGTGTTATTTATTATTCAATCGCCTAGCGAAAGAAAGATTAGTAAACCTTAAGGGTAAGGGAAACTCACTTCGTTAGCTCACACGCCAATGTGTGGTTCATGACATAAAGCCCCTCCCAATAGATATGCCCATTATCAGCAAAAGTATTTGCTGCTAGCAGACATTACGTTGGGACTGCATTACTAACCAGCGTGTGTAATTGTCCACTCGCCTTTGGCTTCAGCTGCTGTAAGACAGCGCATGTTATTTTTATCGCCCTGCACATGTACGTAGGCCTAAGTCTGTTTGTCATTCCGTCTGTCTGTCTATTTGTTTGTCTGTCTGTCTGCGTGCATGAATGGGGATTGTCCTTAATCTGATGCAAATAATTCTTGTTTGCCTGTCTATTTGGTTATCTGTCCTAGATCTAGCGTTTTAGACGTATTGGCCATTCGGTAAGACTTACACAATTCTTTCTTCGTCCTCCAATTGTAGTTTAATCAATGTCAAACCGGTTTAATCAAAGTCCTTTCAGTTGGGCATCTTGTGTCGTCTGCTTCTTAGAATATATATATATACTAATCCCCGCAACATCAAATACGACGATCATTCTTGGAAGTTATTACGAGAAGGATTAACTTGACTCTTTTATAAATTGTCCTTAATGCGAAGTCAGGGAGTATACTTAGAAAATGATCTTTCAATTACAACTAATACCATATCGTCAGATCTCTCTCTCTCTCTATATATATATATATATATAAGAACTTATTTTCTGTCACTATGTTTATTGATTTTTTTTTGGTTGCCTATTTACTTACTTATTTATTAGGGCACTTATTCGGCGCGAAGGGTCAGTAAAGATAAACTTGAGGCGTGGGACAAGTGTTCCGTTGAAGTCATAGTTGCTACTCGATTTGGTACAACTTGAGGGATCAATAGAACTCACTGACCGGTCGATTGATCCATTTATTCATTGAATGACTGATTGTGTAATTAATTCATTGAATAATTGATTGAGTGATTACTTCACTGAACGATTTGTTGAGTGATTAATTCATTGAATGATTTATTGAGTGATTAATTCATTGAATGCTAATTGAATGATACGGTGTCCACTAATTAGACAGGAACCCGCATTCATTAGATTTTATACCGAAAGCGCTTCCTTTAACAGATCGCTGTGTTGAAGCCGATTGTGTCGATATGTTAAAGGTTGAGACATAATCGACGGTAACCACGTCGGTGATTTTTACTGCAACAACGTCGTCTAAGTTGTTTTTCTGTGCTTCTCAACACGGTACACTATGGATGGAAAGAGGTGAGCTGAGTAGCCAATATTCCTTGCAAAGCTGTCCAATTATTTACAATTCTGGGAATAGTTGACCGTGTCTAGACCATAATCCGGGCTTCAGTGAAAGCTGTGTGCTCTTGATGTTCTTAATGCCAAGTTGCAGACAGCTATACTTAGTCGAGAGATCTTTCAATAACGCCACAGCCATGTCTGCGAGGACAAATGCTGATAGAGGTGACGTGGTACTAAAGTATTAGTTTATACAATTCAAATATCAACGCTTGCTCGACATAAAGAAACGAATCCATCATTTTAAGACGTCCAAACTATGTGTGGTCCGCTCAACGTAGTATGTGGCAGGCTGGTTAAGTGGTTGGCTGCACGGTCTATTTTGAGTTTCTGGCTCTTTCACTGACTGACTGATTGGCTAGCTGGCTAGCTGGCTGACTGACTGGCTGGCTGGCTGACTGACTGACTGACTGACTGACTTAATTACTTACTGACTTACTTACTGACAGATTGACTGACTGACTGACTGACTGACTGACTGACTGACTGACTAAGGCTGATTGACTGAATGACCTACTGGCTGACTAACTGACTGAGTGAGTGACTGACTGGCTGATTGATTGAATGACTGACTGGCTGACTGACTGACTCATTGACTCACTGGCTCACTGACTCACTGACTCACTGACTATGGCTGGTTGACTGGATAGCTGATAAGCCGATTGTCTGACTGAATAAATTACTTAAGTATTTAACCGATTATTTATTTAGCTTCTGTCCGTCTTGTTGAATGAATTGTTGGCAATGCGTCATTGTCTCCGCTTTTTCGATCATCGGAAACGAATGGAAGGTCATGCCGTCAGAAACCTGGAGCGTACGAGAGATGTGTTTTAATGCAACGAATTACATGAGTGGACAACGGTTGTTTATGTCCGCTCCGACCGACAGCCCTAGGCAACACGTGCTCTGGAGGATCGTGTCTATTAACATCAGGCACCAACGTGGCTTACGCGCTCAGTAGCATTTACCGCTAATGGAGTACAACCATCGTGTAGTCAACAGAAAGGAATTATTGGCCTTCATGCTTAAACCGAGACATTTAATTTGGTGTCTTCAAACACCAGCCACTCACCAGTCTAATCGACGTAATAGTTTCATCGAGGACGATCTGCTATTTCAACATGCGTGTCTGATTCCTATGTAAGCGGAACTGACTGTGTGGATATCGAAGTAATGTAATGTAATCAAATATTTATATAGCGCCTCTTAAGATACCATCAGAAGCGCGCTCTCTGTGTAATTGGCCTAAAAGATTTTAAATGTCCTTTCAAACGAAATATTGAACATCAGTTAGCAAAATGGTACTTCTTAGTGTGATCTCACATTTTGGTCGATTAATTCTCGGCGTCGTTTTAAAGAATGTTTTAATCTATATGCAAAATCTGCTCAGCAACATTGAAGTTCTCCAGTGCTGGGTTTGCGTACCGGACATATTAGCCAAAAATTCTAAAGATTTCGTGCGTTTAAGAGGCTTTTTATTTGCGAATTTTCTAGGTCATGTGACTGCATGCAGTCACGTCTAAGCAGTCTTGTACTCTCAACGTAGCCTATCGCTTTCATCTCGGTGGAGGGTGGCTGACGCTACCATTGTAGTGATCTCGACCGATAGTCATGGGTGGCCATTTAATCTACCGACCAACACACGACGAATGCCTCTTCTGTATCCTCCTTCAGTCTCGACGAATATCCGGACATGCGTCGTCTTCCACAAGTGAGGGACTACTCGTCCACACCGTCTCCGTGTTAACGAATCGATCTTGGCAGGTGTCGCTCTATCCTTTCGGCGCCGCTTGGCCCAGAGACTCTGAACATCCATGCCATTTACCAGCTTTTTACGGGAATTCTTTTGTTGGTTGCACGTCTGTGCCTGGACCGGCCATTGGTGACTCTTATAGCTTACTGTGCGCTATTTCGCTAATTGTTCTACAGTCGTTGAAATAGCAATTAACATCATGTTGGCTAGCGCAGAGAGTGCCTCTGAGTAGATTGCTTGAAGAGCTGCTATGTCAAGATCCATTCATTCATTCATTCATTTGCCACGCGCATTGATGGTGTTCCTGCTACGAATGTGACTGTCGTTGGTAGACAATGTCTTGAAGTGTGCAGTGAGTACCGATCGAGCGACGAAACCTGGATCCGTCTCCAGGGTGGAGTGGCTGACACGCCAAACACGCACGTCCAGTCGGTCTTTCAAGCTTTCCTGAACATCTGTCATTACTATTGTGGTTCCGTCTCTCTGATATCAGATGCGGTTGCACTGTGGCCAGCTGACAGGTCGAAAGCCACTGAGGTATGCTAGCTGGACCCGCCTGTCGGACATCAATTTGCAGCTACTGGTCCGACTGGATATGGTCAACGAACTCCTTACGAGTGCGCCTGATTTTCATTTAATTCTCTCCGCCTGTGCGTCTGTGTAATGTAACCGTCGGTGCCTGTCTTGTCTTTTGAGTATGTGGTACCACTCACTGTGCATATCTCTGTCTTTCCATCTGTCTGTCTGTCTGTCTGTCTCTCTCTCTATTTTTCTATCTATCTATCTATCTATCTATCTATCTATCTATCTATCTATCTATCTATCTGTCTCTGTCTCTCTGTCTCTCTGTCTCTCTGTCTCTCTGTCTCTCTGTCTCTCTGTCTCTCTGTCTATCTGTCTATCTGTCTATCTATCTATCTATCTATCTATCTATCTATCTATCTATCTATCTATCTATCTATCTATCTATCTATCTATCTATCTATCTATCTATCTATCTATCTATCTATCTATCTATCTATCTATCTATCTATCTATCTATCTATCTATCTATCTATCTATCTATCTATCTATCTATCTATCTATCTATCTATCTATCTATCTATCTATCTATCTATCTATCTATCTATCTATCTATCTATCTATCTATCTATCTATCTATCTATCTATCTATCTATCTATCATTACTCTTTCTGTGTATATTGGTATCTCTTTCTCCCCTCGCTTGTCTGCTCGCGTGTTTTCCTTCTGTTTTCTCTTTCCTACTTCCAGGGCCTGTAGGTAGCAAGTCCGTAGGCACTGGCCTCCAATTTCAGGTAGAGGGGGATACTTTTTCAGTTTTGGAGGGGAATATCTTACCTTCCTGACACCTGGGATCGGGGGTTTTGCCTCCATCACTCAGAGGGAGTTTGAAGCCCCTGCCTACTTCAATGATAGACGTCTGATTACCTCTTCTTATGCGTCCTTCTGTATCCTTATGTGCGTGTCTCGCCTTTGCGGTAAGTGCATGGTATCTCTGTCATTTTCTCTATCTCTCTATTTCTCTATTTCTCTATGTCTATCTCTCGTTATAATATCTCTCTCAGTTTCTGTCTTTCTTGCTGAATGACGTCGAGTAAAGTGCCCTTTCTGTGCCCTCTTCATCATTCTATCGAACACATGGTTGGCTTAAAACGTACACTGTAGCAGGGATAACGCGACTTGTCATTGAACAGCGGATTACGCTGCGTCAAAATTCGCTTATTATACGCTCTCTTTAAGCTCTCCTTACCTAATGCAAAATGGTTGATAGACAACGTGGTGCCAGATATATATCCACGTTACACTAGGTCCGACTCAATGTCAAAACAATATGACAGCAGCTAGAAAATGATAAATCTGGCACGAAAGACGATCAAAGACAATGTGGCGTCGTAGACAATCAAAGACAATGCGGCAGCATATGCAAGTTGGCATGGAACGACTCGCATGTCAGTGATTTGAAGGACGTCGAGTAAAGTATGCATGAATTATACAATACACGATTGTCTCTTTGGACGAATGGCTTTACTCAGTCTTGTAACTGTGTTAGCAAATAGTCTTATTACACGACCGGTTCAAAACATTTGGCGGCAATATTCAAAGCTACATTTTGGCAACCCGTCTACCCACAATATTATACCAGCGATTTAAATGAAGTCATTAGCTCCTTTTTACTTTGTTGCGTATTTCATTTTTCACTTAAGTATTAATATTGTAGGCCTTCATAAGTATTGATATAATATGCGAATTAATTAATACAGTCCGTTAGCAAAGAGAAAATAAATATTTTGATGATTTATTTATAAAGGTGTTAGAATTAGTTTGTATTATAATTAGATCTACAATAACTTTGTTAATTAATTTAGACATAGAATTCACTTAGTTATAGGAATTAGATTAGAATGACGTACGTTAAATAGTAATGTCAGATACTTCGATAGATAGACAGATACTTAACACTATACACAAAGTATAGTAGCCAACGTAGTTTCATTTATGAATTTTCCCCAAAAAATTTTTTGGAGATATTTATTTGGCGGTCCATAAAATCGGTGGCCCTTGACGTCTGCTTATTTTGTTTAACGGACGATCCGCGCCTGGTCGAATGAGACTTTCGCCCCAGAAAATGCCCTTTCGCTGAACAAGGGAAGTTTCAGACCACGGCATGCAGCACAAAGGAGGCAAGCGCTTATTCCCTCGGTCAATCACAAAGTCAGGACAACAGACATTTATCATGAACGGAATCGTACTCGGCCGTACTTCCGGACGCCGACGAAACCTTCCCTCGGATAGAATGTGCGCTTTTGTTGGATTCCATTTCCTTTGCAAAGGTCTCTCGTCTATTCATTGGTGTATATTGCTTCTGTATAGTCTGTCAAGTCAATCGCGTGGAAGTTGCTAGCTCAATATGATTTTAGCTAAATGTCTACGATCGTCACCACGTGGCAGCCGCCATGTTGGATACAATAAAAAATAGTCCGAAGTTTCCACGTGGTTCTCGTGGTCAACTACACGCCATTTATTGCTGAGATTATTGTGGATGCTGTACCGAGCAATATACTTTAGATATGTGAACTCTGTCCATAATCGGCAACAAATGAACTTCTTGTTTTGTCTCACATAGCCTATATTCGAACATTTTATCATTTTGAAGCGATGTTCAGAAACGCTCAATCGCTCGTAAGAGCTGATTTTTCAGATCCAGCGGCGGTAATGGTTTACTAGGGGGGGTGCAAAGAACTTCGGGATTGGAAATTGTGAAACTGACATACATGAATCACGTGCCTTATCCGTGAATGTGAATATTCAACTTCAATCTATTATTATTTAAGGATTAATAAAGCGCCTCTCACAGTACAACCTAATCAGAGGCGCTCCCAGCGCGAAGAACCCCTCGATTAAAGAAAGGTCTTAAGACAACGAGCAGAAACAGTTTTGATGATTTTTTGTGCCCCTAGATTAGATTTCAGCACGAGTCACAGCAGGAAGGCTGTTCCATAGCGAAGGGCCACCAGAGGCGTAGGCACAATGCTGAGCTGTGATAGTTCTAGACCAAGGTTCTAGAAGGTCGTGACGGTCTAAAGATCGGAGAGGACGACGTCCAGTGGTAGCTGAGGTAGGTTGCCTGATAAGATCACAAAGTTTTCGTGGAGCTTGACCAAAAAACGCTTTGTGTGCAAGGTGTAACTTTTTGTGTTATTCTGAACTGAATTCTATCAGTTAGGTGAAGTCAATGCAGATGTTCAGTTATGAAAGTAGAACTATGCAAGAAATGACCAAGACGGGCGATCAAACGAGCAGCTGCATTAAGTACAAACTGAAGCGCAGCGATGCGGAGCTTTGGTCAGCCAATGAGTAATAAGTTACAGTAGTCAATGCTGGAACAGATGAAGGTTTGAACCATGAAAGAAAAAATTGTCGAAGACACAGAGCGTCGGATGGCGCGTAGTCGCCGCAAATGATAAAAGCTAGACCGTGACAGATTAGAGATAAGTGCAGAGAAAGTTAGAGTACTGTCCAGTGTATACCAGCCAGATTACGGCCACTTGTCGAGAAAGTAAACTGAAGGAACGGCTTGGCAAGTAAAGCGTAATCAAGTTTAAGCAGCTGCTGGCGGGTACCCAGCCAGGTCAATCTGAAACATCATTTAAAAATCACAAATTTAGCTTTCTTGCTGACTTCAAAGTTAACTGATTGACTTTGAGTCAAATTGACTGATAAGGAAAATTGTAAATGAACTAATTGAGTGATATTGAACTGATTGGTCTGAAATTAATTGATTATGAATTTAATATTAAACTGATTAGACACGAAATTTTACTCTGACTCACTCGTTGCCTGAAATTGAACTAGTTGAGGTGAAGTGGACTTGGTCTGGTTGACGTTGAATTGGATAATTTTATCTTAAATTGAACTGGTTGACTTAAATGGTTGACATTGAATAGCACTGTGACATGTTGCAATGAATATAAGGCAAAACTTCAATTTACTCAGTAAAATATTGTTTTAATAGCTACACATCCTACCAATAACTAGAGTTAAAAATTATTGAATATGCAGGTCTAATAGTTTGGATATGGACACTTCTGTAATCTGTACGGGAGTAAAGTAGAAGACATCAGTGGAAATGGTGATGTAAATGTGACTTGGCAGAATTGAATGTCAGATGTTCTTTGCTGTCTTCCTAAAAGCCGGAGAGAAAGATTCAGTACAGCCCTGTCCAACCTTATTAAATTTCTCAATTACTCACCAGGCAACATTACGACAACTGTAAGCCTAATGCAGCACCACCAGACCTCATTTAGGCAAGGTAATGTCATTTAGGTGGTGTTCTGCAACTTTATATCCTTGCTTGCTGCACTCAGGGCGTCAAATCATCTTCCCGGCAGATCGCCGATGAAAGGAAGGTCCAGGATGGATGCATACCGTCGTACGATGACCATGACCTGAAAAGGATGACCCTGGATATTTAGGTGCATCAACACTAACACTTGCTTCAGCGAAGCTAATCTAGTACATCATCACTATATGGATATATATCCCCAACATTTAACATCCTCCTTTCTACTATTGAGCGCCTCTGTATAGCGCTGTATGAATTCTTAAATGCAAATCTCTAATTAGAATTATTTCCAAAAACTCAGTGATTTCTGACAATTTATTGGTCAGTTTCTTAGACCGTTGATGTGTCGCATGTTACCTGTACTTACGACACCTTCGTTCGATGCTCCCATCTGTAAAGCCTTGCGCCCTTGTTGTTCTATTCGGTTCAGTGGAACCATAGGGTCCCGTGGTTTATGCGATTGTACGATTTCGCATATTTTTCCATAAATTCCTAATTATTGCGTAAATTTCGGCAACTTTGGTCAGTGTCAACTATAGTTGGCTTTGTTCAGGCTACTATTAGCCTGTATGGGCTAAAGTTTACCGACCATACGACGTAATTGTTTGTGACTAGGACTCATGGTTTATGCGATTATGCAATTTTTCGCATAATTCACACACAAAATTTCGCATGGGGACCTAATGAGAATCCACAATATATTGCTCCGCCTTGAAATGTCCTCTGTCACCTGTTGTCTTGACAGCCTTTTATTTGACAAGCTGTTGATGATCATCAATGCAATGCAGTAACTGTGTTTTGTAACGATACAGTTATGTCAACTATGATTGTCATGACTGCAATGGTTTTTGCAGCATTAATAGTCGCTGTATCATATGTTTCATGTTCAGGAAGTCTCAGAAGTCGTGATTGTAATCTAGAAACTATCTGCATTGCCCAAAAGTGAATATATAATAGATGAAGATTTTGAAATTTCCCATAAGTATTGAAAATTGGTCATTTTGCACATTCGTAAGAACATGTTTGCTCATGAGAGTTTCATATCAATGTCATGACTGTATTTCAGAGGTTTGAGTCGAACAACGTGTTGGTCCGAATTACAAACCTCTAGACCTAAACTTGCGAAGAACATATAAAGGGTGCATCAATAATACTGCATGGTTAGTCGGCGCAAATTCTTTCAAAAATTGATTGAATCGAGGTTTCACGATTTCTAAGCAAAAACTTTCACATATATGTTGAGAGCGGAAGATGTAAATGTTAGCGTTTTCTATGGCCACCGTAAATGGCCTCAACCCTTCCCATCTGTAATGGATATTTCGGGTGAGTTCCGTCACCGCGCAACCCTCGCCCATTTGAATGGACGCCGCGTCATTTTGTTTCTCAGTGCCGTACTAACCCGGGATTTAGCGCCCTGTAATAATCCAGAATCCGGAAGCGAATCGCGATCCGCGTTGTCGCCTTCGCAGATGCGTGTATCAGTCGCGACCTACGCTCTTAACCAATGCAGTCGTCTGACTGAGGCAAATGCACACAAATTTAAGAACGTCGGATCTTTGCCATAACAGTGGATTTGGAATCCATATACATTTATTTTATTGCTTAATAAATTCGGGAGATTGGCTCTTTGCTTTTATTGTCGGTTTTCTGGGGCCATAACGTCCAATCGCGCGTGTTTGTTAACAGTTCTTTCTTAATAACCATTAAATTTACAATTGTTTCCAAGATCAAAGCAATTACAATTAAAATGGCTTATTAAAGTGACATGTTACAACACAAATTATAGTCTTCTGTTTCCAATCTTTGCAAAGCGATCAATCGCGTTGTCGACATCCACTTCAATTTCTCGATGCGCATTGTGGAGGGCCAAACCGATCAACCGTTCTTGACCTATTTTGTTTCTCAACCATGTTTTCAGTCGACGTAATGAAGAGAAGTTCCTCTCAGCTGATGCAACACTGACTGGTCATTTCATATCATTCAAGTCTCTCCCCGTAGGTGAAGTTAAGGCTATATACCTTCGGAGTCCAACAGAATTCAGGGTCGTCTTAGAATGGAGACTTTTGAACGGTCGCACAGAAATTTACTTTACGGCGTTAGGAACTTCGCGAGGATAATATATGTTTCGATTCGACACATATATTATCCTAGCCAGCCTATTGTGTATATAGAATGACTCATCCATGCGCCGTAGCCTTGTCTCTAAACGGATCATGCAACGTGGCCTGTAATTTGTTCCGTGTGACAGCATTCTAGCCTCCCTTCCTTTCCGGGCGGATATTAAACTTTTCCACCAGGGTTTTCGGTACACGACTGAAAACTGGTATCAAGAAGTAATTTTCAGACATAGGAGAATATATTCTTATAGATTCTTAGGAGGGGCGATCTCTCCAATCGCCCCAATCGCCCCCCTCTAGATCCGCCACTGATATATGGCTACATGATTGCTTAAGGTAGTTTTTTAATAGTGGGTGGAAAGATGAAGAGGAGAAGGCAAGCGAAGAAGAAGAAGAGTTGAACAGGATAAGAATAGATACAGATAATGATACCGAGCGAGTTGACCTTGTTGGTAGAATGACGAATAGCTGACAAATGAAGAGCTGAGGTATGATTTGTTAGAGGGCTGTGGGTAAGAGATCCCTCGATCAATCCTCTGTCTGACGACCAAAGAGAAAAGAATGATCAGCGCCTTCATCAGGGTTGGCTTTAATAACTAATCTGACTCTACATTCGCGTTACTTTAGAAAAACACACACGTTCAAATGTAGGCCCTAGGCCTATTTAATTGAGATCCATAATACGTGCGTACATAAAGGTCGTTGGCCTGATTTCCCGTCTCTTTCATGTTGCAGACACTGGAGAAGAAGAAATTTTAGTGGTGGTGGCAAGACTTTACTTCCGAACGAAATAAACACTAAGCCAAAATAATTGGTGCTTGTTCAGGAGTTTTCCCGGTGTATACTTGTCCGAAAAACCGAGAAATGTGGGCCACTTCCCCTCCCACGTCAATGTTGGCAGACTTAGACTACGTCTGATCTGTCTGGGTCTGTCTCTCAATTCTTGTTTTCCTCTTTTAGCTTCTTCGTAAATTCATCGGCGAACTCGTTAACTGTAATTATTTGCGATAGATATTTTTAACATATAGGCTAAAGTGTTAACGGTTTATACGGTCGCGAGTCTATATGCATGGTAGTGTATACTTGCGCATGCATCTGGACATTCTAGGAATCCTTCTTAAGCGCTCTGCAGATGGTTGAATAGATTGTGCATGGTTAAAGGATGTAAGCAGGTGCGTCTTAACAAGCGATGGGCATGTTACCTATGTTTAGCTCGAGTTAACAGAAATAGGGTGACGGAACAGGATACAGTCGTTGGATACCTTAAAAGCGCGATATTTAATGCATACGATTTTGCAACCATCTAAGTGTAGCTGGGAACAATCTAAACGTCTGACTATTCTGAGGCAAGACAATGAAGACTTACCAATAATGGACTAAGCCGGAACACTGGGTGTCACGTTATTCGGCAAAAGAAATATATTTAGGCTCTAATGAACGGATCCTGATCGAATCATTTCCATTATTTTGCGCAATTTTCTGAATTTTGAGCAATCACCGGGATTTTCAGCAATTTCCGGGATTTTGATCAGCAGTCCGGTCTGGATTACTTGAGAAATGACCAGGAGGAAATCAATGCCCAGGTGGAGAAAGCAGAAGATTGCTCTATACAAAGCTGGCCTAAAGTTCTATTTCGCAATTTCCTGATAAACAGTAACATATCGAGCTCTTAGCAGCACCTAAGATCATGCTGTAAATGCGTCACAGGCTCATGTTCACTTTGTGTGCGAATAATTATGAAGTATTACTCTTGGCTGTATAATAGAATCATATATTATTGACAAATTATTCAGTTTGTTTTTGCCCTCAATCAATCTCTTTCTTATCAGAGGACCACATACCGCTCTTTTGATTAATCACCCGACGCATTTTCTGCCATCTTTAGCCGAAAATATTGACAGCAGTAGATTTGGATGGGTCTATATCAATATTAGGCCATGTTAATTTACTTAACTCTGAACTATGCGGATTTTGCCTAGGCCTATAGTTTTGGCTTTGTGGCGTATGTGATGAGTCCACTAACCCATATCCACTGATCGACTTACGCTTATTTTGTGCATCGAGGCTTGAGATCATGTTGACTGTCATTGTAACCATCCTCACTTAAATGTCAGCCTAGTTTGACCAGCTGACATGATTTTGTGTTGATTGCCCTATAATGACCCTCTTTTGATTTACCTATTGGAGCAAACATATAAATGCATATATATATCGATATATATATATATATCGACTGACCTATTTACGACCATTTTGGTTGGCCAAATGCGAGCCTATTTTGCTGACTAGGTGACATGATCGTCTGTTGATTGACCTGTAGTTATCATTGGTTGGTGTGGGCGATGAATTAGCCATCGAGGTCGCATGTTAACATTCATGACTGGCTATTTGTGTCGTTTCGGCAGATCGTATGTCAGTCCAAATGAAGAATTGCACGATAGTTAACTATTGGTAATTTAACGTTAACTCCTGTTGAGTTTGCGTGTCGGAATCATCTGCTTCTGCTACGGTTTCTGTACGTTTTGATTGCATTTTCTCCGCATTCTATCCTAAGGCCTGCGTGACTGCTCGTGTAGGGATGGCTTTGTTTTCCAGTCTGTCTCCGATCCACTGCCCTGCAAACAACCGCCTGTAGCTGGAAAGCTTCGTGTCTGGAAGGAAATATGGATGGGTTTATATATCAGGCCATGTTAATTTACCTAATACTATACCATGCGGATTTGGCTTAGGCCCCTATATATGTAGTTTTGGCCTTGTGTTATATATATATGTGATGAGTACACTCACCCACATCGAATGCGAGTCTCAGTAATCGTAATCGTGATGTCGAGAGCTTACAACGTGCTAAGTCACGGGAGCTGGAAATATGATTACTGACAGGTCCTATTAAGTCCAGATGAAATCCATTGTAAACCGTATCCAAAGTATCAAGTAGGTAAACAGTTAGACGGCAAAAATGTTCATAGTTCTAACAGGTGAGGAGAAGAGATTATAAGATTTGTGAAAAAGAAGAGTTTTTACGAGTGCAAGACCTTTAGAGGGATAGCAAGTGGTAAGGTTGTTGTGAGCTAGTAGGATGAATCGGATATTTATCATGACACTGGTGGGAGTTTGTTCCAGAGAAGCGGTGGTTGCTTCTTTGGAGTTAGTCACTAGTAGCGCTCAGAGCTATGACCGAAGAGGGATGGATGAACGCTTGTTCTACTTGGACCCAGCGTTTCGTTGATGATAATAATTACCTTTGTTAATTCAAAACTGACAAAAGACGCAATACGATTATAAAAACAGTATGAATGGACGATTACAAGTTATTAAAATAGGCAAATTAACTCTACGGCAGCCATGCAAGGCTCTCATCATGGTATGCATCCGATTTAACCAATAACACCGTCTAGCGAGTGAATAACTAGTCAGTCTCAGTGCTAGCGGGAATCGGACTCGCTTCCTCTGTTCTGGTATACCCGGTGCTCTACCCCCTCCAGGGACATCCGGACGTGCGTCATCTACCCCATGGAGGAGTAGCGTTGTCGTGAACAGCGGCGGTTGCCATGGTCTGTCGTCACTAATCGCTCGCTATCGAGTTCGATTCCCTGTCAGTATTATGTCATCTTTCAACTTTGGATAGGAAACCGTTGACTGCTATCAACATATTCTATGCGTTAACCCTTGTCACCTTTCTCGTTTTCGATGGAGCATATTGATTTGCCGTATAGATTTCTATTATAAAGTGCATATGACATAGTTTAGGTTAGCAGTGAAGTTAGCACAGTGGTTAGAATAGAGATAGTGTAGAGATGGCATTGCGATTGCATAGAGGTTAGTTTGCAGATTGGCATAGATGTTAGCATAGAGGTTTCCAAAGAGGGCGCCTCAGATTAGTTCACAAAAGACAACCATAGGTGTACTGTAGCCTAATGATCTATTATCTATTAATTGACCTATACTGATTTTTGTAGCAAAATTCTGAATATTCGAATTTCTTATTAATCATAGTTACCAACGATATTTCACAAAGCTTAGGCCGCAAACCATATAGATTATGGGTCACTGAGTCGTCAAAATAACCTAGTTACATGTATTTAAAGTCTTCTTATGACCAACACCATAACCAACCATTTTTATTGCAATCCTCATCCGAAGATAAATTTGACAAAAATACACAATAACAAGTGAACAGAAAGGACCAGTAAGGAGAAAAAAGAAACCCCTAAGGGACCAACAAGGTCCGGCTAACAGGCCCACCCTTTCTCACATTAAGTATACATAAGCAGCAGGAAGGTATTTTAATTACAGTACGAAGGTAACTTATAACTTAACTAGTTAACTACAGAAAAGACTGGCACCTCACATCTAAGCTGTAGCAACATTAAATAAGTGACCTTTGTATTTCTTACTGAATATTTTAGTAGTTCGAGCTAAGCGAATGTCTACTGGAGTCATGTTCCAAATTAACTGTCATTTATTGTTTGATTTTTTAAAACTCGGGTTGAGTTCGTTCAACGCCCTTTTCTTCGACCTTGGCTGGGCTTCGGCACTGTATGAAAAAAATCGTCTTTTATTTCAACTAACATTATTATTGGGCATGATCAGTCCACGAAGCCCGTATTCTTGAGACAAATGAAAAAACGTTTAGCAGCCGATGATGACACTCTAAAGGGTATGCATCTGCCCTTCAATCGGGAACTCTTAATGGATGCACAAGATTGGATCAGAGGAAACAGGTAAGTCGTTGTTTTTGAATTGCGCAGATGGGTGATTAACATCCATCCGTCTGCGCAATTCCTTCCGGTTAATCATAATATAGTCGTCAATTCCAATAATTATGTATGAGACGATAATTGAACGCTAAGCCTAGGACATAGCAAGTTTACCAGTGGGGTTTTTTCCTGTGAAACCGTATAAAAACTAATTGCCAGAAGATCAGAGGGATAGATGACGATGGAGGGTTTGTTTTGACGACTATGCCTAAATTGAAAGATATTGTTGACAAAATGGGCTCATCGTATTAGCCACTGTGTTTGACCTCAACAGTTCTTCATTTCCTGCCATCTCTCATCGAAAATAATTGTTATAATATTTATATTAAGCTATTTTCATCATAAATATTATCATTTATCATGAGAATTATCGTTATATTATACTAGTATCATCATTCATCACCAATGTAATCATTTGCTATAAATATTATCACTTTATTATACTAGTATCATCAATATTAACATCCATTATACTATTTATTATGTCATTATGCTATTGTTATCATCAAAATCATAATTTATTATGATGATTATTGTCATATTATACTATTATCATCATCAATGTTGTCATTTGTTATTAAAATTATCATCATATTAAATTATTATTTGTATCAATATTGTCGTTTCTTATAATAAAAAGCTGTTAAATGATACCTTTATTGTCATCAATCGATGGTCGCTTCATTATAATATCACGATCCATTGGAGAACCCCGGCCAGAGTGGACGAGACGAGGTCAGGCAGGCAACGGTGGATGATACTGAAGCTGAAGAAGATGGGTACTCAGTCACTTGAAACCCAAGGCATCCGAGACCGAGACATTAAAAAACTGTATCGAGACGTCTCGAGACCGAGACACTCTGGACTCTATGTTTGTATGGAATGACTCATGCGATAACCCTGCATATAAAACGTCTGTGTGCTTGTTGCTCCGCCACAATTCGTACTCTGGTAGTGTCAGTCCCGAAGAGGGATAAAGGAGGAGGGCGCCGCTAATGATCCTTGTTATCATAGCGTCGTTAAATGGAAACCACTGCTGCTACTATTACAACTGTACACCTAGTGTATTTGATGCTGACTTAGAGTAGTCAGGACTCTAGACAGTTACATGGCGCCAACAGCAAATAAAAAACCGGGCAAAAGATTTCACGAGAGCATCACAAACTCCAGCAAACTCTGTGTACCCTCTCCTGAGGTTCCATTTGTTGTCTGAACTGGTAAATGTCGTCCAGACCTCGATACGCAACACACACAGACAGGTTTAAAAGAATCTCTAAAAGGTCATTGGTGTCTAAGTGCGTAATGATCAAGACTGTTTGTGTGAACAAGATTTATGTGAACAAATACTATATACATTAGTTCTAAATACGCAGATGTAACATATATCTTTATATATTATGTACTATATATATATAATGTCAAAGTACACTCTGAGCTAAAGATACGTCTTGCATAACTAATCAACTAGTATTGTCCAACTGCATAATCGATAGTTTACTGAAAGCCATTAGGCTACATGCTATTAGAGCTGGCGAAACTAAGTACGCGATGATATCACGTCATATGAAAGGGCTCATTTAATCGATTTTACCAGGAAAAAGCAAATAAGAGGAATCGTTTAGTTTATTTAAAGTTCTCATTGCTCAAGTTAATCGAATTCTACTAAGGGTTCTTTTCTTCTGGGCAGTGGGCATGCCTAAAACAAAAGATGCTGCTGCCAGTGAACGAGCTATTTCGGGTTTATTGACCTCGAGCTTTGGACTCGTATCAAGTATCTATGTGCGGTATACGCAACCAGTTATGTCGTTTCATTCTCATCTTAAAAGTACATCTTTATCTTTTTATTATCTCTTTCGATAATGTTGCATCGATCGAGGAGATCGTTGGTTTCATAACACTTTGACGTCATTAATATAGAATCGACCTAAGAATTCACCAAATGATAGCTAATATCAGTGTTGTGTATCAGTTAACTCAGATGAGTTTAAACTCACAAATTAACTCATCTGCTGTGATTTATGAGCTTGAGTTACCTCACCTCAAAGATTGTGAGTTAAGAGTTTGATTTAATTCATTATTTTTTTGAGTTTCAATTACAACTGTCAATTTTAAAATCGACTCATATAGGCAATTCAACACTCGGCGCATGTTATGTTGAAACAAGCTAATACCAGTCATGTTTGAGATGTTAAACATGTGGACTGTAGTGTTTACTTTGGCTCCATAATAATAACCTGATTTATCGATTACTGATAATAAGAGTAATAGGCCTACTAGTAAATTAGTAATAATAAATTGATTATACCATTTGGTGGTAACTGTGCATTTGAACAACGTTCGATTAGAACGTGCTATTATGAGACATGTGTGAGTTGATGATTTAACTATAATTTGACAACTAAGTTTGAGTTAACTTATTTCATAGAAGATGATTTGAGTTTGATTTTTTCTTATTTAATTCATTTCTTGTATGAGTTTACCCAACACTGGCTAATATATAGAAGGAATCGCAAGATACGGCGGTGTGCACCTCTCATCATCCTGCCTGTCTGTCTGTCTGTCTGTCTTCTGCCTATTTTGGTTTAGTCGTGCCTGTGTCTATTTACATCGTTGGCGCCCTTTGATAATCTCTCCGTCGTAAAATTCTACCCCCGGAAAGAATATGACGGCATAGAGTGTCTGAGAATGAAGCATCTCTATCGTCCATCGTGTAAAATCAGACCATGGTATACAAATGTGCAGGTATAAGGCTTCATTGAAAATATTCAAGATATTATTTGATAAATCTGTGCTGTAATCAGAATCCAAAGCTAGAAACAAGTGAGTCTAGCATTCCTGGTCAAATTGCATCAACATAATTATCATTCTCAACTCGAAATGGTCGCCCATGGCGCCCTATCGTATAAGAACCGTTTGTTTCTCTTCTTTAGACGCCTCTGTCGGGTGTGCTTCTTTTTATCCATAAATGCGTACTTCTGGTTAAAGGTTTCCCTTCTCTTCTGCGTTAATCCTTCTCCTCTGGCGTGTCCTTCAGTTCAACCGTATCTAGAGCGGATATAATTTCACGAGGGATACTCTATTTCGTGTCACCGGTCTTGTGGCCCTTTGCGAACTGAAAATTGTAGACCACCACGAAACACGACGAATGCCGATGAATCCGAACGTGGCACATTCAGCAACCATGCCTATTGAGTATCAATAGAGGTTTGTTTGTCCTCGATACTCCGTCCATTCCGGAGTGGGATGGCAACTGTTTTGTCCTCTCTCTCCCATTGGGAAATGCTGTGTTGCTTAGGAATGACTATTGCTTGATACCCGTTTGTTATCTAACCGGTGCTATCGTGCATTGATAGAAATCGATTCTGATGTTTGATGTATATATATATATATATATATCTGCTTATATGGATCTTAAGTACCTCATAATATCCTTTCGTTGCGATAGTCTAAATGAGGTGTAAATGGAATTAGCGGATTATAATATCTTGTTACTTGCGTCGGTAGTTAGGCCTCAGGTCATACTAGTTGAATTGAATCAAATAAAATCGTAGAAATTTATTTTCCTCTAATCAGCATATCATCACCAATTTACATTGATTGCAAATAAGACAGTATGAATCTAGTAAATCGAGTATTTTCGTCTGCGCGATCTCTGCCTGAAACAATTGACCTATTAATCTCAATAATCTCAAACGATGAAACATTTTCTTCAAATCTTTTGTCATCGTCTCCCCTTTCTGAGTGTAGGTTCAGATTTGAATAGGCGCTCTATATATACGTAATTAAATTTCATGTCAATCCATTTCCATAAGCCAACATCCAAATACGAAATGATACAAACTTAGTATCGAATCTAATCTTACGAGATCAGATCTGCTGATCATTTTTTAGAGTCTTAAGTGCGATCAACTGTATTCTTGCATAGTCTGGCTTAGTCTAATAATGTAACGCTGCGTATAAACGTTGCCGTGTATTGCTTTCAGTAGTCTAGTAGTCTTGTGTAGTTCAATGTAGTATTGTGTAGCCTCGTGTAGGCTATTGTAGGTCAGTGTAGTCTGGTGTAATGGAGTGTACTGCAGACTACCACGAACTATAGTGTGGAGTTGTACGTGTAGTCTAATATGGTCCAGCGTGGTTTTGTGTAGGCTAAGAACATGCAGTCTTATAATGTCTTTCATAGACTGGTGTAGTCTTATGTAGTCTGATTGATATGGTTCTAAATAGTGTAATGCAGGGTAATTTAATGTGGCTTTTAATAGTCTGATGTAGTCTAAAGTAGTCTTATATTGTAGTGTATGGCCTGGTGCAGTATAATGTAGTCTCACATGGTTCTGAATAGTGTAGTGCAGAGTAATTAATGTCGCTTTAAATAGTCTGACGTAGTCTAATGTAGTGTATTGTAAAATCAAATATAATCTGAGCTCATCTGTTGTAATGCGTTGGCCTCTACGCTGCCTCTACAGCACTAGCGAAAGAGAGAACCATTCTTAACAAAAGTCGATATTCCTTCTAAATTGGGTTTAGTCTATAGCCAAAACCGGAGCATAACTCCACAGGGACACAAAAGCTTCACACACGGGTAATGCGCCGAAACAAAGATTTGCTTTTACAGCAACAACACTGCTGCCTCTATACAGGCGCACAGAAAGTTATTTGCATTATATACATATATATATATATATATATACATGTATATATATATTATATACATATACATAATATACGATGCAATGCGGCTGCATATAATGCTGCGGTCCATCTAAATATCAAAACGACGCGCATGATTGAAAGATATCGTATCGATAGTACTGAGTAAGCCTAGTATAGGGAATGAAGTGAACGATGTCTTTCAGTGGCGGTTCGAACCCGCATTCTCCGCGGTTTCATACCGCTAGGCAGCCGTTCTCAAAAAAATAATATTCAAATGTTTAAAAAAATGTAAGGCGAACTAAACGGCTTCTGTCAAAACTTATTCACTGAAAATGATTTTCGTACTTCTATTTAATAGTCCCTATGAAATGACCTCAGATAACCTGGTGATCATTTTCTTTAACTTAAAATGATGATGGATTCGGTTTATTGTCGTTAGGACTACTTTGTTGACGTTCACCGTCGAGTGTGTTCGCAAATAGGGACATTGTTTAACATTAGGCGGTTTAGGCTTACTTATGACGGTTTAAGTTTCCGTTGTACTAGCGATTCCTAAACTATACTTCAGCTGTTCTTCGTCTTATGACTTTACGTCTTACTATGTCTTACGACTTTTGAGGCGTAGTGCTGTGAAACTTTTCTGAACGCCGTGCATTTAGGTTATATAATTATATTAGGCCCTATATTACACCGCCCGCTGTAGTAATAATATTAATCGTTTCTTTTTATGATCTATGTAAGGATATTGCCTCCGATAACGTTATTAGGCCACGCGATAGATTGTATGTTGTAAATATTAGCTGTTCGACCAACCAATCCATCACGTCAACACTCGTAGCATTGGCTTTGCCCGCCAGATGCTTCTCGTCCAAGGATTTCGTTCACTCAATATTGCTACGCCTCAAATTCCGCATTTTGTTTGTATTCAGATGGATATCAACGATTTCCTCCATGCGACCGATCTCCATTGACCTTCCTAGACTGCAAATCTGTCCTACCGACTGCTTTCGCACGTACGTCAAAGTCATCCGTTCCTTCACCCATGCGGTCGTCCATATCTTCATCTTAACGTTTTCTTATTTTCCAGCTGCATTGGTCACTCGCTCAGTCGTTGTCTCCGGGTAACCTTGACAATTCTTTGGATACAACCATCACGCACAAATCAACACGCTAAATTCAATTGCGGAGGTTGTATGGAGCTATATGAGAAAGGGATTGCAGTTCAAGGCTGACAACGGCACAATAATCAGATATTATCTCTCCATAGACAAAGAAACTCTTGTGCTCTCCATTCACGTGTCCTCCAATAATACTCGATTTTATATTGTCTGTCATCTTTTCGTGGCCCTACTTCCGTTGTTTTCCTGTCTTATTTCACTTGCTCTTAATTATTTCTTTATTTTTTAATGTTTTATTTCTTCTTTTTCGTTCCTTATTTCGTATTAATCCTTCACTTATTCTTGTTTATCTTTAATTCTTTAATATTTTCCTTAAATTCTCAATTTATCTCTATTTTATTGTCCTCTAGACGATATTTTACGATTGCGAACATCTCTCGGATTTAGAACAATTTAGCATAAGAAGACTCAAACAACTTAACAATTTCTGCTCCGACGTTTAATTCCGATTTTTTTCCTCATTTTTAATCCTTGCAATTGTATAATAACAATAATAAATTTATATAGCGCCACTTCAATGAAGGAAGTTCAATTTATCATTATTGCTCTTGAAGATAGTATAATCATATAAATTTTATATAAATATATCTTCGTGCTTTGGCCTAGAAGAACTGTAAACTCATTATAGAACAAACCCAATTTGAGCAAACGCTGAAAATCGGACAAAATCTGCTTGAAGCACGGTTGATTAGAAATCCCGAGGGTCGTTGGTAAAGAAATATGCTAACACTTTGACCGCGATGTCATTTATTACCAGCATGCTTTAGACCTAGTTCCAAATACTCCCAATACTCGGCTCCTATAGGACCATCGAAAAAATTATAGGAAATAGGAAGCAATTCGGAAGCAGCGACCATTATCGCATGTTATCGTCGGCACAGACGGCGCTAGAAATTTGTGCAACCAATGGCCATATGGCTTTCATATATTGCTTAGATCGCCTGTGGAATTATTAATACATCAGGACAATACATAATAAAAATACTAATAATAATAATAGTAGTAATAATAATAATAACAATAATAGTAGTAATAATTATAATAAATAATATTAATAATTCTTATAATAAGAGTGATAGTAATAGTAATAGTAATAATAATAATAATAATAATAACAATAATAATAATAATATTAATGATGATAGTAGTGGTTATAGTAGTAATAGTAGCAGCAACAACAATGATAGTAACAATATTATTATTATTTTGTTATCATCAGTATCAGTATCACATTTATTTTAATTATTTCTCGTATGATTATTATTTTATTGTTATTACAATAATCATTATTATCAGCATTATTACTATTATCAGTATAATTATTATTATTATTATCCGAAGTGACATCTCAACATTGTTCAAAGTGTGGCGGCTATAGGCCCTGAAGAGGCAGTTGACGTTCCCTCGCTGAAGTGCCACCGAGATGTGCTGGAATATGTATGATGTCTCCCTTGGATCATGAGTTGTGCCACTTGTTTGGCTTCCAACTCAGATACATGTATGTGCCGCAGTCCTTCTCTACGCAGAGCGCCGTCGGTTTCCAAGGGGACCGCAACAAGGGAGTGGGTTTTGGTGATGGTGGATTAATTCACCTCTTGCTTTAGGCAGCTTCTCCAGCGTCGATGAATGTATGGGCGAGGTGAGATATGGCGTGGGTGTTTGGCACTGCCACACCCCAACTCAGGCAATCGGTAGTCCACGTGTCCATCTACTCTTGAGAGGTCGAGAAGTTTTTTCTTTGCTGGAATAATCGCTCCGCTAGGGTTTCCCGGATGACGTTGTTAACAGCATGTACCGCGTCATTCATCTATGTTTCCTGTCGCTTCCTCTACTTAACAGCATCGCATTGTACTGTATTATGATTTATATAGCACCTCTCAAAGGAATCACTATTCAGAGGCTCTGCGCTGACCTATTATGATGTCATTTTATCGAATGGTATTACAGCAATTAGTCAAATAGTGTCAATGCGACCCTTTTGAGGGTCATAATAGCCTCGCGCCGACTGCGATTCCCACCTCCTCGTCTGAAAGGGACAGGCCCAGAACAGAGCTTTACTCTTTTCCAACTTTTTCCAGTTTGAAACAAGAAACATTATTATTATTATCATCATTATTATCATCATCATTATTAACTAGCTGTTAGTTCGTGAAGAATCACGGGTCGGAAAATATAATAGCCAACGATTCAACCCGTTTCCTCCCATTGCACAGAAAAGGCTACAACTTACGCCTCGAAGACAAAAAAAATTCAGTGGCCGTCGCACTGTTTACCCGTGAAACGCCCTCTGAACAACGTTGTTTAATGGTTATCATGCAGATATCATCAGCAGCAGCAATAATAGGTCCAAAGAAATATGACTGGGAATGACTAAAGAGGAGGAATGGGACCATCCTCATGCATGCTTACAAAAATAAATAGCCTACAGCAAAATCAATGTCTTTAGCTGTTTAACCTTTGCAATGGCGGTAGAGCTCAGATGTACGTACGCATGGGGGAGGGTCCACAGAATGTACGCGATGCTACAGGGAGGAGAGGGGTCCGAAAATGCGATTTTTGCGTACTCAAGATATGGATGATCCCAATATTAAAATGTCGAACTAAGAATCATGAGACGTTGGTAGAGTTGCTTAAAACAAGAGCGAACGATAAGGACAATCATCAAAGGAAAGCCTCAGGAGAAAAATTCTAATGAAGGAAGTTCGAGAACAGTTATCATCAGACAGCGCCTCTGGGTATATTGCTTGAATGGGCGCTATATCAAGTTTCGTTGATTGATGAAGTAGCCTTGGTAATATCTGAGAGACCTCTGACCATCAGTCGCGAGCTGATCCGTTCGCTCATCGCCGCCTGTAACCGTGTAGTCACATACGACAATTTGGTCCACTCAGTGCAAACACGTTGCAGGCAAGACAGCGTCGAAGAACAAGGGTTGACCCAGAAAACACCGATCCATCACTGACATATACAGCTGTCTTTCTCAAAACCGGTGTATCATAGAGAAGGCTTGCAGTAGTAAATATTCGTCAATACATTGTTGCCTACTATGCACAATTGATCTCAATTAACTTTGACGCACAATACGTCATTTCTGAGCTTCTATAAGTCGTTCGTGTAATCCTACCTGAGATGTGGTCTCGAGGCCGCGGTCTTGGTCTTGAGATGGTCTCGAGACCGGAAAACTGCGGTCTTGGTCTTGGTCTCGAATACATCGGTCTTGGTCTTGGTCTCGAGGTTTTGGTCTCGTGCCCAACACTGAATCGTACCATAACAAATGTTTAATTAAATGTCATCCAGATTAAGATATCTGATTTTCACAGCTGAATCCAACCTCTATTAGACTGCACAGAATTGATTGTATTAGCTCTAGCCCTCAATAACCGCGTGGGAAATTTAAGAAACTCAAAATATTTTGTTGATGCATATAACCTATGAATATCGCTGTAATACTAATTCAACATAAACCCATGAAGTTCGTTTGCTTCTTTTTGTCGTCTAAAAGCCCCTCAGACGCAGCATAACACAAAAGGATCGTAGACTCAAATTCAGCTTCGAAGTAAAGCCTTTGGTGGAAGTCCTTCTCTCTACAGCACACTTTCGATCTATGATCCAATAATTCGAGTTAACCATGCAGTAGCCTCCAAATTCAATTTGCTTCTCAAGCCAAGTGGAATTTGTTTGCCGGAAGAAGTCGGAAGTAGAGAGGCAGATACAGAGACAGAGATAGAGAGAGAGAGAGACAGACAGACATATAGACAGACCGAGAGAGTGACAGACAACCACCCATAAATACATGCATACATACACGCATACAGACATACAGACAGAGACAGGGACAAAGACACACAGAGAGATTGTCAGACACAGGTAAACATTATAAGGAGGGCTGTACTCAATATTCGCTTAGAATTCGCTTTGTAGCCGAATAGTGGGCCATATATCTATTCAATATTCGGCCGAATAGTAGCGGTCCGACCGTATACGAATAGTGGTCACGTGACATTTGTTTCTGCACAAACGGCCATTGCTATATCGAGTGGACTGAAATAACTCTCCACTGCCTGGACCACGGTATCGCAGTGTCAGCCGACTCGTTTCTAAGTTTAGCTAAAAAAAATTCACAGACTGGCAGATGGATGCAAAATTCACACATTGTTAACTGTTTACTTTTAGTAAATGTATTAAAATTATTAAATTTACTGAACTGAAACTGTTTCTCACATTTGAAATTTTGAAATTTGTCGGCAGACCAATTTTTTTACACTCTTCGTATTCGTATTCGACCAAATAGTTGGTCTAGTTATTCGCATTCGGCCGAATATCGAAAATCATCTTTTCGGTACAGCCCTAATTATTAGTAAGTATGTGTGTATTTTCTTTAATAGATACTGTTGCAATCGCACGAAATGTAAGCTTACAGACAACGTTAGCAACCACATTTTACACATTACGTAAGCTTTGAAGTCAAAGAGCTGATTTACCCGGTTAGTGCCATGAGAGAAATCTCATGTGCGATTAAGAATCTTATATAACATCCTGGTAATAAATCCACAGCGGATTAAATCATACAATGAACTTGTTGGCGCAGCTGGTAAGGCAGGACAATCAATAATCGGCGAATGCAGAATGTGATCGGGGTTTGTAAGAACAGATGTGAAGAGAGACGCATCAGTAGGATCGTATCTACCATCCAATGAGGTATGAAGAGAGGTAGAAATGGAGAGATGGAGACAGAGCCAGAGACAGACGAACAGACAAACAAACAGACATACAGAGACAGAGACATGAGCTTACGCAACGTAAAATCAGAGGAATTGTCCAAAGTGTTGCCTAGGTCCGGTTGGCAAAGACGGATAAGTGCGGAGCAGTAGAGCCAGAAGAAAGTCGATGAAGAAGGAAGAGGCTATGATCGATCGATCGATTGTGTCGAATACGCCGGAGATTTCACTGAGATAGAGGCAGGATGGTTGCTGACTGCTGACGGCACATACCAGTTTATTATACGCTGAAGCAGGTCGTAATCGTAATCTCCAACCGTCTACAGTGCCACTTGAAAGCCAAGCGCAGGGCGCCAGCTTATTCACTAGTGTCTCAAGCGGAGTTTCTGCGGCATTAGCATTTTTAAATACGTTCAGTTCTGACTTCAAGGAGCTCTTTATCCACCAGTAACTTAAGGTGTTCTAAGGAGACACGGTGCCTCCTGCTATCCTTCGTGGCGGACAGGCTCTACTACGGCCCAACTCTTAGTTAATACGTCGTTCCTATGAAATGCAGAACAGAGTGTTTTTGAAGCTGGAGATTGAGACGAGTTAATAATGATAGCAGCAATGCGATGACGATCGTAGTAACGTTTCGAGTAAGTGTGCTTCAGCCCTTAGGACAGTAAAGTCAGAATTATTGTGAGTGTATTATTACCTGTATATGTTTGTCTGCGTGCCAAAACGTGTATTTCTGTATAAGTTTTCTATATATGTATATATATAATATAATATAATATAATATATGTGTGTAGGTGTGTGCGTAGGTGCGTGTGTGTGTCTGTGTGATTGTGTATGCGTGCCTGTGAGCGAATGTGTTCATCGGTGTACGTTTCGTGTTTTTTGTAACTGTAACTATGCTCATTTGTGTATGTGTGCCTGTGAAATGCGTGTGACTCTGTATTCACATTCAAATGTGTCCGTGTGTAAATGCGTAGCTATGTGCCTTCGTATGTGTGGGTGTCTGAGAGACATAAAGTGCCTAAGCGCCAGTCTGTATATGTGTAGCACAGCGTCTTCTGTGTGTCTGTCAATATGGAGGGGTGTAGGACAAAACCCCTCTGACAAAAAAACCTCTGACATAAACCTCCCCGACATAACCCTCCCCTCCTGTTTTAGGCAGGACATTAACTCCCCGAAAAAAAACCCTCTTGTCCTAACTAGCTTCTGCAATTATAAGCCATACCATAATAACTGACGCTACTAACAAAGTCTGCACAACATTACAAGTGACACTCAGTACGGCTAATAGTCTAACCCAGAGGCGTCCAGATAGGGGGCGGAGGGTATTTTTTGAGTCTTAGTAATATCTTGACTATCTGACACTTGGAACCAGGGTGTTTGCCTCCATCAGTTAGAGGGGGATTGACGCCCCTGGTCTAACTTACATAAGAAATTGTGTCACAGATAACACACATACGCTCTGCATAGACTCACCTGACGCGTCTGAAAAAGCAGAAAGCAGTGTCACAGATAGCCTGTGAATTACGCACAGTGGTGCATTCAATGTACATAGACCTATCATACATTAACAACAAAAAGACCAAGGAACTAATTACCTGTTTGCTATTTAACTATTTAGGGAGGGTTTGTCCTACTTAGGGGGGTTTTGTCAGAGGGGTTTTTGTCAGGGGGGTTTTGTCGGCGACCCATATATAGGTCCCTATGTGGGTGTTTCATTGTGCTTCTAAAGAAGGTCATTGGTCCACTTGAAATCTAATTACGTCTATCAAAAAGTGACTCTAGTTGTCAATCTAGAATTCTAATGACACAGCAACCTGACCTGATAGCTGACAAAACCTGACCTAATTTCTGACTGGTTAATTGGTCTATGATAGATCGAGTCGTAGATGGGTTTGAGAATATCGTACAGGCGAAAAGAGCCAATAGACGCAAAAGCTCTGTATTAAGTAGAAGCAGTTAAGGCCTGAGGCACCAAGAGGTCTTGTCGGTCTAAGGACCGGCGAGGGCGAAGAAAGGCAGTCGAAAGAGGACGATGTTTAGGTTCACAAAGATAGCTTGAAACCATACCCAAAGATTCGCTTGAATTACGGGAAAGAACTTTAAACCGAATGCTGGCAATGAGCAGAAGCCCGAATTGGTGCTCAGTCATATTAGCGCCTTCTTATAAGGCGCTATATAAATGGTAACATAAATACATACATTCATACATGAAGATTGAGATAATAATAATTATGTGAGAAAGAGGAAGACGGAAAATCAACTGATCTGAGTTTGATGCCTATTGTTAGGCACGGAAGCTCATCTTGTATGGCGGTTGTGATGTTGACGAACTTTTCAAACGGCAATTCCAGACGAGCAGCAGCAGCAGCAGCGTTGATCACCGCCTGAAGACGATGGGTGATATACTGCGATGTGGTCAGCCAGCACAGGTGACATGTAATGGATTCGACGAAGGATTAAGCTTTTGCTAAAGATGGAGAGTGACGCCCTGTGTGAGAGACCTTGAAACAGGCCTCAGGTGTCTCAGGATTACGAAGCTCGTTCTCCATTATAGTCGCTCGGCACCATCTCTCATCATAGTCATCAGTCGAAGCTACACTCCTCATGCCCTCTTCTCTGCAACGATACAATCAAGGCCTTGCACCGAGAGCTCTTCAAGCAATTATCTGATCCTTGTTCAAGTTTTACTCTTGTACCATCCCTTGACTATCAACACCATCGATTCTCTCGGTATCATCAGGTCGTCTACCCTTATAATAGTTGGATCCCTTCCCTATTCTCGCCAGGCACGGAACTTGACCACACACAGCCAGATTCTTGTGTACATGATTTGATATAGCGCTAACTTTTGTATGACTATAGGTCGTCATCGTCTTCGTTATCGTCGTCATCATCACCATCACATCATCACCATCACCACCATCGTCATCATCATCATCACCCTTATTAAAGGTGCAAACCGTAGGCGTGCAGGGAGCCACCGTTGATAACCCAGTGACTTAATATGCGCCAATAAAGGGGGTATCTACCCTTAAAATCTAGCCTGTAGCAGCTGGCACCAGTAATCGTGGGATTTCATCGTTGAGCGTGGTCATCAAAAGAACCAGTCCAAGTGCGATTAAGTCCACCATTGATCGGGCTTCGTGTAAATCAGTCTACCTAAGGACAGGTGGCGCCACTAGCGGTGGGGGATTGAAACTTGAGACGCGAAGTCCTACGTACATCGTCGTTAATTGACTGAGCAAACAAAAGTTTCTGCCTAACAGCACTCACATAGAAGAAATAAATTCAGACCATCTTGATGCATGCATACATCGATGTCGGGCGCACTATATCGCGAAACTCCTCCACTGCTTGCAGTCCAGCAGTGCCAAGCCCATGCTTGCTTAAAGGAGGAGGGCGACGCTAATTATCTCTGTTGTCACACAATGCCGTTAAACTGAAACTAAACAGCCACTATATCGCCTGAGGTTATCTCAGGAGATATATTATAGTGTGCCCGCCACTGCCGCAGACATGTATGTGTAATGGTGGCTGTAGGCCTGCTAGTGTTGTAGATCTATTTCATATGTAGTGTGTGTGATGGTAATTGTACTGTAATCGTAAATTTACGTCAGTATGTGATGATGATTGTTATTGCAATCCTCAGTTTGTCTAGTCTCTTTTAGAAAAATAAAGATCGAAAACGTCGATTCACTCTAACCTCAGCGACCTTTCATTTGGAAAAAAAAGTTCACCTAACACAACCAAGGACAACCAAATGGAGAGCTCAGATGACGTGTTTGCAGGGACCTTTCCTAAGTCACCACTTACGGCCCCCGCAAACGCGTAGAGCCATACCAACGGATGTCCATAAAAAATTTACAGGTGACCCCAAGTTCAAAGTTCCTGGACCGAGTTGTCTCAGAGATAACGAACAACGATCAACCCGCTGGTTAAAACTAATCTAAACTTGATTGGCTTATGTTACTGTATACAATGGACCGACATTTCACTTAATTTCTTCCGTAGCTTTAACTTTGAACACTTCTCGGCGATCGTTAAATAACTCAAAGAAACATACATGTATACATAAATACATGCATGCATTTACATAATTATGCCTGCAGTGTCTTGCATATCTATAGCACGCACGCACATGCATACATACATGTAGTCACATACATATAATGTATATACATTATATAGGGTGGGCCATTAAATAGTAACCCCCTCATGTTTTTGGCTAATATTTTAGCCAAAAGGAAGAGATTAGTAAATGAAATTTTACAAGCACTGAGCTAATTCACATTTACATACAACGGACAAAATTTACTAAAATATTTCAAACAGAACAAAAGTTATGTCACTATTAATGAGTCCAACCACGGTTTTTTGACGGTCAAAAAACATTCAACGCAGGAATAAGTAACAAAAACAATTTTACGAAGACACTTCAATTCTTTCATCGTTTTTGACTGTGGTATTTCTCGAGAATAGCTCCCCACACGTGATAATTTAAGGGGTTCAAGTCCGGTTAGCTTGGGGTCATTGGTCTTTCTCAATGAAATCAGGGCAATTGACTTTGAGCCAATCTTGCTTGAGGCGAGCAGTATGAACTTGTACCTCGTCTTGCTGAAAGATGAATCCAGCTGTCAGCAGATGCTTGCAATCGGATATTAATTGTGGAAGCAGCGACCAACGTAATATTCAGCTTCCACTGTGGCTTTCTCATCAACAAAATGAAGTTGATTTTGCCACCAAAACAAATACCAGCCGATACCATAACATGTGGAGCGAACTTCTCGCGTTCAACAATCGGTCGACCAGGTTTGACATCGGATTTCTTGCTACTGGACCAAACACGATTGTGTTGGTTGCTGATTGGTGGATTGAAGTAAAAGTTCTTCTCATCCGTGAGGAGCACACGCTTCGTCTCGCGAGCATTCAGCCAGCACAGCAGTGCTGAGGAGCGTTCAAATTTTGATAATGATAATCTGCCCAGCAACACGACGGAAAGCGATGTTTATTTACCAATTTGATCGACTGTTCGCTAAATGATGTCAAGGTGATGTCCATATACGCATGTTCCCCGTTTCTCTTCTCAATAATAATGATAACTGTGAAGTTTGCTTCACAGCAATAACTTGTGAAGTGTCTTCATAGAATCGTTATTGTCGCTTTTCCCTGCATTGAATGTTTTTTGACCATCAAAAGCCCGCGGTTGGACTCATTAAAAATGACATAACTTTTGTTCTGTTTAAAATATTTCACTCTAATTTGACCATTATATGCAGGCATAAATTAGTTCAGCTCTTGTAAAGTTTCATTTACTAATCTCTACTTTTGGCTGAAATATTAGCAAAAAACCTGCGATGATTACTTATTAATGGCCTACCCTGTATATGCACGTAATGTTTTCGTTTGGGTCAAAAACAGGAAGTACTTACGGCCCTGTCCCAGAATTTTCGAAATAATTCATCTTTAACGACCTTCTCATGGGACATAACTAGAAGATTATGATCGTTTTCGACATTTTTCACAGACGTAAAAATGGACGTTTGGGCATTAACGGAAACACTGTATATACGTAGTATATATATATACATAGTTACATACATGTATACATACAAGCGTAGATACACCTTGCAGGCATGCAGAATTGCACACATACATGCATACACATTGTATCGATACATTAGATTATATGCATGCATAATTGCTAACATTTCTTTTTATAAATATCGCTTGATTCGTATCATCCTGTTTATTTGATAAACCGATTTGGTAAACGCAACAAATATGCCTACATTTAGTTAACACGGGGCAACAATTACGCTGGATACTCAATTAGGGACGACAAGTTCCACTGGTTAGGGCCACTTCGCAATATAGGTAACATAAGCAAGTAGAGGTCAAACGGATCAGGGATTGAGTTTCGATGAGCAAAAAAAATCCTTAATAAAGTTATCTTTACTACCCTTAATTAACAAGTGTAATGCATTGTTTTATTTATTATTAAACCTTAGTCACTCATAATGGTGTTTAATCATTTTTTATTGCATTGTCCTGTAATATATACTGTAATGTCTGATGAAGTTACATTCTAGTTGTTCAAGAGGGAGATTAATTAAAGGTAAAGAGATAAGGGGTATAAAACATCGAATTCGATGTCTCCAAGAAACGGCCATTAAAGGAGAAACTTACGCGGTTCAGGCGACCCGAGTGAAACCAAGAATCGCCGAAACAGCTGGGGAGAATCGCAACCCATCTTCAATCACAGATCTAAGTTTATTTTTTTAACAAGTGGGTATTTGGAAGAAGACGTAGGGGCAGGAAATCCAAATTTCGAGGGCCTTGGTGCTGGGGTGTAAATGGCGCTCTATAAATTTACAAATACAATGCAATAAATATAATGTCAGAAATAAATGTTGCCATCGTTTTACTTATGTATCAAACTCCTCCACTGGTTGTACGCTACCAGTGCCAGTCCCAAGCATGGATAGGAGAAGAGGGCGACGCTAATGATCTTGGTAATCACAGTGTCGTTAAGTTGCAATAACCACCACTTATGTATCACTGCAGCAGGTCAATTTGTCGCATACGGGAGTTTCCCTAGAATATTTTCGCTGCTGTGAGTGACTACGCAATTGCATTTAGAAATTAGGCCTACTTTTCGATTTTCCTTCGTAGATCGATCGATTGAATGAGTTATTGATCCAATTATCGATCCATTGATTGATCGCTTGATTGATTGACCCATTGATTGATTGTATGCATTGACTCATTCACTCACAGTTTATTTTTGTTGATTGACTCCTCATCACAGATTCACAGCATCGTACATTTGTCTAACTTATTCTCATTGAATCTCATTCGATTCAAAGACTAACAGACGACTCGCTGCCATCTTTGTCGTCAACAATTCATTAATAGCTCTGCGGTCACTCGCACACTGACCAGTAACTGACCACAAGTCGCCCGCCGAGCAAGCCGCGCCCACGCCTCCACCGCACTGAACTGCAAATGCATGGATGGATGGATGGATGGATGAATGGATGGATGGATGGATGGATAGAGGGATGGGTGGAGATTAGGATGGATGAAGAGCGTCAGAAACATCAGCCGCATGCATCTGCAGAAGCAGCAGCCGCTGAACTCCGAGTTGGATGCAAATCATTTGCCTTTAGACTCGAAAGAACCGAGAAGTCACAAGGTTTAACGCGATTGGTAAGTAATGTTCAACACATGATTTATAAACAATAATTTTGCTTGTGTTTTTACAGTTAATTTTAGGGATTAAAAGATTTTTGCTTTTAAAAGTCTACAGTTAATCATTATTGTTCTTTCGAACGTTCATTTAGCATTCATCGCTCCCTGGATCTGTCGTAATAATAAGATACAGTGTATGCTATGGCAATTCTCGTGTAGCCTGCTAATTTTGTGTCCGGTGGGCGACAGCGTGTACGTAAAACCAAAAACCAAAATGAAAAAATGCTAAAAACTCGTACTTTTCCAGCCCTGAGTATAGCAATTCTTATTTACGGTTTCAGTAGAGTTGTGTAGGCAGATTGCTTTAGATTCAGTAGGTTGTTTGTGACTAGGAAGCCGTTTAGACGGGAGCGGACAACCCACCAGTACCAAGCGTTTCGATAAGATAGAGAGATTTTATATTGGACAGTAGGCTTAGTTGGAAAGTGTATAGACCGGGATTTTAAAGGCAGAAGGTTCAGAGTTCATATTGAACAGGAAAACAGGGCATTTTTGCAATTAAGATAGATTGGAAACATCGTAACCTATTAACCGACTTCTGAAACAGATCCATGCTGAAAACCAGGATTTGCATTTCAAATGAGACGCCGAAAGTAAGGAAATTAAATTTATGACTGAAATCGCCGTGTATCTACCGGTCACCCACGCGACCCACGGGACCAATAATAGAAACATAAATAAGACATTGTAATGTCACGCAGTCAAAGTTAGACACAATATATAGGTCTAGTTAGTTTCTTCAGTAATAGCAGCCCATCATATCGCATGTGGCGCAAAGTTGCCGTCTGTAAAACCTTGACAATAGTACGAAATATTATGTCAGTTCCAAACATCGTGTTATATTACTTTTTAATGTGCTTAAATTACGGCATTTTTGGAAATTCATGGCATTGCCCACAATTTCTTTGACTACTGAATTAGAATCTAAGCCTACATCCTGAGATGACAGCCATCTAAGAAACGCTCATAAATGTTCATTATTGATTACATCAAATTCTTGACTTCAACAGGGATTTTAGGATTTATCAAACCCCGTGGAAAAAACTGTTCGCAGAGGTATGTGCTTCCAAATATTGCCATTTTCCTTACGGAAAAGGAGGAAACTCTTCTCATGGACTTTTTTCATTTCTGAAATTGGATGCGTTTGCACTTCCTCTGCTAAGTCTCGGACTGCCAGATACATGGGTAACAAAAGGAGGACACATACAACCAGAAAGAATTACAAAGGAAGAGGAGGAGGAGGAGGAGGAAGCATTCGATGATTTACTCCAGAGTCAGAGATTTCCTAAGCTCCCAAGAAACGAAGGGACATTGAAAATATTTAATTCGCCCTTTAACCTCTGTCATAGTATATCTAGCCATTACTCAGATCATAAACTAGAAACATTTAGACAAAATAGAGCAGTAAAGTAAGAAAGAAATAATTACGCTTGACTGTCAGCATTTTAGCCCCTAAGAGAACTCAGGGACAACAACTGCTCATGCTCTACTATTTTATGTCAGTTTCGACTGACTGTGCGTATAGTCAGTACTACGGTAGACACTGCCACAGTATTATAGCAAGCAGTCCAATTAGCTCCCATTTAGCAAACATTCAATGCCCGGACAACTTTCAGATTTTTAGCTTTGCCCGCCTGACTGAGGACATAAGGCCAGAAAGAAGGACATGTCCCTCCTTTCGCCGGACGTCTGGAAACCATAAGCCTGTATTGAAACGTGCTAGTAAGTGCATTGGCAGACAAGTCGACATCTTCATAAACTTTCTTCTTGTGAGGACAAAAAACTTCGCAAGGATCCACTAGACACTCTTGCTGTAAAAGGCCACACAGATTTGACTTTCATTTCTCAAATTACAAAACTTGCTCGTTCCAAATTTTCGTTGATATTGTTAAGCTTAGGAAATAGATTTGTTTGCTTGGTAAATTCAGCAATAAGTTGCTGGACCCTTCCATATCTGACATTTCTCGTGATTGCATCCTATTTCTCACGATGCATAGATCTAGTGTCGTATTGTCCACACAAGTTGTAGGCTTATACAGGCCTACTTGTATCCGGTCGGATCAACAATTGTTTACCGACGTAACATTTTTTTAGCCTCCTTGAAAAAACTATTAGCTCTCCCATTTCTCTTAGCAAAACTCTTTTTCTTCCACGAACTTCTTTTCTCAAGCCCTTAAGTCACTTTTATATGTTTAATAAATTTTTATTTTTTAAAAGTGAATTCAACGCTCAGTAATAACTTCGGATCAAGATGGCGCCATTATGGGAGAAGCCATGGTCGAGATATAGTTCATTTTCGTAAAGGCATAGACTAACAACGCAATGCATAGAGCTTTATCACTAGATATCAAATATTTATGAAATTCTGAAGTCCGTTGCTGGCCGTAAAAAAGCGGCCGGCGGACAGCGTTTTTGAGGTCCCTGGTCTAAATGAATATCATCGTTGTATAAGTGACGATGAAAACAGAGAACTAAAATGATTTGGGAGACCTGGACGATAAGAGCACAGAGGAGACGATGGAGGAAGAAAAGAAGGCGCAAGAATTATGAAATAAAATCTACCGCAGAAGAATGCGGGGGAGAGCGACAAATAGAGAGACAAAAAGAGACAGAGACAGAGACAGAGACAGAGACAGAGACAGAGACAGAGACAGAGACAGAGAGATCGTCTTTCGAGGGAAATGAGGAAGACAAACAAACGATGATTGAGGGATGTGAGCGAGCGACTTACATTATATGCATACATAAATGCATGCCCGTTTGAATGTATAACTGCCTACATATACGCATGCATGTATTAATATATGGAATATATGGATAAATGCATTGATGTATGTATGCATATCTGTATTTATAGACATGTACGTATATATGTATGTGTGTGAAAATATGCATAAATTATGCATGTATGCACCCACTCATATATGTAATATCATATATGAATTCATGGTAGCAATAGTTACAGTTTAGCGACACTGTGTATCCAGGCTTGGGACTGGCATTGTCAAAGCGCGAACAGTGGAGGAGTTCAATATAAGTATGCATTAAATATAATTGAATATAATATGCATTCATGTGTGTGTATGTATGAATATAAGTATGTAGGTATGTATGCACGAGTGCTGATATTTGTATGAGTCTGTGCATGTATGTTTTTATAATTAGAAAGCGAAGAGCAATTAACAGAGAGTAAACCCTGACATGTTGCATAACAAAGCCTTGGGAGATGCAGTAGAACATTTAGGCATTCAGTAGAGCCCACGGCAAAGAGAAACCTGACGAAGTTGAGGCGAGGAAGACAGAATGAGTCCAAAGACTAGACAAAAAGACGATACCGATAGACAAGACCAAGAGACGAAACCAAAAGGCGAAACCTATGAGGCGTGGGCAGGATGATGGATCCGACCGTAGTGTGAATATCTTCGATGCTATTTGGCTTATTATCGCAGACATTGTCCGATCCATATGCAGCCAAAACAGCAGTCTTGTCATCTTTAGGTCTCGCTCTGACTGCATCTGGTTCATCAGTGGCATTCCATGAAACCTATGAGGCGTGGGCAGGATGATGGATCCGACCGTAGTGTGAATATCTTCGATGCTATTTGGCTTATTATCGCAGACATTGTCCGATCCATATGCAGCCAAAACAGCAGTCTTGTCATCTTTAGGTCTCGCTCTGACTGCATCTGGTTCATCAGTGGCATTCCATTAGACAACGTCGGTCAACTGATTACGGCTCCAACGGTCAAAGACAACGCGTTGGAAAGTCACCAGGTCCATGCCACCTATCTATCAAAGCCGAAACCATCGATCGAACTGCGATAATGCAATAATCTTATGAATATTCAGCACTTCAGCGAAGACCATGTACTTGTGGGCTGTTATTTGAATATAGGATACACTATGTCACACTAATCTCCTCTTCCTCCTCCTCCTATCGCTCTTTGATCCTCTTCGACTTTTTCTGCTGCTCCTATTTCTCATATTCATCCTCCACCTCTTTCTTCCCCTCCGTCTCCTACTTATCTAATTCTTCTGCCTCGTTTCCATTTAGTTCATCTGTTGCTTCTTTCTCTCCTATCTCGTCTCTGCTTCTGTTCTTTTTTTGTCTTGGTTCATTTCTTCTTCATTACTAAGCCCTTCCAGTTTCTTTTACTTCTTCTTGTTTTTCTTGTTTTTGTTTTTGTTCCTGTTCTTCTTCTTTCTATATTCTTCTTCTTCTTCCTCTTCCTCCTCCTCCTCCTCATAATCATCTTCTATTTCTTTTTCTTCTTCATCACCTTCCTTCTTTTCCTCCTCTTCTTCTTCTACTTCTTCTTTTTCTTCTTTCTCATCTTCCTCCTCCTCTTCCTCTTCTTCTTCTTCTTCTTCTTCTTCCTCCTCCTTCTCTTCTCTCCCTTTCTTCTTATTCTTATCCTTCATCTACAAATAATTCGCATACTTCCTCCGTCTCATTCGCTCGCCACTACATTGGGGTAAGAACACAGACAGAATAACTCATCGAGCCAGCCTTGACCCGACGACAATCTCCGGCACCCTTCCATCGAACGGTCGATCCTGACTCCCCACACAAACAACCAGCTTCCCTACCCCCCTCCCCCATTCCGCATCTCGCCATCTATCAACAGACCCTTTTTCTTCCTCCTCCAGCAGAGTAGGACTCTGCTGTTGATGCTGCTGCTGATGCCTGTATCCGACTCCTTCCGGTTCCCCATCCTCAGTCGGTCCATTTAATTGATGGTATATGAGTACCGATGGCGGCGTCCATGCAAGTTCGCTTCAGCTTTCCATTGTCTAACGCCGCGAAAGGACAGACATTACTGTCTATAGCGAACAATGAGACTGATGGCGAGAGACTGCACCCGTTACAGTGCTGCTAATTGATATATTATGTTCGTAGGCGTATTGTCTGGAGATGCGTCGCATACCTCCTCTGTGCTGAATCAAATCAAATCAAACCAAACCAAATGTGATTCTTTCTAATCTAATCGAGCTGTCTTCTCTCTCGATTTGGAATGACCTCCCTTATACTCATCATCATCACCATCATCATCACCATCGTCGTCGTCGTCATCATCATCGTAATCATCATAATCATCATTTATCAGGATCATCATCATCGTCATCATCGTCATCATCGTCATAATTGTCATCATCGTCATCATCGTCATCATCGTCATCATCGTCATCATCGTCATCATCGTCATCATCGTCATCATCGTCATCGTCGTCATCATCGTCATCATCATCGTCCATGGGTTCATCACCCGTTGGTATCAATTGCATGTGTCACTATGCTTCTCCATTCATCTCTGTTCTACGTCATCATTGTCTGTGTGTGTATATCCTGTCTGCGCCATTCTCTGACATCATAGACCCATTCTCTGACATCATAGACCCATTCTCTGACATCATAGACCCATTCTCTGACATCATGGACCCATTCTCTGTTTGGTCTGCCTTTTCTCTCAGTGTCGTCAATCACGCTAACCATCACCTGCTTGATTAGTTTGTTATTTTTCATTGTAAAATATGCACTAAGAACTTCAGCTTTCTTTCCAAGTTTTCATTATATATCGGTACACATATGTTGCACGATGTTTTTGCTATCCTGTATAATCTTTCTAAGCGACTCCCTGTTTGATATCTTCAGTGGCCATCTCAACCTTGATCAGTTACTGTAAAACGTTGTCGATATCCACTGACTGTGATACGAAATACGTCCAGACAGCAATGCAGCGAAATGTTCACAGAAAGTCTCTGGTCCAGCCATTGCCATCCGTAGCCAAATACTAACGTTGTCGCATGTATCGTGTCCGATAATTTATTTAGCGCCTGATACAGAACAGGTTATTCAGATACGCTTTCAGAATGACAGCCCCGGGAAAATAAGAAAGACCCCATGAAACGGATGGATGAAGGTGACGAAGGATAGAAAGAGAAGTCCATGCACATAGAAGGGCTCACGGTGGCAAAGGCAAGGCGTCTCGCCATGACAGTCCTTTCCCGAGTGGGCAGAGGCAGGGAGATCAAGTTCATCCACAGACCGGATACGACCGGAAGAGACGTAGCACCCAATCAAAGCCGTCTAGCATTGTCTATCGTTGACTCCATCTTTCAACTGTCAACGAGAATCTGTTGGCTGGGCTCCACGTGTCTGCCTGGGTGACTCCGCTAACTACTTACTTGGGTAATCCTTTTCGAGATAAGATAACATCCGCATACATTTGTACGTAATGTTTTTAGAATATTAATGCAGTTCACGAAGCATCACATAGGTAACGTTGAAGACGTTTCTTATTTTGTGTGATTTTTGAGTGGCGCCATAAAAATTTTCAAATACAATTCCAATTGAAGGTGTTCGGAACTGTAAACAGCTCTCAAAGAAAAAGCATACTAGCAGAATTGTTTTTCGGCTCTCAGAACACATTGAGTGCGTAGCACAGAGCTTTCTCATCTGGGATACCGCACGGTATTGCCAATCTTAATCAGACACTTGACACTCTATTACAGTGGTTCCCAACCTTCTTCGACTTGGGCCACTTTTATTTAGTTAGAGGACGCGATGGGCCACAAGGTTAAAAGGTTAGAAATTAATAATTCAAAGTTCAACAGATTTTTATTTTAAAATAGAATAAAATTACACATGGATAAACTCCGGTTTAATCATTTTGGATTAGCAAAAATGCCAACAATATGTAATTATTTATGATAGATAATAATTATTCTGTCAAAAAATCAATTTTGCACGCATATGTTTTTTTATGTCTTTGATAAGTCGAGGGCCACTTTCTGAGGCATGGCGGGACACCTTTTGGCCTGCGCGCCACAGGTTGGTAATCGCTGCTCTATTAACGCCCCATCATTATATGACTATCCCGTAGTCACAAAAGTATTTGTCGTCAACAGATATTTCTATGTATGCCTAAGTTCTGTACCACGGCGTTGCAAGTCAAGTACAATAAGGGGTTTAATTTGCGGACGCAGATGGGCTAATCTACCTGGCATTCGATGATCAGAGCGCTTTTCAGTCTCAGATTCAATTGAGATTGAAATGAATGGGATTCTGGGCTGCTAGCGACCACAGCGAACTGTGCACCTATCAAATAAGCTTAATTATATTTAGTTTGGCAACTATTAAGCATGATTGCATCGACGTCAGACTGGCAGTCTGCTGCGGTTTAATTGGCTTTTACCCCAACTGCGTTTGATCGTCGGCATTATTAAAGGAGGCTTCTCTATAAAGAAGAATTGATTGTACTACGCGATACAAAAATCTTTAGTGACCGTATCTCTCGCTTTCGAAGTCTTGATTTTACTAAACGGGGAATTGGCCATTTTTTACTCTCACTATTGATGTCCTTTTCTCGTGACCTTCAGAAGTTGCCGGATCCTTTATTCCACTGCCATTTACTGAATTTCTCTGTGTAGACCTACGGGGAGAGATTTGTGTGTAGAATGATTACTGGACGAAATGATAGATGTATGTAATGATTTATTAATGGAATTATCTGTTGATGGAATGACTTGTTGGTGGAATTATGAATGGGTGAAATGATTTTTAAATTAAATGATTTGTAAATGGAATGATTTGTAAATGGAATGATTTGTAAATGGAATGATTTGTAAATGGAATGAGTTGCAAATGGAATTATGTTTGGTGGAATTATGAATGCGTGTAATGATTTTGTAAATGGAATGATTTGTAAATGGAATGATTCGTAAATGGAATGAGTTGTAAATGGAATTATGTTCGGTGGAATTATGAATGCGTGTAATGATTTTGTAAATGGAATGATTTGTAAATGGAATGATTTGTAAATGGAATGAGTTGTAAATGGAATTACGTTTGGTGGAATTATGAATGCGTGTAATGATTTTGTGGATGGAATGATTTGTGAATGGAGTGCATTTTGAGTAGAATTATGAATGCGTGTAGGGACTTGTAGATGGAATGATATGTAAATGAAATGCTTTGTGGGTGAATTTATGAATGAGTGGAATTATTTGTGTCAGAATGGAAAAAACGGAATCAGTGATTGGATTAATCCTAACCATAGACAAATATTTTTCTTGGTCCGTAAAGTAGATGAACATCCTGCCCTATAACTTACCGGAAATGCCCTGCAGCAACAGACAGCATAATGATCCACAATGCACAGTTGCCCATAAATGTAAATCTGCAATAAGGAAATAGTGTTCAGTGCCCAATAACTATCATTACGGCTTTTCAAAGTAATTCAATAAAACTGGGTGACGGCGAGCTGCAATAAAAACGTATGGACCTCAGACGTGTTATATTTGCAAACCTTTTAACCACGCTTAGAAGAAATTTCGAGCAATGATTTTTATCAGTTGAGACCTACCACAAACCACGAGATAACACACACTCACATAATTATATATATATACACGTGAATATAACGTGTATATATACATATATAAACACGCATATAATATATATATATATATATAGCATATGTTCAGAGTCATGGGGCATTGTGAGCCTTTTCTGTAAGCCCAAACTTTCACCTACCATTACCCATTGCAGTTGATCTTGTGCCGTTCGCATCATAGATTTTTAAGAACTAGAGTTACTAAAGAATTATCAGGCATTCGACACTCGATAGCGAAGTTGTTATCGAGCTCGACTGTCTTTCAATGGAGAGCTGCGTGTTCAAATCCCGGTCAGGGCAGAAACTTGGTTAGAGATTTCTGCTCCATCTGCACTCTTAACCAACCCAGCTTTGGCCGTGCATTGAATATGAGACAGCGAGGGATAGGACTGCGCTCGTGAATAAGCCTGTGCCCTGCGCTTGGCTTTCAAGTGGTGCATTCCAAGTTTTGAGATTACGTTTACGATACGATGATTACTATTACAGATACCCGTCCCATGTGCTGAGACTAAGATTTTTGTTCAAACCCATGGCTAAATGTACTTCCGAGCTAACTTTAAGGACTGTGCATCGACTTATATCCGACAATAACTACACTAGCAACTGATCTGGCTACTGTTTACTTTTAACGTGCTGAATTTGATAAGTGCATCCCAGTGTGGGATCGCACACGGCGGTTAATCTGCATCAAGAATGGACGCAGAGACTGCAATTGAGTTGATCCACAAACCGGTTTCATAAAGAAGGCCGTCGATTGGGTTTATGAAGCAGAACTGTCAAAAAATTGTTACAACGGTAAGCAGAAATTACAAGTAGAATCACACAAATGTCGAGGTGGTTGTTTAGAAAACGAAAAATCAGGAGAAAAGAGGTCAAGAAATCAAGCAAATGGAGCAATGGCAAACGAACGAGAAGATGTAGCCTTTCAGAGAAAATTAATAGGGTGATTTAAGACTGTTTTCTGGTGCCCAACTTTCCTCCTGTTTTCTTTCCAGCACCTATAATCCCGTATATAGAATACTTTATTATAGTTAAGTCTACAGTGCAACATTTGTCAATTGTTATTCTACAACGCAACATTTGTATTACATCAGCAAATGGTTAATATGTGCCTCAACTTATGCCGTAGTTCCGACAGAAGTATGAAGCCTCAAATAAACCGGAAGAGCTGCAAATAAGAAAACATGTTCATGCTTTCAAAATACGTTTATAGGATTATTTACTCAACAGAGATGCTTTCCTGGCCGCTTCCCTGCAAAACATCTTATGTCAGAACAAATTCAATTGCTGTGACTCTCCGCGGATGTTTGACTCGATACTCAGCCTGGCCAAATCCTCAAGACTGTTTGATGCATTGTTGGCCTTAAAAATATCTTTAATCGGCTTGAGTTTGCTGATTGAAATCTCTAAAGAGGCTGCTGTTGCAGAAATTGCTAACAGTATTCGTAGGCTGACACAAACATTTGGAGCTAGGCCTAAGTCGTGTATAGATAGTATTCTTTTAAGTAGCTCAACAGATCAAATGGCGTTTATTGCCAACTTCTTGAATTTAACTTATGCACCGAGATCAATGTTACATCTCTGCTTTGATATCCTGACCATCAAAATCAGCAGGATATTATTCCGCTATAGCTAAAGCTTTTTCTTCAAGCAGATCACTTGCAAGCATGCTTTAGATAATATAGACCTATCCACAAGAAATTGGACTCAAGTTGAGTTAAGTACCATCACCTCACACACATAATACTCAAAGCGATTGATTAATGTTGGCCTACTTCCTTTGAATAGTATAAAAATTAATAATACCAAAATGAATAAATTCTATCTCGTTCTTTAGAAATTAGAGGACCTGGCATTATTACATTTCAAATTAACTGTTAAATTGTGTCAAGGTCGGATTTAGGGCCTCAATGGCAATGGACACAAATAACTTTGAAGAGTATCCTGCCGTTCATTTCACCATATATTAATTAATTGTGGCAAGTGTTTATCACTGAACTTACAACCTGAAAATCCATTCAAGGTAATGAAAGTATCAAGACAAAACTTTGGAATAATAAATGGTCGTCAATTTAAACGCGACATAGAAATATCTTGGTCAAATAAAAAGAAAAGAAGGATGATAAAGAAATAGTCCAAAGCAATTTGATTAACTCATATTTAAGTCTACTACTCTTGACAGAGTTGTAACAACAGGAAACATAATATTATAGTTTGCTTCAATAATTATTCTGGGTGATTCGTTCTAGTTCAGGCTAATATTAATTTTCTAGATGTAACATTAATTATGATAGAATAGCAATAAGCCAATAATGATCATAGTGATAATGATGATGATGATTATGAGTAAGGTGATGATGATGATGACGACAATGACGACGATGATGATGATGATGGGGACGACGACTACAATAAAAAGTATAATTAGAAACTACAACAACAGCAACGACGACGACGACAACAACAACCTCAGCAACAGAAACAACAATAGTAATAATAATAATAATAATAATAATAATAATAATAATAACAATAATGATAATAATAATAATACATATACTAGTAATGTTACTATTGATAGTAGGACTCAATGCCGTTGCATCCTGCTTTACCTAGGGCTTTCCAGCAATCGGACAAAAGTATTCGTTGCACGTGTCATTAACTGCCACCGGACAACGTCCTTCCTCCTTCTGAGGGATTAGAACGACCTCGACGCTGATCCGTAATTATTGTGTGAATGAAGGACTCGCACAAGGTCTCAGCACTGTAACTAGAAGTTGCAATTTGAGCTAGGGATGGAGGCCAGTAATTATAGATCATATCCTACGTGTCCTTCTTTGATGCACGAGTCGTTCGTCGTTCACGTGGACTTCCATGAAGTCTCCCAAACGACAACCGTCTCACCGTTAATGTACGTCTCGCCTAAATGGTGATGAGATACGCAAGCACGTGATCGAATGTTTCCTGAGTAGGATGCAGATGGGTGGATGGCTCCCACGAGTGGAGAACATGGCCGAGGAAAAGGATGTGCGTTTGTTTATTTACGGTTATCATCACAGCAGACACTTTTGCCTTTTGTTATGGAATCTGGCAGTATAACTGTAATGTAACTTACGATTTAGGTGTCATGGATATCACCTTACCACTTAAAGATGACCGGAATCTCATGTCCCGAGTTAAGTATAGATGATAAATGTGCTCGAAAGACCTTTCCGGTTGGCATTGTTTGCCCAGACCGAACTATAAACACTTGTAAATTGAATGGTGGTCCTGTCAGCTTAATTCTTCTTTTTCAATCAGCGAATATTGATGGGTCAGTTGTTGACCCTATCAACGGAACGTTGAACCCTTACTCTCCACGGGGTGCAAGGCTGCCGTGTCCCCATTATAGGTTAGACTGCAAATGCTTGCATTGTAGGGAAACGTGACATTCATATGATATGGCAATTTATTGTTATAGTGGAAATGGCCTGTGGACCAGCAATCAAGTGATTGTCAATAGCGTTCGTTGAGAGCCAGACATCGCAGGACAGCGTCGCCGCTCTGCGTATAAGCCTTCCCTCAGTGACGGCCAAAGCAGCCGCTGGTATTCGGCTCAACTGCAATAAATCCCGAGTGTAGATGTCTTAATTTCCACAATTCCATTCGGTCATCTGACACACGATCCGCAGCAACGATGTCGTCATGGCTATCGATTATCACTTGGCTACGTTGGGATCGGACTAATTCCTCCTCGGGGGTCGTATTCCTTTGGTCGGGACAGTGAGCGCCGCAAGAATAAATCGACCAGTGCAATTGTAATATACGCTCAGAGTTGACGTTCGTTGCCAAGGGATGACTAATGATGCCCCACAGGTTCCTGGTCACTTATGCCTACGGTGGCCGACTCTCCCGTCCCTAGGTGGTGGTGCGCGAGAATCTACAAGCTAGGTGCGCTATCTGCCGAGCGGAAGTCGTGCCTGATCCAAGATGGATGTCCCGGTGGAGGACTCAACTACTGATCGTGTAGGTGAGTTATGGAACTCCTCCTCCTCTTTCTCTTCATCCTCTTCGTCCTCCTTTTCCTCCTCTTCATCTTCCTCTGTCGAGGTCACGGATGACGGTGACTCCAGCCACGCGGTCTTCGATGTCTTGGACATACACTTCTACTTCTACCTGTACAAGGTGACCGTTCCCGTCCTCTTTGGTCTGATCATGCTGACCGGCGTCATCGGCAACATCCTCGTCATCACCGTCACCCTCACTCAGCGCAAGATGCAGTCGACCGTGAACCTTCTCCTGCTGAACGTCGCCCTCAGCGATCTCACCTTCCTCGTCGTCTGCATTCCCTTCAACGCCTACCACTTCTCCGCCGACAACTGGCTGATCGGAGATGGTGCCTGCAAGACGTCGCAGTTCCTTCTCTACGTCACCGTCTACGTGAATGTCTACACACTCGTCTGCATCTCCATCCTGCGCTTCCAGTACATCGTCTGCTCGAGGGGAGGCGGAGGTCCATCCGCCGTCCAGTCCAAGCCCCGCATAGGGATCCTCGTCTGCGTCATATGGTCCATCATGCTCGCCTCCAACGTACCCATACTGTTGATCTACCGCGTCAAACGCTTCTTCCTCATGGAGCTCGGCGACCCGTACCTCTACTGCGGAGTGGACGATCCGGAGATCAACGGACGACGCCTCTTCCTCTCCTTCTTCGTTCTTACCTACATCGCCCCGCTGTCCACCATCTCCACCATGTACCTGCTGATCCTGCGCTATCTGAACGCCAAGAAAGCCTGCTTCCAGCCGTCTACCGACGTCAATTTGAGGTGTGCCGATCGGAGGACCTCCTACGCTTCCCGCATCTCCATGGCCATCATCGTCGTCTTCGGACTGTGCTGGCTTCCACTTCACGTTCACCTTCTCGTCGTATACTTCGGAGTCCAACCGGAAACGAAGTTATACCAAGTGTTCCGAGTCATGTGCCACGTGCTCGCCTACTCCAACTCGTGCATGAACCCGCTCGTTTACCACTACGTCAGCACAGACTTCCGCCAGAGCCTGCGCAACTTCTGCCTGCGCACCGGATGTGGCTGGTGCTTCCGGGGAAGACGGACGGACCTGTGGCCGGTCGAAACCGCTCTCAGGGAATGGACGCATCCGGCGGAGACAAGGGAGAGAATGCAATCAAAGCATCCCACCAAACAAATGGCCGATGACCTCCGGAGATAGACGAAAGATCTCAAAGTCAACTAAAATATGATAATTAACATCTCCTAACAATCCAACACCCAGTTCACCTCGTCTTCGCATACTAATTGGAAACTCAAAATCGTGCAACGCTGCTCTAAAGATTAGCGCGAGGGCACAAGCTTTTTTTAGAAGCGATGTATCAGAAGTGCTGTTCGGATATGACCAAGGATGAGATTCTAATCCGGTTGCCAAGGAGACCACTTGTAGATGGATCGAGTCGAATCCACCTTGCGCCTTGGCTCTGGAACGATCTCCCATCTGAATTTCATAAAATATTCCTACTTCAAACTATCCTCGAGTGAGCGTAGATGACCACTGTGGTTGACCAGAGCAAGTGGCACCCTCCGTCATCTGTCTCAGGGTCCTCCATCAAACATCCCTATGGTTCTCTACTCAACAGTAAAGTGTCGTCTCTTCAGGAACTCTTGCCCTGACTCACCCAATCCTTCGCCTTCCAACTCTCCACATACAGGCCTAAACGACGCGCGCCTTAACAGCCACCCTGACTCTGACTCCTCTGGCAACTGAACTATCCTTTGGACAAGCACTCTGATTTGACGGAACAATCGAGAATTAACTGGTGCCTTTCGCTACGCTCTCTCGATGTTTGGAGACGATTGCGATTACAATTACGAAACAATTCAACTCACGTGGTTGCGCTGCAATCCGACCATTCGTTAGAAATTCCGGGTCTCTAGGCAGAGAAATTCCGGTGTCCTAGCTTGGAAAATTTCGGGGCATTAGGCAGATGAATTCTGTGGCACTTGGCAGAGAAATTCCTGGCTCCTAGCTAGTCCTAGACATAAATATTCTCGGTTCCTAGCCCGAGAAATATCGGACTCCTGGCAGAGAAATTCCGGTGTCCTAGCCATGGAAATTTCGAGGCATTAGGCAGATGAATTCCGTGCCACTTGGCAGAGAAATTCCTGGTTCCTGGTCCTAGACATATCTATTCTCGGTCGCTAGCCCGACAAATTCCGGACTCCTGGCAGAGAAATTCCGGGTCCATGGGAACATAAATTCCGGGCTCCTACGCAGAGAAACTTCGGGTCCCTTGGCCGAGAAATTTCGGACCCCTGGACAGATAAATTCCTCCCGACTCCTAAGCAGAGTAGCTGCCAGGCTACTGTAGGCAGAGAAATTCCGGGCCCATAGGAAGATAAATCACGGGCCTCTTAGCAAAAATGTTTCAGTAAGGTATACTATTCAGATGCTCGACGTTAAAACTGTTGCAGTTGAGTGTCATTAATAATTATTACATTGAACAGGGCATTAAATTAATCAGACTGTTTGACTGGTTAGAATTTGATACACAAATTGATTGCTGATCTTGGCGAGCGCTTCAAAATCGCCCTGCCCCTTTGTTCCTTCAAAACTGGCATGGTCGAAGTCATCACAGAGTTACAAGACCAATCAACAAGATCGCCTTTACATAAGCTGGCAAATGTGTATTCTAGGAAGCTCAGCATCCGGCTTCCATTCAACTATCCATCGAAAACTGAATTTTACGACCAACGAACACTCGCAAACCGTCGCATTGAAAAACCAGATGAAAGCCAATATATTGACATCTTATGTTGTCTACGAAGGAATTCTGAGAAAATGACTGTGATTTTAGATGATTATTCTTTAAAATCCTTTAATATGACGCTAAATGTCGGTAAATTTTAGGTATGTATATGACACTGTTTATTTCGTTTACGAGATCCATGATTGCTATACTGTGTCCATTTGTTGTTTGAATATAAATCACTTTAATGTGAAAATATTTGCAGCTGGTTCGACTGTTTAGAGTTGCATATTGAACGACCATCAAACGATTGCAATATAGGCCTATAGGCCAAAGTATGCGCATAGAGATATCTCACTCGCCCTCTAACTCTCTCTCTCTCTCTGTCTCTCTGTCTCTGTCTCTCTGTCTCTGTCTCTGTCTGTCTGTCTGTCTGTCTGTCTGTCTCTCTCTCTCTCTTTCTTTCTTTCTCTGAGTCTCTGGAATAGTCTACACTTTCTGCTTCTGTTAGCTCTAAAATTCTATCTGGCAGTCTCTCATCCTCTATTCTCAAAATCTCCATTAATCTCGCCGGGACACTGGCAGCAGAGCTTCTGAACGAATCACCCTAATAGTGCGCTTTACAGATGCTTAGATACAATACAATACTATTGCTATTGTTTTTATTATTATTATTTTTGATTATTGTTAATATTATTGTTAACATTATAATTATTTATTATGCCTTGAGGTGCTTCATTCCCCAGGGGCTTAGAGATTATTATATGATGCGAAATTGTCTGGAAGGTCAGGCCTCATCATCAGGACTTGAAAAGAATTATTATTATTATTATTATTATTATTATTATTATTATTATTATTATTATTATTATTATTATTATTATTATTACAGGAAAGAAATGTAGACAACAGATTGCTGAACTTCTAAGGCAAACTAACTGCATACAGACATATATAAGTCGTTTCAAAGAGCTCATTCCAGAGACCCTTTATGTAGGCCTACCTACCTCACGACGTAATTGTTCCATTACTCTCATATAACGATACACGAAATAGACTCACAAGCATCTCATTGTCGCAGTCTGCATTAATTTATTCATGATGACGAGTCTTGTCGTAAATTCAAAAACGACCATTGTTGCTGACTGATTGCGTTTTGCGTCCGTTAACATCCAGTTGTATTTTCTACCTGCATTAACAAAACTAGTTTCTCGATCGCAATGGACGATATATATAGGCATAATTATGGCCAATGTAAATCTTAGATTAGCGCCACACAAAAGCCGCGAAACAGAGGCCAGCTTATCGCCGGCATCATGTCAAACGAAAATTGGAATGACGCGTGCAAACAGGTCTTGACCTTTAGAAGGCCGTTGGAAGGGATGGAGTGCTTAATGTGGCACAGATGTTTTCAACTCCTTCACCCAGACTCTGCTATAAGCCGTGGTTTCTTGGAATCTATCTTTGCAAGCAATACGTTTAAAAAGGTTAATTGTGGTAGGTCTACTAGAGTATGAATTTTAACGTATGCCTATGTGAGTATGTATGGATGTATGGAGTATGGACTATGGGTATATGCATGTATGACATGACATGACATGTTTATATATGTATATGTATGTGTATGTATGTGTATGTGTGTATATGTATGTATGTATGTATGTATGTATGTATGTAATGTATGTATGTATGTATGCATGTATGTATACTTTTTTGAATTAAATTTAACGTATATAATGTATTCTATTATTATTAACGAGATAACGAAAGAATGCTGCGGTGTGCTAATATATGCGCATGTATACATGGAGCATCTAAAAATAAACATAACTTCATTATGTAGGCCATGTGGCGTGAGCTGTGTTTTGAAAGGGCGGAATAGTCGCTTGAGGGCGCTGTTGCTTCTTGGTGGGCGGGTATGTCTACCACAGACCATCATTCAGGCATTCATATACCGCCAATTTGCAGATGAAGAACAACAACGAAAAAACGGACCGTTCAGGCAGAAGGTCATATGACATAACAAGACAATTCAGACACACACAAAGACAGAGAGACAGACAGATGCATACGACGCAAGATAAGCGGACGTACATGAATACAAAGAAGAAGACTGACAAGTAGATACGCACACAACGAGGCAGACAAAATATTTAATATATATTCGTTTGATTTCAAACTGACAAACCGCAGTATGATTACAAGAACCGTATACTAGCGAATGATGACGAGTTATTACAGGAGTCAAATTTAACCGTCGGCAGCCACGCAGGGCGCCCACATTACGCTATACATCTTCATTTTGTAACAAACGCCGCCGCCTAGCGAAAGAAGGAAAGAAGTCAACCGTACAGACAAAACATAGAGACAAAAACGCAGATATAAACAAATAGACAAGAAAACATCTCGGTCGACAGAGAATTGGCAACCGCCTAGCGAATGGAAGGACTAGTGACCCCTTTGGGGTAGCGGGAATTGACCTCTGGTTCTACTGTGCTTCACGCCAGTGTGTAACCTATTACTCCACCGCTGATTGTGGAATACGTTAACGGATGGATGGAAAAAAATATTATTATATTGTTAAATTGAACTCTGCGGGAGCTTCCTATAACATACATGTACTAATTTACATCTGATCAAATTAGTTCTCCTTAAATAGCTTATTTGTTTTAGCGGGGATTCGTTCAGCAAGGAATGACTGTCGTTAATTTGTTGTTCTATTTTGGAATCGAAATATTGACCATGCGCAGATGGCAATTTTTTATCTATAAATATCTCTTTGGTATGCATCGACGAAAATATTGTCTTCACGTCACGTAAAATTAGGCCAAGGTGTTTTAGGGCGAATTTTACTTTGACTTTGTGATGACAGGCCAATAGAAAATTAATTAAATGCTGTTTACTTGTTGCTATTGAAGCGTGTATGATCAGGGACGTCATTCCAGTCTTTTTCAGGGGGGCAAGCAAAGAATTTTTACTGGCGACGGGAGTGAAACATTGTTTTCTGGTGACGGGAGTGGGGACGTTTTCAGTTATACCAAAATGTTAATATATCAAATTCAATGAGATTCGTTATTAAATAAATAATTATATGGCTATTAAATATGGCTATTAAACCTTGTATGGATATTTACATGCACTATTAATCTAAATCTGGAAATTCAGGGGAGGGCAAATGCCCCTCTGTCCCCAAATGACGTCCCTGGCGTGTATACATAGGCCTAGGCCTACGTAAGGCCCCACGACTATATATATCATGTTAATGAATGTTTCTTCAACGGTTTTTCACACTTTCTGTGTAATGACTAATAATATTCGTTTATTTGTTTATAACTGGCAAATCGCAGCATTATTACAAATACATAAACAACCGATCACAAGTTATCTGAGGAGTAGACTTTAATATACGGCAACCATGCAAGGCGACCCTCCCATCCTACATGTAATTTTAAATATAGGGCTTATTTAAAGCAAAAACTTGTTGTCGTCATATCTTGTATACAGAGACGCAGATTTACTAGGTAGATCCACTTTTACACTGCCTGACGCATTGCGCTGTTCGGTAAAATCATAGTCCCCTCCCTGTTCAAACCGACTTTGTGATTTAAAAGTGTTCTTGGTTAAATTTCTTAAACGCGTTAGCCGTCCATAAAATTCAACGCGTTACTTGCGATTTCTCCACGTTACGTTAGAACTTTAAAGAGACATAGTTCTCTGTCTATCAACATAGGCCCTACATCCGTTGCTGCAAATACTGTGCACATTAATTAGGCTATATTGTGGAGTCATAAGCGGTGATGTTAATACAATGGAGGCTTGTAGTAAACCTACACGAAGAGGCCGCAAGAGGTTCGAGTAAAGCACAGAAGATTTTACTTTAGAGAGTCGCCGATGCTTCTCGTCTGATAGCCTGAATCACAAAGGCTGTGTGCTGGAATCGAGTGGAGGTACATTACTACAGCAATGATATGCCGACAATGCCGGGTTTTCTAAAACAAATGAACGACAGCTGGTTTCGATCACTGCTCTCGACGCTATGCCTAAACGCTTTTATCCTGAAACATCCAATCTATTCTAGAGAAATTGCATGCTTCCTTAGTACTATTGTACAAATGTCCTCTTATTTCTTACAATGTCTATCGGAAGAGAACAAACATGGAAGCCAGCGCAGATGGGCATCACATCCTGGCAACATGTCTCACTTTACAGGAGACTGCATTTAGAACCGGTTCCCTTGTGCTCGTGCCAACAATGCGATTCCCTCTCCACCGTAGAATTCTAGGAAAACGCTTGCGCCTCGCCGCTTCTCAATTTCACCGGGAAAACACAATAGGCTGGGGAGTCGCAATTTCTATGGAAAAGCACAATAGACATGGAGTCGCCATTCCTCTGGTAAAGCAATATCCGACTATCTGGACGACGATGTTAGTGTATACTTTTATGAATTTGGATCTTGCAGCGGAAGGGAACATTCAGAAGCCGATATATTCACCTGGCAGAGAAGACTCATCACAATCATATATGCAGCACTCAATTGCAATATCGTATGCTTAATAATAGCTGTATACTGTATTTGGATTCAGACTTGCGTGTTCTTAGGCTACACAGAACATACGTGAGAACATTGTCCCCCATCCTGCTAGTCGTATATATATATATATATATATATATATATATAATATGACACCAGCTTGTGACAGAACATGTCTTACTTTCAAAGCTTCAGTCTATTACAATAGCATAGTTTTGCTAACAAACGTATTGTACTTGTTCACAATGACATTTAACACATCATTTAGACCAGCGCAGAGGTAGGCGTCATATCAATGCTCGATTACATTACATTACAAATGATCGAGCGTTTACATTTTGCATAGCTAGGTCTACCTGAGATTTTCCAAATGCTAATACATGTATGCGAAAATTGTCGTTAAGGGAAATTCTTTAAGCTTGGGCTTGGCTTAACCACGGACAACATTGCTAAACATACGACAGCTGGCCGACCTATTACACGTCGTCTATATTTCTTAGCAAAGAGGGATCAGTCAATATTGCTAAAGGTCAGGCTAAGACCACGGAACAACAGAACGTAGATTCACTGCAGTAAAAACAAAAATCCGGCACATACATGTAAGCCACACACATAACCTGGCTGAGCCATGTGTATGTGTGGCATAAGCCCGGATGGCTGGCCTTGGGGCCAGGAAACTGCTCATTTGTATAATATTTAGAGGTTAATTACCCTATGGATTAAATCCCTCAGATTTATCGCGATGCTTCCTTTACTTCTGCCAGTTGCTTCTTGACCACTTAGACATACTCTATTATAGTTTTCACAAATCCAATCCCGAATACCCTCACTTCCCTCCACCGCCACGATGTTTCAACTCAGAATACCATCCATCAAGGACCAATTTTATGCATATAAATATAAAATCCTTGACCATCCACCTTAGCCGTGTAACTGTCTGCCTGCTTGACACTCCGGATCTTGGCCCTCTGCCCAGCGATTTTGTCTTAAGCTAAACGCCTGTGAATAAGCTGGTTCCCGCGACTTCGCCTCTGTTGGCGCTATAGAAATGTCCTGTTTACGATTACGATTACAAAATGCTGTCGTTGCTCTGGGCCTAAGGCATGTGCTCTGACGGTCAGCGGTAGATATCATATCCAAAGTGTGTGCACTAATCGCTATGCATACCTCCAACGAATTCAACAGTTATATGCACTATTATATATTCAGAGCCGTCATAAATTTCGGACTCTCTGTACCGTACTTCATGGGACACTGAACGGTGAGTGGAATACGATTATCGTAAGAAAAGGCCCGTGGGGTTACGGGCGCCAGAAGCAGGCAAATACATTCCCAGTGAGAGATAATCAAGAGCAGATGTTTCTCGACTACAAATGGTACTCTGACTTCCACAGCCGGTCTCTTGAAGAGGCTACATGTACCTTTCCCTTGGCAGCAACAAGCCAACAACGGCAACCATAGGGGCTCTTTTGAGCAGCACGTTGGGGACGAGAACCTCAATCCGATTTTAGTTTCTTAGAGCCTGAGGGATCCTTTCTACCCAAAATAATAATAATAATAATAATAATAATAATAATAATAATAATAATAATAATAGTAATAATAATAATAATAATAATGATAATAATAATAAATAAGTAGAAGCCTAATAACTATAATTTCAACGTCTCTAGCTGACAGCATAACGGTTTAACGCTGAGGCGTTTAGATGCAGTTTCAAAGTTTCATCTGCAGCCAAGGAATAGACGAATGGGGCCATTGCATGAGAACGTTAATCTTCTACGATGGTTAATATTTAAATCACTGAGGGATCTTTATCTCGGGCATAGAAAATAATAATAAGGCATAAGCCAAAATGCGATAAAATTTGTCCTCTTTCGACGACGTGCCATTAATGTGTCATTCGAAAATCATAATAACTTAGTAAGGTGTCTTTGGAAGGGCATAAAAATGATTTATTATAACTGAATACGGTTTAAGTACAAACCTGAGCTTCGACAGCCTAATAGCATCTCTTAAGGGCATCCCCAAAGAGGTCGTCCATTAAGAATGTCTTAATTCAGAGTGGGATCCATGGGTCAACCGCAAGGGCGGCGATCCAGAGGGGGATCGAAGAGGACAAATCCCCCACCTTTTACAGAGAGAGGACACGTTATACGATTGTCCTCCACATTTTCTATCCTTCTCATTGGGTGTCTCCCACCTGTCAAACGAGATCGCCTCCTCTGGTCATCTGTGATGACCATGGGGCACGGGAGCCGAATAATTGAACTCGGCTCAATTGTGACAAGGAGAGCATGCAGAGGTTCGAGCCTAAGCATATACTGATGCGGTCACTGTCTTATGACCTTGTGACCTTGAAGAACAAAATTGGGCAACGTCATCTATGTTCCTCGCAAGGACGTGCGTGCAGCGTGCACATCTGAACGTTGAAAATCGGCAATATCAAGTACCGTTGTAGGACTATACATTCTAATTAAATCTGGACAAGAGAGGAAACCTGATCAGCATGGACCACGCCGTCGAAAGTTGATAGCCTAGCTACATATATTAACCTCAGTGGGCTGACTCTGAATTTCTCTGAAAAGCAGACATCCGACAGTCAGTGCGTTTGATCATTACAAGCGGAGCAGCCTCGAGCAGTTGTACCATATATTATAATAGGTCTAGCGTGTATTTTAGTTTATAACGAAACGTATGTAGCAGTACCCCAGAAACGGTCAGAGGAACGCTCTCTCTGTCTCTCTGTCTCTGTCTGTCTGTCTGTCTGTCTGTCTGTCTGTCTCTCTCTCTCTCTCTCTCAGGCGCTATCAGGGTCCGACTTGTCAAACAACAGGGGGGTCGACTGGTGAGAATTTCTGGGAATCTGACAAATTCCCAACGATATCAGTGCCCTTGTAACAGAAGCTGGGGTAATACTCTAACCCCCTACCCTCCCGACAAATCGAACACTGACGCTATACATACATATATATATATATATAGACTGATTTTTAAATGCCCTGCACAATATAAATCAATAGTCCATTAATCACTTGCGCCGGACTCACTCAGCGTACACCAATCGCTTCCAGATAAAAGAAATTCGTCTTGAGAAAGGACAAAACAGGCTCTATATTGCAACCCATGCAATACCTCTACAGAATAAAGTTCTTCTAATATTAATTTCAGGATCGTTATCTTTGTCTATCAATGATTATTTTTGAACAGAAAAAGTGAAACTTTCTTAAAACAAGAAATTGAAACTCAAAAACGGAGGTTTTGCAATAGTTGGAGCCGGGGAACCGCTACAACTTCCTCCTCAAATGCAATTGCATTTACTGGACCATAGGGCCTATCCTCAGAATGTGTAACTATCAACCCGTCCACTCCCAACTGTATGACACACGCGTTGCGGAATTTATATGGTATCCTATCAATACCTCTTTAAATAAAGGTGTCTACGAGTATAATTACATTAATCAACTGCCAGCTGCGCCTTATTTTTGGCAATCAATTATTGGACTTAAAGGAAAATAGTTTTATTTACTCACAAAATAGCAGTGTTAAATAGTAAATAAGTTACAGTAGTAATAGCAATCATAACTATTATTGTAAATTCAATAAACACATGTACGATGCCAACTGGCGATTCGTGTGTGCGACACCTCTCAAAAAAGCGTACAATTTTAGATTTAATTAAGATTGATTTCACATCAATCATCGCGCAGAAAGGGATGCAGTTTCGTTTATTCAACAAATGAATACGTTGAAAATTCATAAATAGGCCACCACAATAATACCAATTATTATTTTTAATTTCAAACACGTACTACGCCACCTACCGATTGAGGAGCGCGTTCCCCAATACATTTGAACTTCAGCATTCTCTATCGCTTATCTCAATACTTGTTTCTTCGATTATATATGAGCTCGTGGGAACTTCAAAAATGACAAATGAAGTGCAGAATTAAATATTAAATAATTATGAGTCACAGCGTATTTTGCCTACAATTATTGTATAGTTAGACCAACAGGGTCTATATAGATCTATATAGATCCCGTCCTGCAGTTTCCTGGACTCATTGTTTGTTGCCTATTTAATTGTAGAATTATGTCACGCAGATGATTCTGTAATTTCACACATTAGGGATTATTTGTGAGTTGTGCCGTTTGTCTACGTATTTTGCAAAAGTCAAAGTTTACAGCACAATGTATCGTCAACGATCATACCTCGAAGCAGTGTCTACTTCAAGCTTTGATTTAATTGCGTCGTTACTGTGGTATAGTGTGGTTACCGTCGTTTACTGTCCTTCGGAATGCAGATCAGTGGGTAAAATGCGAACTGGCGAACTGCGAACCGGTAAAATGCGAACCGTTTGCGAACCTGTTTTCGATTGGCAGTCAAAAGTCACGTGACCGGTTCGCGCCTATGGTTGCCATTTATATTTTTATTCATGCGGCCAACAGTTTTCGGCAATTATTTGTAAATGATACTAGCTATGACCCTGAAACCTATCTATTAACTACACTAATCCTAATCCTAACCCTAACCGACCTTCACGGTGTTAACCCTGACCCTAACCGACCCTCACGATGCCTTAACCTGATACGTTCGCGCCTACGGTTCGCATTTTGGTTCGCGTTTTACCGGTTCGCGGTTCGCATTTTACCAACACCCGCAGATCAGTGGCAAGTTAAATTAAGTCTAACGACATAATTATATCTGAAGTCGGTGATTCAAAATGCAGGGCGGTAATTAGCCCAACCCGATATGCACTAAAAGATGCATGTCAGAATTTGCGAAGATCGGCGTAGACGAGCCTGGCAAGGAGGCAAGGACTACCAGACAAGAGCGATGATGGGGTACGAGAATCGCTGCTGGAGGAGTGGCTAGAGCAGCAGAAATTGTTAGGAACGGTCATGGGTTGCTGATCATTTCCAAGAGTTGCTGAATCGAATAAACACCTTAACCAGTAGGCTAAGTGCGCGAGTGTGAAAGGTGTTCAGTTAAATGAATATATTAATTCTGCACATCACTCGATCAGATTACAGCTGTCTATTGAGTTTTTCGTGTAAAGACAACATCATAGACTGAATATAATTTCTTTAATACCTTCTCTTTGTTAGGCCCATGTAGCTACAGTTAGATATTTGACTAGCTCAGTATAGGCCTAACTGGATGTGTGATCCGAACCCTTGCTCTTTGAGTTTGAACTCAACACCTTATAGAAATTAGGCCGTATACATGTATATCTATTTATTCAAAAAATCTGCAGGATTCATATTTATCTTTAGGGAAAGAAAGATGATACATGTTAAAAAATCAATGTAAATTATTTATATTTTTTGAATTTTCTAATGCATTCTCTTTTACATTTTTTATGTGTGGAATTCGGTTTCATCGAAGGATAGGATTCTTATATTTGCATAAGGCTTGGATAGGGATAGACTGTAGACATTGATGGTCCTGTCTCCTTTCGAGTCAACTCGAACTTTGGAGTTCCCACTGCTCACCCAAACCACTTCAACCACTGATAATATGTGCTCTTGGAGCCCGGGTTCATCAATATGCCGACGACTCCCAACTGTACTTGACATGCCGCCCATCTAAGGCACTGAACTGCGTGTCAAAAATCTTGGCAATTGTGGAGTAAGTGCAAATCTGGATGTCCTCCAATCGGCTAAGACTGAACCCCGATAAAACTGAATTTATGTGTGTGACTGGGCATGAGACAAGCGCGTTCGAGGGTTGACAAGGAGGCGATTAAAGCAGCATTTCCTCATTGGAAGGTTCAACGCGTCGTTCGGGACCTAGGAGTTCTTCTGGATCAAGACCTGTCCTTGGAGGAACATGTCAGTTCCCTGTGCAGGTCTTGCTTTTATCAATTGCTCCAGATTAGAGTCATTCGGCGAAATCTGTCAATTGACGCTGTTATAACTTAATTGTCCACTCCTTCGAGCTGACTCGCCTGGACTACTTCAATGGTGTCCGTGGGGGTCTGCCAAAGTTCTGGATAAGACAGCTTCAATCCGTTCTCAACTGCGCCACTCGAGTCGTTGCCAAGCTGCCAAAATACTCGCATATTTCAAGCTATATGCGTGACACACTGCACTTGCTCCCGGCTGAGGATAGGATCACATTCAAGATCATCCTCATGGGACGGACATCGGTGTCGCCACGGCTCCAGAATACATCAGAGAGCTCTGTCTTCCCGTCTCCAGCCAGCCAGGTCGTCGACCCTTGCGTGCTGCGGCTTGTGCACGGGGACCTGTTGCTCCGGCGCTCCCGTACATCGATCCGGACAAACCGTGCCTTCTCATGCATTGGACCATCATACTGGAACGCTCTTCCGTTACAACTTCGCAACATTGCGCTGCTTGCAGCCAACTTTTCTAAATTACTCAAATCGCATTTGTTTAGATTTATCGAGTAGCTATGTTTAGCGCCTTCGAGAGGTTCTTATAAGGCGCCATGTAAATTGCCTAATAGGGGCCTACATACATACATACATGCATACCTACATACATACATGCTCCCAGATTTTGGAATGGTGGGTCTCGTTAGGATCTAGATACTGCAAAGTGGGTCCCCATGTCAAAAAGGTTGAGAGCCACTGGGTTATGGTGGTCTTACATCAATGACAAACGGCACGCCATAGCTATTGTTTTGTCAATAACTTCAAATTGCCTAAACGCAAACATCACAATTTCTGGTTCTCTCTCAGACATCTTTCCACTTTAAGATAATTAAATTGATCAGTATAATGTACCTCGTTTCAGTTTCTAGCGCAGGATTCTAAGACAGCTAACGCGAAACTTATCGAGACCCCCAACCCCGTTTGTTCGAGACAGAACAAAATTTTCACCTCAAGACAGTTTATAAAAATTCGAGACACTGCCTCGAGACCGAGACAACAGGCTTTTGAGACCGAGACCAAGACACTAAAAAACTGTCTCGAGACCGAGACACTGTCTCGAGACCATACAACTCTGTCTATAAATAAGACCTAAAACTTCTGCCATCTGGATCTGAACAGATGTAAGAACACATAAGAGTATAAGAAGACATAAGAATGTAAGAACACTTAAGAACATTTGGTTAGGTTTTGTGCCAATGTCTAATGCACAGGGCATCATCAATCGATAGCACTTCAAATCAGCCGAATATCAAGAAGGTTATGTCCACTGAGGCCGATCGACAGAAGCAATCTGGAAGTGGAAAGCTTAAAGCGGAGGATGAGCAGGATCAACAGATACAGGAATAAAATATCCAGGTTGAAAAAGAACTATAAAGGCCAATTATTCACCAAGAACAGTATTGATTTTTGTCATGACTAGAGAACAATTATCAGTCGACCTGGTTACATAATGAGTCAGTCGAAATAACTGTGGCCAAACACATACTGTGCCAGGATTCAATGTTGTATAAATTACGATCTCCAGTTTCAAAGATTCTTTGCTGAACAGGAAGCCAATGCAGATTTTAATCCTGTGGGTAATACATTACAAGCAACGTACCTTGAGCAGACTTAGCGGACAACTAAGGAAGCCAGGACACACACGAGGTTAAAATAGGAGATGTAGATCTAGTTTCAACATTGCAGTAATGTAATCGAGCATTTATATAGCGCCCCTTCATGCTATCTACTCAGAGGCACACAGCTCAGTAAGCTGAAAAGTCTACCAGTGGTGGGCCCACGCACAAGCATGTAATCAACCAGCAATTGGATTTCGTAAGTGGATAGTCTACAAGATCCAATGTCAGTAGGAATAAGTAGATGCAACATCAGACGGGTTTTCTCACATATTCAGTGTCAGGAAACGAGTTTCAAAACCGGGTATGGTACAAAACTGGCAAATCACTGCCGATGCAACTCACAGGCAAATGCTCCACAGCGTGCGTTGGTTGTAGTCATTTGTTCAATGGATCCTACAATCAATGGATTTTGTGTCTTAGGACTATGTTGATTTGAAGAGGTGAATCATTAGAGTGATCAGACTATCCTACTCGACATATACCAACTTTCAACTCCCTTTGGTGTATAATCCTAAACAAATGCTATTCAGTGCCAGGTCCAAGATGTAGTATTATGTACCAATTCTTCAACAGAACCTCGGTTAAAACTGCTCATTGGTAGAGGCACAATTATACCATGGCTGCACAGGAAGAGAGGTACACAAATCAGAAGGAGACAAGTGTTGATAGCTCCAGTGTCTGCCCTAAATGCATGAAAACTAATGGTTTTATATTGGTTTCCATAGTTAGGAACAAATTCGTTTTGTTGCACAAGTAAGTCTTAATAGGACTCCAACAGCTTAGGATTAAATGATAAGAAAAGTTCTTAAAGTTGAAGCAGAAACGTATAAGCCAAAGTAACAGCCTGTGTAGACACTTTAGAACTTTAGATAATGGCCCAGCTTGATATCATATTCAAAAACTTCGGCAACTCTAACTTACCGTAAGTTTCTCATTCTTCGTACTTGCAGTGTAGTCATGGGTATTATTATAACCAAAATTAAATTTTTAATGCGTGCACAGTCACTCACACAGAAATGTGAATCTAAAGCGTAGACAATCAGCCACTAGAAAAACAGGAAAATATATTTCATAATCCTTGGAAGCCACGAAAAAAGTGAGTTTTGAGCTGCTGTAAGAAGGAAGGAAGAGAATTTCAACAACACAGTCGATTCCATTCCTTTGGGGCAGAGACATGGAATGCATGCAAAAAATGTATGAGATACTAACTTAAATTAACTAGACATCAGTATATGGGGGTGGATGCAGGCAGAGTTGCTAGGATCACCTACGGGACTGTTCCCCACACCCTGGCTGCCTCTAAGATAAACTGAAATTCTAAGATACACAAAATTTTGTTGTTTTTCACTTGTACTCTTTTGAGATTTCAAGTTTTATGCTCTGAATTCACCATTCAAGGCAAAACACCGTATGCAGATATTGCAGGGAATATCACAACACTTCCCTTAATGTTGTAATCGATCTTCAGCAAACCAACCCCACATATCTGGAGTAGTCGAGGAACATCAATGCATGACAGAATGTGACTTCACCAACTGATAACAAATGGACTCTTTGTCACACAAGCCATGCATGTACACAAGCCTTTCATATACAATTGTACATGAACTCGTATGTGTACCTTCATGCATTGAGCCCCAAAACGTGAGTCAGATACATGGTCTGTAATCATGCAAATAGCTGCTTCTGATGAAACACAGTTCCTGTTGTTATACAAAATGCATGATAGGCAATGTTATTATTAAAGTCTTTAAATCCAAATAGTCCTGTAAATGTCTAACATTCAGACCACAGTAGTCTGTTCAACCAGAGATCCCTGTACTTTGAACGACGCAAAACTTTTAGCGTTCGTCGATGAGCGGGGTAGAATCCCCAACTGGGGTGACATAGGGGCTCTGTCGCGGTGTACCTCTGGCTCCCCGAGGGGTCATACGACTCGAGGCGGCCTCCTCCAGCGTCTTACTCTGCGCCCACAGCTGGGCCATCTTGCCCCAATCCTGCTGGGAACCGCCGGCAGGAGGTCTCGGGGTAGCAACGACCGATTGCCCCGGGGTCTGGTTGATCACTGGGGTTCCGGCTACCCAGTGCGGCCTTGGTGATCGACCGTGTTGGGGCGTGACTGGATAATTCGACGTTGACGGCCAACCCCCGGCTGCGGCATTTGGCGTCACGGGGTAATGAGGCGTCTGCTGCTGCATGACCATCGCCGACCTCGGAGGGGGCATGTGATGAGCCTGACCTGGAGTCAACATTGGAGTCGCCACCGATCCCTAAAAACGCAAAACAAATGGAAACAATGTCAGTTACCATTCCCCTTCTTTATCGCTAATTTGATGCACCATCTTCAGTTCCTGTGACCATATTATATGGCAATGGGTGCAAATATATATTCTCTATTCAACTCAATTATCTGCAGTCTGCTGCTCCTTGCAAAGTAAATAAGAGTCTTGTTTATAAAGATAAAAATAATTTTCGTTCAATTTCAAACTGACAAACCGCAGTAAGATTACAAAGGTATAAGAACGAATGATAACCGGTTAAAATAGGAATCTAATTTTACATTCGGTAGCTACATAAGGCGCCCCTTATGTCAAACCACAAATTTGACCAATGCCGCAGTTCAGCGAAAGAAGGACTTGTCAATCTTACAGATGATATGGGAATTGAACTTTGTTCCTCAGCTCTGCAAACCAGTGTCTTCCATGTTTCTCACATATTTCTACTTTCATGACTCAACATCTTCATTGGCTTCCCTTGACTGATAGGATTCATTTCAAAGTTTTCTTTCTTACATTCAAAGCATTGTTGGGTCTAGCTCCACTCTATCTATGTGATCTTATCAGGCAGCCTATCTCAGCTACCACCGGACGCCTCTCTGTTCTTTAGACTGTCACGATCTTCTAGTACCCCAGTCTAGAACTGCCACAGCTCAGCATCGTGCCTATGCCTCTGTTGGCCTTTTGCTATGGAACAGCCTTCCTGCTGTGACTCGTGCTGCAATCTTATCTAATAGCACAACTGTTTCTGCTCGTTCTCTCAAGACTTTCCTTTTCTCTATGGGTTTTTCACACTGGGAGCACCTCTGATTAGGTTGTACTGTGAGAGGCGCTTTATAAATCCGTAAATAGAATAGGATAGGATAGTGTGTAATCCACTACACCTCCTTTATACAGTCTGTCTGGCACAATTTCAGTCTTATGCTTCGTTTTCCTTCAAACTTTACATGAAGCGCATGGTGTAACATTCAGTGAGATGGCCTTCTTATGCACACAGGGTCAGTAGTAAATCTGAGGCCAGAGAAAAGTGTGAGCCAACTCATCCAAGGCCATCATGCAAAGTCCACCCAACAAATGGCTGTCTTCAAGACCCAGCAAATGCATTATCACCGAGATATCCCACAACTCATAATGGTCATCACATATCAGAAACGACTTACTTGCAAGCTAATTGCATATATGTATAATTTTGAAAACGAATAGCTGTCTTAGACTCACCTGGTACGGCCTGTAAGAGCCGCCATACGGAGTCTGTCCTCCGGCCACCTGTTGCAGTGTGCTGTAGATGCTGTTTGGCAGTACGGCTGCAGCACGCTGTATGGCTGCGTTATCTACATTCTGCAGATTCATGGATGGAGTCGCTGGAATATTGTGTCCAGCAAAAACACCGACTGGAGTTTTCAACGTATCTGTAGCAAAAAAGCAATTAAGCTATGAAGTAAAGCGCAACAATGACTTTTCGCATAACATTTCGCAAAACAATTCATGACTGTTCAATACAGCGGTCACATCTTCACCAAATGCAGTCTAAACGAGGCTTGTGAATCTCACAAATGTCAACTTTGGGAGGCTGCTTGGGTTTGAAGATAAAATTCTGGTAGGTATGGTGAAGTTAAAATAAATTGAGTTCAATAAGAATTTCTAAGTTCAAAGTTCCTGTAATAGCATGTCTCATGGTGCAAACTCAGCCTCCATTCCTCAATGGTCATCAAATGCAAATCAAAAGATTAAAAGAGAAGTTCTGTCTCAGAATTACTCTGGCTGTGTCATGCATCTCATCCAATGATCCTTCAACCTCATAATGGGCCATCCATTTAGTATGCGAGTAGAAACCCTGAAAAATTGGTCCTCTCCCTGCACACATGTGATTCTATACTTAATCTAAACAGAAACAATCAATGATGAATAAAATGCACTAGGCAGGCCGTCAAACTCTGTTGGACTCGCTGTTAAGCTGTGCCACAGGTAACGTGACCTAATTCTCCCAGTAATACTTGTCTGATAGCTGGAAAAAATAGAGCTGTGACTCGTCTTAAGGCTAATATACATAGACAAATAATTACTGAGGTTCCCCTCATTTCCTATGTGTACATACATTATCAGGAGATCCACCCCCATGCATGTGGGTCAACCCTCTCCGGATCCTACTTACACTCCATGTATGCATACTAAATTGATGGACTCTGCCCATGCTTCCTAAGAATTTCTGCCACGTCAGTTTAGCATGTCAACTTGTTTCTTTCTACATCAGATAAATTACTTACCTGGTGCGATATCTCGATAGTGTTCCTTAAACCAGCGAACGAGAGATCCGAGTGAATGAAACATCTGCTTCCGATAGCAGAAACCCTCCGGCTTAATTGAAATGTACTCATGGTGCGGAGTTTTTCGAGGAAGGTACGACAGACGGAAGATTCCTGGCATCTCCTTGCAAGCAGTCAGATAGTAGGGGATTCTAAGATAAACATTAACCATAACCATAACCAACAATTTTATTGATTAGCTCCAACCCAATATAACGTACAAGCAAATTGATTACAATGTTATAGGTATTCCAATGAAAATATCAGTGGAGGATCAATGGGGAGAGAAGAAGGAAGCCCCTAAGAGATATATAAATTATATATAAATAAAGGGAATATATAAATTATGTTATATATATATAAATATATATATATATATAAAAAAGAACATCATTCACTCTAAAAAAACATATAACAAAATTCAGAGACATAATGATGTTAAGTGCCATTACGAATGAAAGTATTAAAATGATGCACAGTACGCTGGATGAGTCTCCAGTGGTGAGCCCACTCACACACGTGGAACCAATCGACAGACAGATAGAGTGGATGTTCATAAAGTCCACAGAGCCATAAAACATGTTGAGCTTCACTAGTTGAGATTGAAGATAAAGAATATTCTTTTCTATATATAACACACTGCTAATGAAGCGCTCTGCTAATAACAGTTCATTCTGGACTATCAACCGAAAGGTCAAAGGTTCAACTACCTGCCAAGGCAGAAATTTTTGTAGAAGGATATCTATCCGTTAGATGAGTACACTGATGACACGCTGCTTGTGTGGGACAAGACCAGAAAACAGCCCTAGTATCTCGAGGTCAAGAAATGCTAAGTCCCAAATACTTCACACTCGTGGCTGCCCCTAAGGCTATTGTAAGACTTCTCATTATAATTTAATATGTGATTGTCCAGTACACTTAAAACTATTTTCTACCAGCTAGAGAATTCCTCACCTCCAAGACAATATAAATACCACAGATTCAACTAAATGTTATATGAGATAAGGTTAAGACTAAATCATTTTCAAATAGTAGACGTCTGTGAATTTGAGCAGATTTAATAAACGTGAACATGCTTACTTGTTTGGCGCTATTTTCTTCTCGCTGATGATCTGAGTCTCAATAAATTTCTCCACAGTCTGTTTGTCACCCGAGACATCTTTGTAGTATTTGTAGTTGAGAATGTCCCGCACCAAAGCAGCCATCGGCTGAATGTGTCGGGCAATAATTTCATCAATATCTTCAAATTCCTACAACAGAAGGGCAATGTGTGAGAAAAAACCAACACAATGTTTTAAACAGAGAACCAAAAATGGCAAAGTCATCCATCAATCTGATTAATCTCATCCCAAAAAACATTCACATAACCAATCAGTATTTAATTGGCTAAATACTAATAAAAACATTCACCCATCCATCGTAAAGGTTTGAACGTTTAATGTGGTCGCCATTGCCGACTCGTGCACGGCAAATGCACAGTTTACTGCAATTCCACTTTGGCAGTCACATCAAATATGATATTGCAGCACATTTGCATCATTACCTTAATTAAACCATAATTAAAACAGCATCAAAATGCAACATAATAACAATATCAATATCCTTGAATTCTCTAATTGACTCATATTATAGCTGATTGATTTGGCAAATCTGCAATTATGTATGGATTAGTCATGGTTTGGTTTTTATAATCCACTGACGGTTGGCCAACAATTTCTGAAGAACTGCCAAACATTAACATGCAAAAAAATTGTACATAATTTCACCAGCATCTTATTCTGTTGTTAACGAGGTCATCCTATTTAGTGGGTCTTGGGTCACTTCAGGTCACCCATTGTGCCAAATATTTAAAATTATATGTGAATTATAAATAAGGAACTACTCAACTTACGAATGCTCTGTTCAACTAATGGTTATGGTATCGTTTTGGCCAGGAACTAACCACCGGAAACTTTAAACCTACCTCCTGTCCTATCCAAAGTCTTTTGCCAAGACTGAAGGGTTTGCTTTTTCCTTCTTCTCTGATGTCGATGTGCTGAAATATTCCCTCTGTCACTTTCCAAGTTGCCGTGAGGTTATCAGTGCCCTGAAAATTGACGAAGCACTTCATTCAACTATGAGATAACATCGCACTTAAATAGGCAAGAACTAAAACATGCATATGGAAAACGGATCAACCTCTTACAATATATTTGATAGCAGAGATATTCAACTGTTACCTATTAAAAACTTTGTAATGGTAGCAACAACGAGATTAATTCCTTAATGTCTATGACCACATTAACCACAAAGTAAAATATCTGCACTTCATCGAGTTTAACCATTTACAGCTCTCCAGAGCATTGCTCAACAAATAAATGAATGATTATGGTATCCTTTAGGAATACCAGAAAATACCACGATAACCCAGTTGACCAATAATAATAACATTCATTTATTACTTCAAACCGACAAGTTCAACATTCTGGCAAACCAGTACGCAGACTAAAAGGCTTGTCATGTATAATTCACCTTGCTGCTTGGACGAATTACTGCTTCTCCCTGCTCGCTGGTTTCTAGCATCGCCACACACTTTACGTAGTCAATGTTATGGAACGAAGGATGGACAATCACTCTGTTCGTGTAGACTATACCACACACAAAATAAGATGCAAACATATTTTAATTCAGGTCCTGAATATTTTAAGGGCTTTGACAGTCCATTTTTTAAGTGACTCTGGATCATTCAAAAATGGTTTCACTGGCCATACAGGATACAATTTTAGAAACATTCTATCACAGCAAACAACAACTTACAAACAGATACATAACTCCCTCGAATTTATGTAATTAAACTTGTGAGGAAATACCTAAAATGCACCTTGAAGTAAGTCTGGTGCATCTATGATCAGACAATTCAAGCCATTTTGTCATTATGTAGGTCACAAAAATAAAATTGAATACCCTAAGAAGGAATAATGGTGCTTTTAGCTTAAGAACAAACAAAATGAAACAACGCAATAAAATAACCAGCGCTCAGTGTTTTATGTTATAACTCAGGATTCAATTTTAGTGCATTGAATAAAAGAAGTAAAAATATCAGTATCATAAAAATCAATTCAATGTTTCTAGTCTTAATGTGTGTCAGAAAAATAAAATTAACATCCTAGCAAATATATCAGGATAGCCATTTGGTCCACTATTTGGCTCCGAGGCAAATATTCAGAACAGCCCTAGTGATGACATACATAAGCATACATATATAAAAAAAATAGGCAGTTTTATTGTTGCTCACCCTGCTTCCTCTGGTGTTTCTGGCGCGCAGTTTCCACACGCTTGTCGTCTTCCTCGGTATCATAGTCGTAGAAGTGATCCCTCTGGAGGCGCCACTTGTGGTCGGCATCAGTCAGGTCAGACGTCTTACACGTCAGCTCCACCTGGAATCTCTCGATGTCAATCTTCGTTATACGACCTCTGACTACCATGCCACGCTAGAAGGCATCACCAACAGAACGCAACAATGATACATTCGCAGTAATAAACCGCAGTAATTAACATTGAAAATGACAGTACAAATCTTACGATTATTATTACACTCGCTTTGGCAGCCCGCTAGGCACCCACTCACTTTAGTACCCGGTGATAATGTAGTGGTCACCACCGTAGCTAAGGTCGCACATCGAAGAATCGTCTTGTAACGTCAGTTTTACTTAACTCCAACTGAGTAAATGCTATTTCAGAGGCCATGAGATAATGAGGTTATAATAACATGAACTGTTTTCTATATTTAAATTCCTCTAAATTGGATTGTTTTTTCGCTTACCCTGACGCGTTCTTCCGGATGTGAGACGTGTGAATCGCTGAGGTTCTTGAGTGGAATGTAACCAAACACCCCATTGTCCAGCATCGTCTTCACTCCCACAGCCTGGCCTGGACAGCCTCCAGCGTCAAAATGATTCCAAACCTTCAGACAAAAGACAGCAGCACTGCATGTCAGACCAACAATTTAATAGTCAAATCTATTTCACAGAATTAATTCAAGTATTTATATAGGAGATCATCAAGGGGACTACTCAGAGGTGATGGCCAAAGACAAGGCCAAAAAGAACAGATTCAATGTCTATATATAACATCACAAAGTTAGTTCTGAGGAGGTACAGCTCCAAGGAGAGCCCATTCTCGAAAGCCAGGCCTACCACTGAGAAAGCTGGTTTTACATAGCTGTACAGGCGAATGGGACTAATAAAATGTGCAGAGCGAGCGAGCGACCAACCTGATCTACTGGGTCAACAACAGAGGCCTCACAGATAGCTTGGGATAAGACTTACCTGGCATCATCACACCAGGGAGGCGATACTATACAGAAGTCTTAGTATAATCCATTTTAATGCATTGCTCGATTTACGTGGTATCGTAAGGTATGTTCCTCGGATAGTCAGCTAACTTACAGCTACTGAATATCGCATTAACACATTAACGATGTGCGTATGGTCAAAATGATTGAGAAAGCAATGCATCTCATTGTTAAAGTACTAATCTGTCACATTTCGTGCATTAAAAACTGAAAATTATTCACTTCAAGTATATCCAAATATACAACTCTGATTGGGTTGTATTGGGAAAGTTGCTCTATAGAAATATGTAAATTCAATTCAAAACAAAACAATACAACAAAAACTAAATATAAATCCAGACATAAATAAATAAATAATGTTCAGCAATCGGTGAATCTTCTGACCTCTCCGAGTTCGGGGAAGTCATTTTTCTGACAGAACGGACATTGCCAAAGACCCGTCTCATCGTTCCTCACTGGGTTGGCCATCTCCAGCTGCTCCCCCTGTGGTCTACGATAAGCAATTCCAGTCACTGGACAGTTGACCATTCTCCCTATAAAAAGCATATGCCGTTCAGTTACATGGGGGGGGTCATAGAATAATGGATAAAACACTGGGTGCAGAGCCGAGGAACAGAGTTTGATTCTAGTCTCCCCGTAAGTTTGACTAGCCCTTCTTTCTTTAGGTGGCAGCATTGGTTAGATCAGATACATGTGCGATTACAAGAAAGAGTAAAATAACTAGTTTAACAAGAGTAGACTATATAAATGTTTGGCTGTTAGCAACAAAATACTTTAATAGGAAACTATTTCAATCAATCAAAAATACTTGATATAGCGCCCCTTCGACAAAATTTAATCAGAGGCGCTCAAAATTAGATACATGTATGATTACATTTATTTGAGATAAATTAATCGTTAGCTTCTGCAATCTAGATTAAATGCATATCCATAATAAGTAATGTCATATACAAAATTAATATCATTTATTGCTTAGCTTTAAAAGTATTATTAATATTGACTGATAGTTATTTGTTCATATTAACAGTCTTGTTTTAATAGCGCTTTTCAGCTCACATGCCTTTCCTAAATCTCAAGGGCTAGGGCAAATATAACAAGTGGTCTTCAATTAATCGCTAAAACATTTAATCGCTAAAACAAATTAACGATTAATCGATTAATTGCTAATTTATGCACCCATAATTATTACCATTAACGAAAAGCATCATAAAAATAATATCAATGAAGATCCATTAATTAAAGCTTAAAGGAAAGAGGTGTTGAAACGGACCGATGTAGAAGGTCTGTGGAGTCTCCTTTGTTAGGAGGTTGAAGCGTTCTTCCACTGTGTGACTACGATACGGCGTCCTCAGGTCCTTGTAGCGATGGCTAAGTTCAGCCCTTATGTCGTACAGAGTAATATGCTTATCACCATAACCCTAAAGGAAAAACAAAACTTAATAATAATAGTAATAATAATGATGACACCTTGATTTATTAATTTATTAGGAAGATTTATATAGTGTTCCTTCAAGACCATATACATATGGGCATATCAGAGATAACTAATAGCAGGTTGGGCATTACAGAACAACTAAGCCATCAGTCGATATTTGAAAGAGTCAATTGAGTCAGCCACTCACAAAGCCGGCCGCTCTGAAAGGAAAGTTGTCAAAATGGGTCCTCATCTGAGAGTAAACGACATGGTCACTTTAAGGTAAATATGAACTCCTCTTCTTAGGAAAAGTCCTTTCTAATGGCATGAAAGGCACAGCATGCTGAGAAACTAAGAGAGCAAATTGTATTCCAGCTAGAAGAGCGTAAAGTCATTTATCATCCAATTAATGATAAACAGAATAATGTGACCTCATTAAAATTTTGATTTATCATTACACATATTGCACCACAGTCAGAAAAAAACAGAAAAAATCTATGCCAAATAAAATATTCCTTGAATAATCAAAATAGCTGGGATTAAAATTCATATTGTGGTACAGAATAAGATGGAATAAATTCCATTTTCAATTCTGTCTTTGATCTCAAATAGTATCTGACGTATGTATAAGGACTGCTCTCGGGAATCCTGCGTTAACAATAATAACATTCGTTTATTAATCAAACTGATGAGTACGCAGTAAGATCACATAACACAGCAGCAGCAATATATGATAACAAGTTTAATAATTCAACACTATGGCAGCCTTGCAGGGCACAACTATCTATCCAACTGCTATCTAACATCTAATAATCGCAAATGCCTCTCAATTATTACCGTTCGATCAAGTTCTTCCGCAAAAGCATCCAGATCCAGATCCTTCAGCCTCTCTGGGCTTTCAAGAATCTCTTCAAGGGCTCCAGATGGATTGGCATCCTCTGCCGTGTCGTCATATTCCAGAGCATCCACGGCCATCTTCCGAGCCCATTCGTAAGTCTCAGGATGAATGCGAGAACTATCCAACACCTCGACATATGTTTCGGTCCTGTCAAACAAAAATCGGTATTGATATTTATCAAATAGAACTCTTAATTCTGTTTTTAAATTTGAACTCTTATTAATTGCTATTTGATCTTAGTACACTAAAAGGTCGTCTTATGAAATGCTAAAATATACACCAAACACAACATGATGCCAACCATTTTAGTCAGCATTCTGAGAAGTTCTTTAATTGGTGCTATATAAATGCTCAGAATGAATGTCAGTCAATGTATGTGTGCATACAGGTGTGTAGGTATTCACACGCATATTTAGCACCTAGCAACATCACTGGAAGATAAGCACTTGTTTTGGCTATGGCAACAAAACTCTACCATGAAAATCTCTTCAGATTTTACAGCATCATATACATTCCACTGTGCTTTCATTACTACTCAAGTACACATTTTAAATGTTTAGATTATTAATTATTAAGTAGTGTATTGAAGTAAAGTTATAAAGCAAAAACTCTAGCTAGAACTTACATTTCGCCCAAAGCCGCAGTGTCGATTTTGATAAATCCTGCACAGTTGATGAAAACTTTTGGCCCCATTCGAACACTGGAGGTGACCAGCTGAGTCCGGTTTTCCAGACGACTGCTGTGCTGCTTCAGTTGCTAAAATAGCCCAAACAATCCAATTCAAAAATAGCCCAACCGTTTAAATTCAACAACAGCCCAACCAGTTAAATTAAAAATTATCTCAATCAATCCAATTCAAAAATAGCCCAACCAATTAAATTAAAAATTAGCCCAACCAATTAAATTAAAAATTAGCCCAACCAACTAAATTAAAAATTAGCCCAACCAATTAAATTAAAAATTAGTCCAACCAATTAAATGCAAAAATAGCCCAATCAATCCAATTGAAAAATAGCCCAACCCCCAGTTAAATTCAAAATTAGCCCAACCAATTATATTCAAAAATGGTTTAATCAATAAAATTCAAAAATAGCCCAATTTGTTAAATACAAAGATGACCCAATCAATCCAATTCAAAAAAAGCCCAACCAATCCAATTCATAAACAACATATATAAAAACTCTACCCATAAATACTAAATAGAGAGCATCATAATCCATCAATTTTGGTATTTTCATCTCTTTCAGTCAAACACAATTGTAGGATTAAGTCAAAATAGTATCATCGTCTTCCAGAAATAAACGAACACAACCCACTGGGTCTAAACCATGTCTGACGATCAGGAATCGTATCTGGAATGGCACCAACTTGTCAAAATCTATTACCGTTCTATCAAGTTTTACAGCACTTAGAGTACGTGCTGCAATTGATCCAATCATATTAATCGAACAAATCGCAAATGCTATTTAACCATGACTACTTAAAGGTCAGCAAGCCTAATGAGTCAACATTCATATTAAATAAAATACCCAATGAAAGATAATTCTCAAAGGCAAAGTCAGCAAAAAGTTGGTTCGAAGAGAACCAAGTCACAGTATCTGAATCTTTATGAAATTCTCAAAAGGTAGACACACCTACTGATTCCCCTATACACACCTACAAACATAAACAAACCAACACCAACCTAAACAAATCATTGCCAATAATGATGCACTGTCATCCTAACCAGGTTTCTGGAGAGACAAGAGGCAATGCTCAATGCTCAAAAAGAAATGAAAATATTCCCCAGAGCTATACCTTGAGCAGGTGGAATCCTTTCCTCGGACCGAGTCCGCAGACGAACTGGATGACCTGAGCCGTATGTGGGTGAGCCAGGCATCGGTTGACGTCAACACCGACTTCATTCACGCGGTTGACGAACTCTAGGTTCAGAGTTTCGAGCAGCTCGTCTTTGTCAATGGCACTCTGGTAATCCAAGACAACAGGCAAACAAATCACTTAACCTTACAATGCGATTCTGATAAAACACAATCAAGGAAAAAAAATGGAGACTAAGTCAACTTCAGCTTTAGAATACACCCTGATAAAAGGCTATGTTACCACCACTTTTCATAAGCAGGATATCAAGCAGCAATTTTCACATATTGACAAACTTTCACTCCCTACTCTTCCTTTGAAATTGGACTATGTAGCAAGGCAAAGGAAATACAAGAGGGTAGAGTAGGTGAGACACACACACTTATTCGTTCAAACGAACAGCAAACAGAAAACAAAGATGAGATAATTCGCAGACCATGTCTCCAAAATCACTTAGCCAGAACTGCTAAGGTTATCTTTAAATCATAAATCCAGCTAGGTTTTGAACTATGCCAGCACAGCTATTGATTCCTGTACATTCATCTGGACCTTCGTGATAGACAAAGCCATCTAGTTGTCAAACATTTCTAGTTATTATCAAATGCTGTCTAACCTTGACTATCCAAAGGTAAGCAAGCCTAAGGAGCAGATATTCACCTCTACCACTCTAAGCCAATGATGAAGGCACATCTGACACTCCTAGACAAAGCGGTAAACTTCTATGCAATGAACTAACGGCCTTATCACCTATAAGCACACATCTTGGCCTTCTTGAGATCCGAGAGACGCACAATGAAGATGTCACCATACATACAATAAAAATTAAATTACATTATGCATGTATGTATAAACTGTAAATTATTTAATAATTCACAAAACTGTTCCAACCTGCATCGGATGATACTGAAGGCAAAGGATCTCTTCATCCGCATTACAGAGCTGTGAGAATTCGATCAGTGGATCCTGCAGCCTCCTTGCCAGGGACACCGCCTCACGCAACAGCTTGGGATATTCACGCAAATCCACCTGTTAGAATTCAAAAACATGACACAACCAAAACCTAAGAACAATGGAATCGAGCTAAAAAATAAAAGCCAGAAATGAAAAGAGCAGACTTTCCACACTGACTAATCTATTCTGCAAACTTCAATGGCTGATGAATAAGAGGTGACAGTGAACGAAATAATCGGATGAAATTGGTCAAACCATTGAAGGCATATTGACTGAGCAGATACAACTTGTCCCAATACAAACCCACACAGTACAGGGTGTGTGGCACGGTGGCCGATTAGTTAGAGAGGCAGACCTGTACCGGGGAGAGGCACCGGGAAGAGGCAGTTACTGTGTAGGGACCTTGAGCAAGTCCTTATTGCACAGTTTCTCATACACTACAATTGCATTTGCACCATCTGAGTATGTGTGTGTGTGCGTGCACTTCTGAACTTTGTAAAGTGGGTAATATCAAAATGTAGTTGTATTGTATTGCTTAGCTGATTTGAAAGTTTTGCACACCCACCACAGAACTATATCACACTGCTCCTACGCATAATGATCACTGCTATAAATTACTATTTAACATTGCCATTATTACTATGTTAATTAAGTAGTATAACACAGGCAATAGTTTCACAGCAATTAAAATATGAGCTGCTAAGGATCCCCACATATAATATATGTGCTTATTCGTTCACTCTTGCAGAGAAAACGCCACAAGTTATAGGCTGCAGAAATAAAGGTATGTCCAAAACCAGTCATATAGATCATATAATTAATAGCTGTTTTCATTCAGTATGCATGGAATAAAGCTCCTATTGTCTCTGTCTGGAAGGGACAATGGATGCGGTCTTGATAGGAAATCGTATGGAGTCACATGACATTTCGAGCAAAGCATATGTGTAGGACATGATGACCATTATATAAACAACGCATTGTTCATGTTTCCAGAGATTTCCAGAGTTAAGTCCCTTCCTAAATCAATAACATCAGGTGGTAGGTAGGTTATTCCAGACCTATATATATTGGTAGTTACTAGTTAGCATCTGAACACATACCTCTGCCTTCTTAGAGTTGGAATAGGTGTGAGCCAGTTCCGCATCAACAAGCTCAACGCTGATTGCCAGGGTTCGTTTCTCCGATTCCAGTTCGGCAACAATGGCCTTTATGTCCTCCACAAGATACAGGGCTTCCCTCGACTCGGCGCTCACGGCTATGACGTGAGGCTTCTTGGTGGCGATAAACTCGCGAAGAGCTTGCAATTCTTTCTCCTAGTCAATTAAAATCATTAGAAATGGTTGACCATCGGCAGTGTAAAAATATTTCTAAATCATCTGCAGAAAACAATAAGGTACCATAAACTAATCTCACATTAATTATGTCTACACAGTCTGCAGTGCCTGATAGTTAAACTAGGGCTCTAACGGATATTCGACTTGAGGTCCAAGAGTGGGTCAAATAGCTATTCGGTATAAGGCCGAATAGTAGCAGCTGGACCAAATACGAATAATGGTCACGTTGCCTACTGCCCGTACCACTGAATCACAGAGTGTCAGCAGTCTCATCAAAGCATGTACAGTGACTGAACGTCAACATTCAGCGCTAGAGGCTTGAGCAGGTCAATTGTTAGTTAAACTTATTAGTTAATTTTATATCAAATTCAAATTACAGTCAGAGTTCAGGGATGGATTATAGTGAAAATCATAAATTAGGTGCAGCCCTAATTTAAATGTAAATATACATTAGAGCAATACCGATTATCAGACATATCGGCAGTATCGGCAATGACAATCGACGTCTATATAAAAAAATTACATTTTTTTATTTTATAATATCATTTTCAATCTTTAGCCCTTTAGCGTCTAGTCCGAGCTGCGTAATCCGCTCCCATAGCGTGTAGCCAGCACGAAGGCAGAGACTGTATTGCTACTTCAGACCACATAGTAGGCATTAAGCTCGTAAACCGTGGGAGGCTATAGCTGTTGCGCAGAGTGAGTCACAGTACATCTTTGGAAAACACAATGAAATAATCGGTTATTAGTATCGGCTATTATAATTGATATCGGCAAATGAAATAATCGACAATAATCGGTACCGGCATAGTCGGCAAAACAGTGATATCGGTACAGCTCTAATATACACAAGTACACAGAAGAAGAATCATGTTTGTCAGAAATAGTGAGAGGGGATACATTAGCCAGCTTAAAAAAAAAATGATACTAGGATGAGTGATGGTTGAAACATACTGCAAGGTCAAGACGGAAAAATACTCAAATACTGAGGAATAATAAGCAACAAATTCCCATAGCAAACTCATTACAAAACAAAAGCATCACATCTTAATGTGATTTGTCAAATGCACACCATTTGCAACTGCATTGTTCAACTCGTAACTTATGCTTACTTTCAATTCTTTTTCATGCCAGACATTGCGCCTCTTCATTATATTCGGCAGGCGCAAGTAGTCGGTAACTTCACCATCTCCATCGATGATGGCGCCAAACGAGACTTCGTCTCTGGAAAATTATCCACAATGTTCATTAAATGAGGAATTTTTGGACAAATTCCCTGAGTAAAGTGAAAACAACAAATTTAAGCTGAAAACAAAAACAAGACTTGAAGACCTGAGTTGCCCAAGTATCCTCTATAACTGCAATTCTCAAAAATTTTTATGTTGTACCACCAAGAAAAAAAATTATTTGTTGATATACACCACCAGAAAAACTTGCTACACAGGATCTTTTGTTTAGTAAATTTACTTAGTAGTATTTTAGTTTATAAGTCCTGACCAAAAGCACGTTACCTAACAATAAAACATTTATTGAAGCATCTTTTTGTACCAACAAGAATTTTATCAAATTTATTGTATTAAAATTATTATTGTAGCACACCAATAAACGAAATGTACATTTTATTACTTAAACTTCTTGCTCACCCCCTTGGCATGGGTATGCATACTACTGGCTGAGTACCGCTGCTCTATAACCTATTACTCCATTATGCACCATTCGACACTTTCAAAAAACTCCTGAGATCATTGCAAATCGAAGTTTACCCATGTATTGCAGTTTCAGAATTTCACTTTTATTGCATAAAATGCTGATAAACCACGCTAGTACGAATCTATATGAACGAGTCTGCAAGTACGAAGTTCTGTACATACTGATGAACGCTATAGGCAAGACCCATGATACGCAATCCATGAGATGTGTCGTATTCCTCATCATCTTCGACAAGGGGCTGGTCCACTTGGTAAGGAGCCACCTTCAGCCAGTTATACAGCTTACGGCCACTTTGCTAGAGGCAAAAAGACAATCATGTAGAATTTTTATTAGATTTTATAAACTGCTACAAAGTATGTGATCTGTTTGAATTTATTTTGAACAGCAGTTGCACATCTTACGGCCACTAGCAACTAGATAATTATGCAAAAACAGATTATATGATTTTACAAGCTGTTTGAATTGATTTTAAATAGCAGGTGTGCAGCTTAGAGACAAGATTTAATTATATGGACATTGACACAAATCAGCATTTTCAGTTAGAGGTAAGCATAATTGCTATGACTTATTTTATGCAGCAGTTGTACGAATTCTGACCACCTGTACTGTTGATCATATTTGATTAGAAACATGTTGTAATTTACATGCAGTGCAGACCCACTCACACTTTGTTGTTGGAAGTCAGAGTCACAGTGCCTGTGTGTCGTCAGAATGCAGGTTAAGATACAGAAACACGGTAGCATATGATTCACACATGCAGACATAAGCTGTCTGATGTGAAGGCATTTGCATTTGTAGCCCACAATCAGATAATTCATGTTTCTGGCTACATAAACACCTACTGAACATTACAAGATATTACTTTCCTGTGCCTGGATTTGAACCACAAGCACATTAGTTCACAACTGATGTCAATTTGGCTGATACAACAGCTGAGCACCTCCCACTGGTTTCAGCGGTAGGCAAGTACCAAGCTTATCTCAGTTATCATTACCACAAATAGTAGCGAATATAGACGTGTGCAGCTTCATTAAGTTCACCTGTTTACAGCTAACTCAAACTGCTACATAGCAACTCTGTGTACTGCATCTCACATGTAAACTAGGTATTAGAAGCTATGGTACAAAATTGCTGTAATAATATTAATAATAATAAAATTACGGATCGAATGGGTAGACAATTTCCACCAGGTACCGAATTCGAGTATTTGAATGTACTATTTCCTGATCCGGGTACAAACCGAGCAGCAGTGGGTTGCAAATAGAGCGGTCACTCCGGCAAGTACGATTGCCTCGTAAATTGTCGTCATGTATGGAAAAGCTTAAAATTAGGAATTTTTTCTTATAACAAGATCTAACTAAATAATATTGTACCTGTAACAAATTAATAATAATATAAATATAATTTTAGCCTTTTGATACTGCATACATAAATCTAGAAACTATATGATTAGGTACTAAATAACATCTATGAAATTATCTATCAAATCACAATTTTTAAATCATAGTTTCAATTTTTTTACTATCTCTAGCTATTTGCGTGCGCACTATTTGCGGAGGCGAATACTTCCGAATAGTTGACAAAACCGGAATATTCAGCCAAGGCAAATGTCCAAAGCGATTTCCTGTCGATCCCTAAATAAAATGTCCACAAATTGAAGTTGCACATAAATTACAGTTATTGCAGCAAGTGCATTTTTTTGAATAACCAAACTGAACTGAACCGGATAACACACCCTACGAATGCATTCTTTTGACTCTTCCAGTAGCTTCGTTTTGAGCTCCTTGACCAACAGCGGATACAGCATTCGATCCAGCGTGATCTCAAGGACTGCACTTCTCAGTTTGTTCCACTCTTGAACAACAATACTAAATTCATCCTACAATCAACAACACAGACAGATGAAATCTCAGAACGATTGTAGTCAATATTGAGCTCCACAAAAACAGCGAATAGGATTTGCAACACACGCAGCGACTATACAATTCTCACTTTACGTGTATTGTCATGAAAACGTTCAATAATGGGAAACTAGAATCAACTGAACATAAGAATATACAGCAATAATTTTTTAAAGTACCATTGTAATAATTAACAAAACTATAACATTGTTCTTTTGCAAATCCCATCCTGATTCCTCCTCTTAATCTAACCACCTTTGCTGCTTCAATTTCTAGACACAATCTAGCTTAGTCATCTGACTGTCAATCACCCTGACCTCTAGGATTTTCACCCGATTTCAAGCACCCATCCACCCACCCCATTTTTGACCAAACATCTGTGAAACAGGCTGGTCCTACGATTTTCTTTCTATGGGTGCAATTTTGAAATTACGATATGAAGCCATTCCTCTTTGTACAGTTAATATCCAGTGTATAGAAACAACTATTGAGAAACATTGATGTTAAATCTTACTTTAACTCTATCAACTGAATATGCTTGTCTCGCTCATAATGTAAAACTAAATTTTATTTTTATTTTCATCACAATACACATACCCTGTGGAAAAGTTGTTCGATCTCTTTGAAGAAAGTTCCAAGTTTCCCATCACACTTTTGGTCGATGTAGATCTCGTAAGCCACCAGCTTGTCTGCCTCAGCCTAAGGTATAAAGCAGCATAGTTAGATTTTAGCAAATTCAAAATTAAATTTATTTTCTTTAATTTTTTATCAAATAAAAACAATTCTCAGTCACTGAGATCAATTGAACCAAACTAAAAATGCTAACTAATTTCCTTTACTTTTAATTAGATTAACATTGAATATTCATGCCATCTGTCAGCTGCACATGAGAATCCGTTGGCTGCTTCTACATGTGCGTGTGTGTGGGCCCACCACTGGGGACTCATCCAGCACACTGAGCAGTGTTTTGCTAACTGATAAAAAAAATTTTTTTTAAAAGACATTTAGCATCTTGTATTATAGGCAAGTGCAGAGAGGATAATTCCTTGGTAGATGATCTTGAAAAAGCATTATATAAAACCTCTTCAAAATAACATCAATAGATATCAATTTAGCTTTCATAACACAATCAATCACAGATATGGTGTCACATGAGGCAAATATTGATAGGGATATCTTGTGCACTGATACTGGCAAAGAAGTCAATCAATCAATCAATCAATCAATCAATCAATCAATCAATCAATCAATCAATATGCTTTATTGTAACCAACCAGATTAACAGCAGTAACATAATTCGTTCAAGGTTTTGGCGACATTGGTAACAATTGATAGTTGGTGGGGCCTGAAGGGTTCTAGATCCCGCTAGCTAGGATAACCTATAAGGTATTTACTAATTATACATTAAAGACAGTCGATTAACATATTTCTAAATAACTCCAAATTCTCTATTACAGAATTATATCAATTACTATAACTATTTTATTGGAAATTATTAGTATTGTAACAGTTAATTTTCACATTTTTTCACATTTTACCCCTTAAGATACTCCAAAGGAGTCATTAGATAAGAACAGAATAGCTTGACTCTTCTACACTTTCTCTTTACACACAATTATCTCCAGTTAACACAAAAGCAGACAGGAAACAAGACAAATGGCATAACCAGAAATACATTTCATAAACGAGCATTATTGATTACATGTTCAGTAATACAACCACCACATTTCTAACACTGAACAAGTCACTCGCATGAATTTCTTACCTGAACAATTTTTAGAAATTGGTCATCCACTAAATCTCGAACAGGTTTATCCTTGATATACTTGAACGTGTAGCACACGTGACTTTCGTCAATCTCCTACAAAAAAACCAGAATAATTATAGTGGCAGTGTCGTACAAAAGAGTTTATATAATGTACAAAGAAAATCTGCAAAAATAAATCTGCTATTGCCTTTTCTCATAATTTTACCTCAGTTCCATCACAAAATCGTACAAAACCAGTAAAATCTTGGACGAGTAACTCATTAATAACAACAAAATCAGAAAACCCATAAACCTTCATTCCTTTTTTCGTTGGACGGACGCTGATCTTTGCCCTCTCATAAAAGATTTGTCGAACGCACTGACGTACGACCGGATCATGAGACAACTGCATCGCAACGACATACTTTGCGCCATTCAGAACGGCCTCAGTCGTTGAGAACTGACTGTTGACACAACACAGCATCCATGCATTACTTAGCTTAATTCATCAAATTGATATTAAATTGTAATTACGGCAATTTAAAGTGTGCCATTTGTTAAGTACAAACAATCAATCAAATCTTTGTTAGAATGTATTTACTTCCTATTAAGTTACATGTTCTTGTTCCATGGGCAAGGACTGCTATAACTCAAGACTGTGCGAATGTGGAATGACCTACCCACCATTATCAGCAGCAAGCTTTTAATCAGGCTCCCACCCTCATCCCTTCGTTGCCTGAAGACGTTATTATTTCCCCGAGGGCTGTCACGCTGAGAGCGCTTCTGAATAGCTAGCACTGTAAGAAGCGCTATATAAATAATCAGACACGAAATCTACGATATTTCTTTATTCTTAACTTAATAATTTATTTCCACATTTACATACCTACTTACATGCATGCATGCATTTTCCCATATGGATTTGCTTAAAAGGATTATTATATTCCACTAGGGTATCACTTGAAGCTATCATCAACTGATACGTTCTGTATTGTGATAATGGCAACATAGAAGCCAATATATTAGTCTACTCCAAGTCAGACACTTTAATTCTTGCCATATACCATACAAGTAGAGCTCTTACTTGGATCAAGCTCATTCAGATATTCTTATAGTCACATCAAACCTATTATAAAAATTTGTTATATCTCACTACATACACATAAGTGCAATTGGATAGCATATAATCAGATATTTAAATTAAATTTATGAATTAAGAGAAGTTTATTGCATTTCAATGCATAGACTGAACGATATTTCGTGCATTGGCTGGTTGTTAGGCTCAATGCATTCTCCAAATGCATGAGGCCTCCAGAGGAATCATCTGGCTACATCCTGAACTCAGTTCAGTAAAACATAGAAAACTATGTCTGGTTAACAAAACAGGACACTGACAACATTTCAAATACACCAGACAAAATACTTATATACAAACTAATCTATTACAGAATTATATCAATTATTATAACTGTTTTATTGGAAATTAATAGTATTCAAACAGTTCATTTTCACATACCCCTTAAAATATTCTTGGGCCATATCCATAGGCTCCTCTGGGTGTTGTTCCACATCATGTTTCTGGTAGTTGTCACGTAAATTCTCACCAAACTGCTCCGGGGTCAACCCAAACTTTTTGGCAACATCAACTACAAGTACACAAGAAGACTACTTCGAGCCGACCAAAGAAGCAGTTATCTTCAGTAGTTCTTGTCAGGAGGCACCGTCAGAGTGGACGAGGCCCGTAAGATCTTCGAAGGTTACGAGTTCGAACCCATTAAAGTTTGAATCTCTCATTGGCTATATCATGCTAGACGAATGTTTTGAGAACTGTTCAAAGAATCTCTGTTAATGACTGCATTATCGTCCAGTGATAGAGTTAATGAGTAAATTTGGCACCTCTAATCTAAAGCACATGTTGTGGACAGAGTAAAATCAAACAGAAATATATTCAATACAAACAGAAATCAAAATATAGTATATAGTGCCTGCAATACAAACATGACAGTATTGGTACCACATACTGAATATTCATGTTATATTTAGAATTGAGAATTAACCCTAACCCTAACTTCATAGTGGCTAGATGAGCATGCTAGACCGTCACTCTACAGGTTGAGGGTTCAATCAAGGCCAGGGGAGAAATCATATCAGAGATATCTGCTCCACCTTAGCCAATTCAGCTATACTGAGTACATTGACCATACACTGTCGGTGGGAAGATGACACGGCAAGGGAAAGGACTGGCAACCAGCCCTCATATGCAGAGGCTAAGAAAATGAAGTCGCTAGCGCTTATGAATAAGGGTGTCTCAAGCTTAAAGAATGCCATCAACATACCGAGTCCTGCTTCGACGCACATCATATAAAGACTCTTTCTCTTGGCATGCTTCAGAATTTCCGGTTCATCATCATGTTCCTCCTGTTCTTCGGCTCCCTCCTCCTGCTGCTGCTGCTGCTGCTGCCTCTTCTTGGCCTTCAGAGCAACCTTCATCTTCGGAATGTCATTGCCGTAGTAGAGCATGAAGTGCTGGTAGACATCGCGCAATTCCTCCATGTTCTGTATGTTCTTCACTCTGCAAGGCAGGCAACAGCACGAAAATCCACTCAATTCAATACTCATTTAATTCAGAATCAAGCTGACAGACAGCAGCTATTTCATTTACACCAGTTATGGAGTCAATACTAAAGGACAATCACTGTGCCCTACACAGCTTTCACATCTTTTACTTTTACCAAAGTCTAGTCTGCCATTACTAATCAATCACATTTTTTTAATTGATCCTGTAAGTGGTTGAACAATACAATATACAATACAACTTAAATTTGAACCCGCACACTGAGCGTTATGGGCCGACCGCTCTACCAATCGGACACTGTGCCACACAGATTCATTACACAACAAACAAGGAAATGAAGAAGCTCGACAACAGGACATTTTAGCTTAATAGATTACTCTAAGGAATGGGAAAATACAATAATAATCATGCATTTGAGCAGGAAGTGGGGCATGAAGTTCTCATCGTCCTTATGTGGTAATGTGACTCTTGGGCCCTGAGGCCGCAAGTCGTACTTATTAAAGCAAGGTGCTCGTTGGTGTCTCCTAAGTACATGACATAGGTTGGTAAGAATCGCACTAAGCAATCGCTCTGCAACCTCGCTAGCCATGTTCAAAGTCATGCAGCCATGAAATCAGTCAGATAAAATCTTTTTCAATGCATCTGATCGACCACCATAACAGTCAGTAAATACAATTTAACAATCCAGGTTTAACACTTGTAAAGACCAGTGCATACTACAATATATGGGAAACCAATGTAGTTGGTCATTAAAGGGTTAAACAAGCAATGACTGAGATGAACTGCATTCATCACCTTTCAAGGTCTTCTTCAGTCAGAGTCCGAAAGTGCGACTCCAGAGGCTTCTCTGGATCGATCTGATCAAACTGAAAGTGTTGCATGCGCTCGAACAGCCGAAGTAGGTTCCTCTTCCGATTCCTCAGCTCCATCCACTGCAATGAAAACCCGTCAAAAAAAAAAAAGTACACAATTCCAAGGTTTTTATCAAACGGAACACCGTAATTTGTTGGGGCAATAACATGAAGATCAGTAAGATGTCGATTCGATACCTGCAAGCTCCCTTAAGCTCGACACAGCCTTCAACAAATGCAGGCAACTGTAAAATTAGCAGTTCGACAGAGGAGACTACAGTTAAATTTGACTCCTGTCAAACTTAAACTTGTTGTCATCTGATACTATAATTGTCAGTTTGAGTTAACAAATAAATATTATTTAATATTGTTTCATCATCATATTGTCTCGATAGTTTTCACGCGATTTCTTACCTTCCCAAAGTAATGAAAGAACACTATAATCTAATTAATTATATATAGTGTTCTTTAGTGTTACTATAGAAACCTGTCTTTATTCTGATTTGACTGGAAATAAAAATTGTCCAGTTAAATTGTGCTACTTAAGTTCAACACTTAAACCATTAACTCAAAGCCATTTCAGTCCTGTCAACCTTTTAATGACGAACTGCATTGGTTTCCTGTACATTTTTGAACACACTCGTCATTAATGACCTCATTATTATCTATATGCAGTCTTTCTGATCATTGCTCATATGATCAGTTGAGCAACCAAAAGTCTTTTCTCTTTAAGAGGTGCTATATAAATGCATAATTACAAAACATCACATTTACTTTTCCCTTATGACTTAGGTTCACACTACATCACACTAACCCAATTTTCCTACCGTAATGTGACCAATAAGCTAAGTTTGAAAATGAACTGAAAGTGTGAAACTTAATATATATATAACAACCTTTTCATCCCATCGGTAAACCTCCCACAAATCTTTGATGTTCAGTTCTGGTTCAGTAAACTCCTTTCGATAGAAAGCTATGAAAGGAACCTACAAATTAACAAACAAATCAACAATTTGTAGATAATAGATATAGCATACACAATATAGCGTCAACAGTTACTATGACCCTAACTCAGTAACATTTTATAAGTTTCTTGGCCCTACAAGAATCTCATGGTTCCCTTGTTTTCCTGTAAGGTATAATGTCAAAAGTTCAGCGAGGTTGCTTCCGGACATGACCACGATAGCCTGGGAATGGATCGACTGACACCTAAGATTGAATAGTCACATTTTGCAATTTTATTTTGTTATAGAAACTTCTCTGATTTGACTTCTACGGTTTTCTTTACAGGGTACAATTTCACACACAAAAGCAGGGATACTGGACAAGCAGGGATACTGGACAAGGTGGTGGACATCAAATGACCTCTTAAAAACAAATCCTTGTCACTAGGTATATCCTTACTCTGAAAACCAGCATTACAAAAGCATGCCAAACTGAACAAAACAGCACAGGCTCTGGTCATATAAACAATATACTCCTTACAACCCACTGGTTCTCCTCCTAAAATTCTTTCACATGTTTATTTAATAACAAAACCAATCTCAGCTACCACCCTCTAAAACAATTATCATTTGTATTGTATTTAAAATCATTAGTGTTTAAATTTATTGCACAACAGTCAAAATTTTAAAGCGCAACTCATTCACAAAGAACTTGCCTATCATGCTTGAAATGTTAGGCCTTCATTTGATAATTAAGTGCACCTAGAACGCCTGAAAATAATAATTAGCTAAGATAAGAAGAAGATAGATATGATAATTCACCTCAAACTTTTGGTTCCTCATAAGATTGAGAGCTTCCCTTATCTTGAGGATGGTTTCACTGGGTCGCTTTTGCATGCCACCCAGTCCCTCATGTTCATAGTACTCCTGTCTGAAAGTCAAATATAATCACAAATCACACATGCATGCTCCAACTTGTTCAAAAAATCTTAAAATACAGCAATTTAACGTAATTAGACTATGCAGTACAAATCAAGAGAAAAATAAGCGTATAACTAACAGGTAATATTACAAGACTTGCACACACAGACAAACTTTTACATGCTTTCAATAAGAAATTTCACAAGTTTTTATCGAAATATAGAAATTATAGATACTTCATAACTTCGAAAACTCCAGAAATTAAAAAAATAAATCATATTAAGCAAGCTATTGGAATTCAATGCACATATTGCATGAATGAAAGAGTTCAATTAAACTTAAAGTTTGTTATTTCTGATTAAAGTATTATTGATATTATTGTTTATTATACACAACCACACAAACAACTTCAAATGTTAAACAGATTACAAGTCCATCTTACTTGGATGTTGGCTTAGAATTGAAGCGCTCTTTGAATATCCATCGTGCTTCCTCCTCCAGCTCCAGCTCATCCATCGGAGGGCAAACAGGAATTTCACGAAGCTGGAAACGCTCCGGCATATCAGCCATTCGAACATCTTGATCAAATTCGGTGAAGTGGCTGCGTTCCAATTCACTCGGCTCGTAGACCTGAGGCAAAACATACAAACAATTTAACTAGGAGCATTATCACGCTAATTAATCAAAATATATTTTTCAAAAAAGAAACATAAAAGTCAGAGTGTCATTTTTAAATTTAACAAAAAACAGAGATCTGAGTTTCCTTTTCTGTTGCTAACAACAAATAGCTTAGTTTGTAGCTATCTACTTCTGTTGCCCTTGGATAACAAACAATTGATAGCACTATAGACTTATTAGTCACATTTTACAATCAATGCCAGTTCAGGGTGAACATCAGGTACAACATAGCAATAGAATGCAACAAACCATTCGTGCACCAACAGAAATCGATTGAATTACAGTTCAAAGTTCATATCACAGCCGTCATTAGGCTCACGTAACACCACACACCTGATATATGGTTGTCTTGACTTTCTTCTTTTTAGCTGTTTTCACTGGACGTGGTTCTCCTCCTTCCTCGTCCATATCTTGATCATACTGAAACAAAACAGACATCTATAAATAACTTACATGCTATAATGATGCTACACATGCTAAAATTAGAACATATTCATTTAAAAATTTACAAACCTCAAATCACATTAATTCACAGTAACTCTAATTTGGAGATCTCTCCAATGGTTGTGAGGCTTGACTTTTAACCCAGAGGTTAGTGGTTAATTTCCCAATGACAAAATATACAATAGTCTCTACCCCTAGCACCCTGCAATGAATTCCATTATAAAAGGAGTACATCCCCATAACACAGTAAGTGGGTGAACCGGGCACTGAGGAATAGGAACATGCAATCTGCCATGATATACCAATGTTAAGCAAATGAGGTGTTGTTATACAATACAACTGAAATTTGATAATGCCCTTCTTAGAACCAGCTCGGAAGTGCACACACGCCTAGATGGCACAACTGCAGTTGTAATGCAGAGCAATTGCATGCGAAGGACTTGCTCAAGGTCCCTACCCAGGGACTCCTCAGACGAGGGTCGAACTGGGACACTCGGCGCACACTCAGCTCTAACCAATCGTGCCACACGTGCTAACACATGACTCCAATTTGACTGCCTCAGTGTCATTCTGAAGCAACTTTATCTAATATATAGCATAACCTTTGTTCTAGAATGAAACACCATTAGTAAACAGTGTGAAACTCTGAAACCTTCATTACAATTATAATGTAATGGACAAAGACATAGGGCAGGGAAACATTTAAGGTGAGTCTGCCTCAAGAAGAGACAGCATCTACCACAGACAGCTCTGATAAATTTACCACAGTGTTATGGACTAATTTTATTTCTACTGACCCGACCATGGCTTGGATTTTGGAGTGCCTTTGATTGATGCCCTGCCCATTAGACCCCGGTGCTATAGAAGTTACTAATTACCAAGAAGACAAATACAAGAACGAGGAAAAAAATCCAGCAACTACAAACTCAATTTTAACAACTGAAGCAACCAGTTTAATAATTATTCAACAATTATTAGAAATAATACCACTGTCGACTACTAACATCTTCCTCCTGATCTTCCTCCTCTTCCTCTTCACCTAACTCTCCCAGCAAATCAAAATCCAGGTCTGTGCCAAAGATTTCTTGTGCCTCTTGTAAAGCTCTGAAAAGACAAATAAAACCACTATATAATCAATTCTCTCAGCAAGAACTTCGTTAAGAAACCCTTTCAACGACAATAGTTTGAACTAATCAAATTTAAATAATTTAACTGCAATAATCATTTACACCTTGTGCTGTTATTTCTTGGAAATCTAGCGACCGCCATGACCAACCCTCTCCATTTTTTTCTTTCTGAAGTTGCATCCCTTAATTCCTTCAGGCTCATTTCAGTTTTTTCATGTATCACATCCATCCATTTTTTTCTTGAGCGCCCTCTTTTCTTCCTTTCTCCTCCACTTGCCAGCATCATTTCTTTTTCCATTCCATTTTATCGCATAACATGTCCAAAAAATCCCAGCTTCCTTCTCAACGCTGTTTGTTGTAACGTCTCATCATTCTCAGTAATCATTACATATCTTTAATAATTATTTCACTATATCTGAATCATGACTTTTTCTTCTGATAAAAAGAACTATAAACCAACAACTTAACAACTTATACAATTCCCAATATTAAACGTTCAGATGCATTATCAACTTCTAATATCACACAACATAAATTGTACAAATTCATCAACGAGAATACAGCAAAAAGAAATTGTAAAATAAGTCTATTAATCAGAATACTCGACGTACGCATCATCATAAATTCGTCTCTTCTTCTTCTTAACGGTGATTGGCTGATCATCATCACCAACAATGAAGTCATCTACATCTGAAGATAAAAACAATTTTAATACTCTCCTACAATGACATCAGATTCAAAGTCAAACACATGTGGTAACAAGTTTCCAAAATGCTAGAACAACTCACAAGCTTGTTCGCAAATTAATTAATTAATTAATTATGATATTTACAACATTTTCCCCGTTGTTCTCCTATGTAATACGAGAACAACAAGTTTTTAGTCATTAGCTTTTTGTTTTCTGTTTTTTGTTTACATTTGCGCTGACAGTGAACTGTTATGTAAAGTACCTTAGAAGTAGCTGGCTACTGAGTGCTTTAGAAATTGTCGTTTTTTACAATTACAACAACACTCTAAAGCTTTGTCATAAATTAATTTCATATCTGTTACTGCACATTTGGTCATAACCATAAAGTAAAGTCTAAAGACAACCTCTAATGCTGAGTTTTGTCGTTAACAGATTGAGTTTCCTCCATCAATCTTCGTGTAGCCTGAGATATCCAACGCACCTCCACAATTTCTGTCCAATGAATTGAAGAGCTTTGTTTGAATCATGATTTCCATTAGAAGTGATCATTAATTGATATCTTTCATTATAATGAAATCAAACTAATAACAATGGTACTACAGAGGGCTTTCCCTTAATCGCTTATTGCAAGCCATGTCTTTACGCACTTCTATTACAAGTGATTTACCGGACTCCTCTTCTTCGCCTTCTTCAATTTCTGCAGCAATATCATCATCCAGTTCGCGCAAAGATTTCCTCGGAGCCTCCGACATCTGATCACCATCGTCGAACAGGACGTGCTCCAACCCTTCCTTCGACTCCTCGTCTCGTGCCTGGACAGGCTCATCGTCGTCAGAAACGCTCCGGATCCTGCGTCTCTTGTATTTCTGCAAGGCAGTTACCGTTTCTGTTAACATGGTTTCGCATTGGATAAGATCAAGCGATGCGTTAAAGAGAAAATAATTCAATGAACCTCAGTAAAGTAAGACGTCCTCAAGCTTCGTCATGACTATCAATGTGCTGCTCATTTATGGCTAACCAATGCATATTTTGCTTATTATTTAACAATTTGAGCTACAAAATTTAAAAAAAGTCTGAGCATCTAAAATTGGAATTAGTAAGGACCTTAAATGAGACAATGAATATTTAACAACGGCTCTGCAAAATAAACTTTAAAGCCCATCACTAGCAATATTAAAGCTTGGTCTAATAATAATGTGCTATAATCCATCTCTAAATATGTTTACTTTAAAGAAGCATTTGGTCAAAATATCTTAGTACACATTAAATCTCTGCTTAACATGAAGATAAACTTACACGATCGAACTTCGTGCCAAGGTTCTCTTCGAGCAAATCGTAATCTTCATCGTCAAGATCCTCCTCTAGGTCCGACTGTTCCTTCTCTCCTCCTTCACTGATGTTCCCACCCTCGCTGTTTTCGTCATCCTCAATTGGATCGTCATTGATCAAATCGTCCAGATTCTGGTCCAATTCTTCTCCATCTGAGGCAAAAATCAGATGGACAAATAACTTAACTCAACAAATAGCGTAACTAGACATACAACTTATATCTTGACACGGTCAAAGCAAGAGCTGTATTAGAACTAGCTTAATACTACAAGTAATATAGAAAGCACTGGCCACCATGTCAACCAAAGGACATGAGGTCAGGCCTGGTTAATACTTGGACCAGTGGCCACCTGTAAATAGCGCATACTGTTACCATTAAGCAAGCGTGTGACATGTTGGCAACCTGTTTGGTCATGTGTCTGCTGCATGAATCAACAGATAGTCAGTCAGCAACTGTTACCTTCCACTGAACAGACAGCCGATGAAACTGAATATTTACCAGTGCAGCTTCTGTACTGATATTACAAAATTCTACCATGTAGCAATGTAAAGCCAGTTGCTATATTGTCTGTTCACTAATTATCTTGGGTATTATTTTTATGACTATGACTAAAAAACTTCTATAGCGCCGTCATAATAATGCACAGGGTGCACCAAAACCAATTCGAAATCAGGTCAAACCATAAATGTAAGTCCGACGAGACAGAAAGACAGTCTAAGGAGGATAGGCAAGGGTAAATAAAAAGGTTTTAAACCGAGATCGAAAAGAAGCTAAAGACTCAGAGGTCCAAACAGCATGAAGTAATGAATTCCAGAACTTTGGACTGGCAACAGAGAAAACCCACATACCAAGACTTGTCCTAACAGGAGGTATAGCAAGGGACAAGGGATAAGAAATCGCATCCAAAGCTGTCGTACAGCCCTGTTACAAGGTTAAACAATACAATGCATTGCAAATCACCCAGGACCTAACTCACAGCTTCCAAAACTTCCAAATGAGTAGTTAACTACCAACCGCTCTTTAAACAGCAAGGGTCATGTTTTATAATTTATACAATGAAGAATGCCAATTATTTAAAAAAGACTGTGATCAAATAATACTAAAAATAAAAGAAGAAGTAATAACAGACTTGCAAGTTCTTCAGCATGTAAGAAAGATAACTCAAAGAAACCAGTTTATTCACAAGTCATTTGGTAAACGAAATCGATATTCAAGAAGGCTGAGGTGAAGTTCAAGGTCGAATTCCAAGGGTCGACAGATACAAAGTCAGATGGTCATAGCGCTTAGAATTGGAACGGCGACAGAGACCACGTAGTAAATAATCCAAAAACAGAATAATTAGGGTGAAAATACCAACTAATACATAAATTTCGACTATTTCCATTATTAAAATTTCTATTATTAATATTGTTTCACCTTCTTCATCGTCACTGTCATGTACAACTCGCTTTCTTTTCTTTCCTTTCTTCTTCTGTTTCACTTCTTCATCGCTATGTTCGAGATTCACACTTTCTCCTTCTGAATCGCTGGCAACTTCAGCTTCATCTTCAAAGAAACTATCCATTCCTCCAGCTGCAACCATGTCAACCAAAGGAAGATTTCAGTCAAATTCATTGTCACCATGAATAAATAAACACCAACAAACAATAATATACAGTGCTACGTAGTGCAGCACTTTTGCATTGTTGACCATCACACAAGAATTTTCCAAGTATAAGACAAAATTATTTTGGCAATTCTCAATTTTAGAAAGGTTTTTGAATATTCTATTTAGGATTCTTGTCGACTAGTCTATAATAGTTACTGGTGGTGACGGATCTCCCTTGATAAAACCCTCATTGAAAAATTATCAGGGTTGAGGCCATAAAATACGGCCACATTAGAAAAACGTAGTTTTTGATAATTACACGCGCATTGGGATTTCATATGCCATACATACACAGATACATTGTTCAGACACATGCAGATACATGCATAGATGCCCGAGTACGTATCCACAAGTTGGCGTACCTAACGCTCGGTTTACGGTCTAACTATCAGAAACAGAAAAATGTTTAAATTTTATGAAATACCGTCAACACCCTTGGCAAACAACGGAAACAGCGAAATAAGCCCTTGTCAAAATAATATATATCAACGAACAACAGCAACTGGCAAACCTTTACCGGAAATCGAAGTAATTTCAAGACTACATAATATAAACATAGACTAATATTCAGAATTGAATCAAGCAGCTTAACAAAACTTTGTGTTCGGCCGTTCATGTGTTATGAATTTTCAACAGTTCTCACCAAAATCCGTCGTCCACACAATTTAATCGTGATTACTCGTGCATATTAGACTGTCGTGCAAAAGACGAAAGACGTACACTAAAGTATGCAAGCGTATTTTTTTATGACCGTACTAGTCACTTCACTGTTCATTCTTCGATTACTCTAAAATTCTGTAAAGTTCAAATTGATTTAGGGAGATCACTTCTTGAAATGTTATCTGGGACTTAAATAATTTGGAGTGGAAGGCTGGATGAATCAGTAATTATTGTTTAAAGCAATACAACTGTATATTAAGCATTTAGCAAGCTAACTTGGTGAAGTTTTAGAGTCAAAAGCTCCTAAATATGAGCATGTATCACCAATACTTAAAATAGCAGCATTCGCTGCCTATAAAAAGCAAGTTACTTGCACGACTGGGCTAGATTATAATTAGATATATATAAGACTATAAAGGTGCACGGAGAAAATGTACATAGAGTTGCTAACTCCTAAGAGAGAGATCAAATAGAATAGGACTTCTGACCTTCTCATTGTGAATATTCTGTTAAAAAGGTCAGTTCTATGTCGGCACAACCTTTTGGTGTTGTATTTAGACTGTGTGGACACTGGAACTTATATATACTTTGGAACTCTCTTACAGGAAAAGATTGTTCTGGCCTTCAGATCACAACCAAAAGCATTTTTCTTTGGCTCATATCCTCTGAAGGCTGTTTCTGTGTCGTCTTGTTCTCTAAGGCTGGCTTTCCACCTGACTGACTTCAGAATTTGGCTGACACAACTATTTTGCTGCCAACGACTGATACCTTGAGCATCATGACATTGGCACTATATAAGTGATTAAATAACCTATAGAGTTAGACAATTTATAATAGTGCACAATTTTCTACTGACATTGAGCAACTGTGTCACCATTGTACACATTTTTTTTGTAAAGTGTGGGCAGTAAAGACCACTTACAGATTAATTAGAGAGGATAAATTAAATGCCAGTATGTTCAAGTACAATACTAAAATCAGATTTCTTAAACTGTACACGTGGCATTTCGTTTGCTAGATCTCACACAGCAAAATCAAAACTTTCCTATGTAAATGATACAGGGTTTGGTCAATCTTTGCCAAACGTGATTGCAAAAACAGAACATCAAAGAAGCCATTAACTATACTTCACTTTACATGTCATATAAAAGGTCGACTATGATCATGCCACTTATAGACTCTGCCACTATTTGCACTCAGACAGTGCCAGTCCAAAGCTCGGATAAGACATTATGTCGGCCTTCATCTTTTCTGAATTAACAAACTTCAATCCATTTTAAACATTACAACTCGGCCAATTGTTTGACAACATTATCTACTCAAAATGCAAGATAAGTTATTTCAGTTGTTCATGCAATGCCAATTAACACCTTAACAACCAGCTGCATTGGTCACTCAATCACTTTTAGTACATAACTGCCTAACCTGTTTTGCTCCAAATTATCTATCAATCAATCAAACTTATCAAAATCAAACCTACTCAGAGGCACCCCATTCAGACTACGGCTAAAGAGAACAGTTTTCAGTAATGAGTGGAATGCAGATGAAATTTTGGTCAGAAGCTCTTGGGGTGGTCCATTTGCTAATAAAAACAGAAGAAGCTTATGGTGAATGTTGCATGAAGGTCTATTTGAGAACAAGGGGGCGGCTGTGGTGGTGGACCCACAGCTATCTAAGGGAGCTACTTGTATGTATTTATGTGTCATCTATCCCTGCTCATGAATCCATGATTGCCTACATAGGTCAGCTGGCTGTCCAAATGTGTTATACTTCCAGAGTGAAATATAGAAGCTTCACCACGGTTGCCCCTCGTTCTCGAATAGGCCTTCGCACAATGTTCACCATAAGCTTCTTCTGTTTTCCTTAACAAATGTCTTCTATTGTCTGCTCAGAAGCATCTCATCAGTTCCTTGATAAGTGCTACAAAATGTGTGTACAATTCATGCCCTAGATAGTTATATAATACATAGATAAAAACTCAATGAATACATTACTAGGTTATTCATGTCAATATGTTACACTGCATGATGATCAAACTTTTTTTCTATGCACGTATTTATTGGTATATTTCAATAGGGTTCTGCCTTACACAAAATAAAGCATGTACTGTATACAATATTATATATATGATATTATTTACATTGTGCAGTCTAGAGTCACCACATGAACAAATGTTGAGCCTCACAGTAACACCTAGAATTTGACTATCTTCTGTGCTTTCTTAGAAGTGTTATCTTTCTTTTCTAATACTCTTGATGTTGATGTCTGAACCGTAGGATCTTCGTCTAGACTTAGACATTTATCAGCCGTCTTCAGGCTTATTAGTCCAGGACCTGAAATCATGTAAAAAATACATTTATTACAATAAGCACTTTATGAGGACAATTTTTAAATTCAAAGATGTCCCTCTGAACAAAATACAGATGATGCATCTCAGAATAGATTAAGGGATAAAACAGAGATTTGTTGTAACAACTTTTCCTATTCTGATAACAACATGATCAGATAAAGTAACTCAAAATTTACTCAGCAAGGTGGACTTTGTTATTTACTTATTGCAGTTATTTTACATAGTGCCCCTTCAAGTTTGCCTGCTCTGGAGTGCTCAAAATTATGCTGTGCTTCTTGGAATGGCTCACAAAGACAGAATTATAAAGAATATCTGATGTAGGCCTACATTGGTTTTTACCTTTTTGAGTAAATATATAATGTACTCATTTTTCTATAGCAACCTTATATATTGCTCCACCATGCTCACTTTTCAATGAATAGATCGGGCAAAATCTTCAACCACCTCTGGCCCATTTGAAAGGGCCATGTCATTTAAGGACCCTGTGTGTGGACCATGCTAGCCCGAGATTTAAATCTCTTATATAAGCCAGCATTGGAAAGTGATTCGCAATCTGCATGCTCTCTAACATAGAGGTGCATGGCATGCAGTGTGTACTCCAACTAATGTAGCTCACTGGGTCAGTGGGTGAAATGCAACTGATTACATATCTTCCATAACCACCATACAACTTTTGTAATAAGTTATGTGGCAAAAGGAATGCTCAAAGAAATGGATCAACAAATAAAAGAAGAGTTACCCTTGCTCTTTAGGATCTCCGGACAGTCTCTCTTAAAGTGATATATAGATCCACAAGCCAAACAACAGCCACCTGAAACAGTAAGTCATTAACTGCATCAGAAAAGAAACAGGTTTAGCTACCTACTTAAAAGTAAGTAAATAAGTAAGTACATTCTTTATTTATCCAAACTGCATAAATGCATCTAGGCTTATATGAAATTAAGCATAATGAAGCATTAGTGTTAACTTTCATTTTAGTATTAACCAGTGTTTGCTGGGTATTAGATATGATCCATCTGAAACTGAAACATGTATATTTACAGAAATAACACTCAAAGCTCGCAATTTCTCCTCGACTGTCAAGCACTTGAATATTTAATTGCATCCTCGCCTCGTGGCTGACTATCCGCACCTCAGACTTGCATTTCGGTGCGACTGAGTGCGCGTTACAAATTTCATTAATGATAATAATTATATATTGTATGACGTAAGTCAAATATTACTGCAAAATTTAAATGCAAACAGATGACAATATTTCATGAAAAGTTCATTTTATGATCTAGTGTGTAACTGCAAATTGAATTACCATTTGGATACAATCCGTTGCGATTGTCAGGGCAGTCTCGAGAGATGTGACCTCTTTCACCACAAATGAAGCAGTTGGCATATGGAAATTGTCCTGTATAAGAAAACGAATCATCAGTTTCTCTAAGCTTAGCAGAACAGCTAAAGATATACTGTATAACTATTAAAAATTTATCCATATAATTTTAAACTACATCGGACTGGACCGCATTGAAAATTTTTTAGAAACTACTAGTCATTTCTGAGCAACTACAGATGTGAGCTAACAGTGTTTGTTCAATTCGAAGGAATAAATATTTTTTCTTAAATATTTTATCAGTCACACTTATTGGGCTCATTGCAAGCCACTGCAGGTATGAGGGCCCAATCAATGTGACTTAGGGTTCATGATTCTACCGTAATTATAAAGGTCATTCAACGAGTACTGTTCCCTTAATCAAGTATTAAGTCTGAGCAATGTAATTTTGAATCAAACACCAAACACACTACAAGATGCATGTATTTATTAGGTAAATATTTATTAGTTTATCAAGTCAACAAGACACAACAAGAGGAAAATGGCAAATCTCTGCTGCAGTAATTCACAGCATGAAGCCAAACTGTTAAACTTCAGGACAGTCATAAAAAACATTTAAAGAAGGAATTTTTATTAATTAAGTAATGCACAAAATAATGCAAATTGTCTAATGCTTGTGAAAATCCAAATAGTTGCTGTCTACTTTGCTTATCCGCAACAGTATTTCTTCATGCTTCTGATCCAGTTGATATTGACACAATCATAACAGTTTATATAGGTTATATTCAAAATAAAAACCAAGTTTATCACATGTGTACACAGATACAATGAAATACTGCTGCACTCTTAAGCCATGCCACATAAAAACTGACCCTTAGCATTCGGAAATTTCTTAGCCCTGCACTGTGTGATCTTGTGTTCGCCCGACCCACAGCGGTAGCAGATGTCGAGGCACTGTTCATTCTTCTCTACCTCAGGGCAGTTTATCAACAGATGCCCAGGTTTACGACAGCTTAAACAAACCTAAAATGACAACAAAACCTTTCAGCAATTTTAACTAGTGCCACTTCGAACAAAACAAGCAAATAATTACAATCATATAAAGTTATAAATTTAGCTATTCAATTAAGATTTCTGAACATAGTCTCACCATTACTCAGCTTAACTTATTTCACTTCCTATCCAAAGGCATACTTTCCTTTCATAGATTATTCAGAATTGTGCACATTATTTTTATCACAAATTCATGTTATACTTCACATGACATAAAAAAAATGCAACAAAAGACCTCTGTCACATTAGCATGTGCAGGTCACAACTCAAAATGAATTAGAAGTTAGAGTAATTGTGTAGAACTTTTAAATTTTCGGGATATTCTGAATTCACACGTGCCCCAACAAATTCACCACCTGTGATTTATAAGCATACTGTAACATCTGTTAAGTATAATATCAAAAAGGCTGATCATGTATGGGGTGTTGGCCAGCAACTACACAATTGCAGAAATAATATTTACCTTTTCCTTCTGTCGCTGTTCGATTCGTTTTAACCGTCGCTGTTCGCCCTTACTGAGTCTCCGTGTCATCACTTCCAAAACGACCTTCTCTTCTTCCTCCTCCTTTGCATCCTCAAGCGAAATATCTGCTCCCTGTTTTGCTAAAGCTGTGGCCAGATCTAGGGTAAGGCACTTCAATTTTTTATTTTTATTTAAATCTACTTCACCATCAGAGTTCTTGCGTTTTCGGCTCAATTTGTCCTCCTGTACAGATTCCTCATTCGCTGATATCTTAGGTTCAACTTCACCAATTTTCTCACTTTCAATGGAATTGTTTTTACCAGATTCATAAGATTCGGTTTTCTTGCTTGGCACCATTTCTGACCAATCAGTAGCAGGAAGTGGTTTCTTCTTGTTTGCCGGACCTTTCCGAGCGTATCGAGTCATTGTTCCCAAGGATTTTTGTGAAAGTTCTGAAAAAGTCAGATAAAAATAGTAAATAATTCAAAAAGTTTATCTGTTTACATGTATGTATTTGCATGTTTAGGTTTGAAATTGAGTGCATTTCAGCTAAAATGGGTGATCGGGCCTTTCTGGGTGGCAGGCCAAAGTGCCAGGAACACTCTTCCTGCACATATTCAGGATGCCAAAGCCTTTCTGTTTAGAAAACAACTTAAAATACATTGACTATGTAAGCATTACTGCTGACAATAGACAGTTTTGTAAAGCACCCTGGAAGTAGCTGGCTACCGATGATGCCTCATAAAATGTCGTAATTAAAAGTAATTACCTCTCAAAAGGGCAATGAACTTGGCTTAGGGATTTAATAAGGCAAGTTCAAACGATGCATAAACTGTAACTTGGGACACATAAATAAATTTGCATGAATGCTGTTCTGGAGGATATGATCAGTGCAGATGCAGGCAGTCATTTTCTCATGCTACTGTAGGGAACAATAAACTGCCTTAGGCAGTCGAGCAAAGCAAACAATGATCTGAATGGGTATCAAACATCTTTCATGTATACACCAGTTGGGGCGAACCAATTAGACAGACCCAATAGTAGGACCTTCAGTAAATTCAGTTTGATTTTTTCACTAATACGTGGGCAGTCCAGTCCATTCGTCATATATTTTTTACTAAAAATTAAGGGAAATTGGTAATTCGATGGCGGGCTGTACTGAATGGACTTTCGCTGACGGGTTCGGAATTTTAACAATCACGCAAATGGAACAGAGACAGTTCAAGCGCGTCACGGCAAAGTAATGTAGTAGGGTTGGTACGGCGTTAAATCTCAGCACTATATTATCCGGGGATCTCTGGAGTAAACATGATCGACCGTCTATAACATGTCACTGTATCGTATTCAACTTTCCTTTTTATTAGTATTCACTGTGCATACGGATCACCTTTCGGGATCCTAGCAAAAATACATATTTTACCCACGTGAAATTTTCATCGAATTAAAACGACCGATGGCCGGAAGTTGTGCTGCGCAAGCTTATAGGCAAGGCAATGGGAGGGCCATGTGGGAGCTATTACCAATGACGGTAGAGTCGTAGACTAAGATACGACTCTACCATCTTTGCTATTACCTTGTGTTTGTAAATGTATTATCTAGTTTATTTTCATCAACTGGTGGAATAATCTAATGCAGATTCTCTAAATTTCTCTGCGCCTGTTGCTATCCACTTTGCAAGCTTTGTGATGTCTTGCCAATTTAAGTGAACAGCCCTTTATTATTGAATGTTTCATGTCAGAGGCGTCGATGGACTCGATCCCCCTTTGAGTGATTGAGGAAAACTCCCAATTCCAAGGGTATGGAAGGCAAAATATTACCTTAAGACTAAAAAATATCCCCCTACGTAAAATACCTCCGGACCAACCCCCCGCCTATGTAGACGCCTCTAGTACATGTAAAGATCCTACGGTTCTACGTATACAAAACGTTGGCTGCTGATCGAGATGTTATACATGAGAATTGCATCAACCAAGTTTTAAATTAAGTTGATTCCGCGCTATACTTTGTCATATAGTTTACAGCGTTTCAACGATCGCGCTACAAAATAAGTACGAAAGAACTACATTGAGAGTTCGTTGATGTGAACGAGTACGGTTATGCGTTACCATAACGATAGTGCTAACAAAATGGCGGAGGAAGTTGATACTGACAAGTATTATTTTGAACGTATCCTTTAAGTTGTTTTGCTTTTTTATAATTACTTGTTTTAATCACGGGTGCCTAATTTGTTAGCGACACTCAGCTTTTGTTCATTCGGACTTCATGTTGTAACATATTTCGCTCTGAAAGGTTGGTGATTTTGCTGGTGGTGTTGTGGCCCGGTACCGTCAGTCATAATTATTCACATGTCTGGGACCATATACCTGTATACATGCTGTGAACTTAATCTACACAGGCATTTATATTTCTTGATTCGTTCTCAGATAGGGAAATTATCAATGATTCTGATTCAGAGTATCAATACGAAGAGGTTCCTCTGGATCAGGACTCACTTCAAACAGGTATTTTTTATCCATGTTGCTGAAGTTTTGCATAGCGCCCCTTCAAGGCCATCTACTCAGAGGCGTTCGCGACTGAGTTGAGTTGGTGTGATCACATAGCTGCCAGTGACCTGAATTAGTTTAAACTAACGAAAACAGCTCTTTTATTTTGATATAGAGACTTTGCATCAGAATAACTTGCATCGGTGTCAGTATGATCATCTCAGGCTGGAGCACCTGAAGGAAGTCTGAAGAGATTGCTTCTTGATGTACTTGGGTACCTTAAACCGTGGGTATCCCTATAATTCTAACTCAAATTCTATTCTAATTCAAATTCTTAAGGGATTGCTTCTTTCCTTAAAACATGTTTATCCCTATGCCTTCTGACTCATATTTTACTCTGGTTCAAATTCTAGCAGAGTCTGGAATATGGACATCATCTGTAGTTTAGCTATAGAAAATGGCCTCAGTATTACACCACTTTGCGCTCGATGGTCTAGTGACCGGCATTCTGGACTGTAAACCAGGAGGTTTGGGGTTGAAATCGCTATCAGAGCAGAATTTTTTCAAGATTTCAACTCCATGTGCATCATCTAGCCAACTCAATTGAAATGAGTACACTGAGTGTAAACTGTCAGTGGGATTATCCGACAGTGAGGGACCACCAGCCCTTATATGCCAAGGCTAAGTAAACGAAGTCACTTAGCATTTCATACCATGGCTGCCTCTCAGACTAGCTTATGTAGGGACTGATCTTCTTCTTTTTATGTTCTTTATGGGAAGATCGTTCTTGATATGCCTCCTCTGGCCGGAGACACAAATTGTCTTAAAATACTTTTGTGTGGCGAGGGAATAAAATTTCTTTAAAATTGCTGAGGTACACTTATGCAAAACAAGCTTAGTATTTTATGTAACGACTGCATTTTTATAGACTTAGATGAGGACCTCGACACGGCTGTTCGTACGTTGAAGGAAGCGGCTCAGGACGCAGAGGCACAGGTGACGTGACATTGCATATTTTAGCATACATGGCAGAACTTCCTATGTCAGGACAATTTATTTTAACTCTGCAATGTGAATTTGTGCAGAAGCCGTTGCTGCATCATTCTATAAGAAATTCTTATGACCATTGTGAATTGTATATGCTGTGTTTTGTTGTATTTTACTGTACTATAGATAAATACCTAATTACGTAAGAATTTTTATCACATTAGCAATGTTGACTTGTATATGTTACCCCAACCAAATGTTATACTTGTAAAACATGTAAGGGTGACCGTGCTAGCAGGACCTTGTCCCTTAAGGGTACTATCTCTTCCCTATTTTTCATGATCATTATCTGATTATGAATTGATCACTGTTGTATATTGTTTCACTGTTTGTTTGATTGGATTAATAAAAAAATAGTTATGGTTACGGTTTAGTAGTCGATCAGTGGTTTACGATTAAATTAACGCTAGGATTTATATCTGCTTTCTTACTTATTTGCGCTTGATTTCTGAACATGGTCTCAACTCTACAATTATTTGATTTTGCTTTGTCACTGGTGACATTTCATTGTTGTCTAATTTATATTCTATTCCTAATGATATTTAATATAATTTATTTTGTTCACTGCCACCTCCTTGCAGATTCCACTACAATGAGTACACTGACTGTACGCTCTAATTGGGAAGTCCAGACATTAAGAGAGAGGGCTGGCCATCCACCTTTGTATGCCAAGGCTAGGAAAATGAAAGTGCAGGCACATTCCTCTGACGCGACCTAAAGAAACTCTTTTTCGTCTTTCTGTCTAACATGTTGAATTTAATTTTGTTTGTTAAATTTAATTTTTTTTAGATCAGACGTGATGGAGTCGTTAAATCAAGTGTCATCCAACAACCGGAAGTCGTTGACGACTTCATTCGAAACTTTCTCATTAAGATGGGAATGCATCAGACACTCGACTGTTTCCAGACTGAATGGTTAGTGAGTTTAAGTCGAAGTCCTGTTGCCCTGTGCAGTGCTACAATGGTCTGTGCTGGAAGGTAGTGACTTTGAGAGTTTTCCATTTTGGAGTTTGGACTTAAGCATTAAGAGGGTGGTACTCTGTGACAATCGAATCATGTCATATCTTTTATATATCGCCTCTCAGAGAATAACTATTCCAAGATGCTCTCAGCATGGAAACCCCGGGAAAAGAAATACCTTTAGAGAGTGAGGAGCCGATGGAGGTTAATTAGTTTAGCCCTTAGTGATGGAGGAAGGTCATTCCAGGTAGATGGACCCACAGCAGTAAACACCTTGTGTTGGGCCAATGCAGTCTTAGGTCTACACACAAAAAGATCAAGATGATCGGCAGAGTGCAAGGAATGAGATTAAGTTGCAGATAACAGCTTTTGCAAATAGTCAATGAGATATCTTGGGGCATTGCCTGGCTGGGCCTTGGAAACTATAAAGAGGATTGATATCATTATGCAATGTGTCTATTTTGCAAGAAGAGAGGAGAGTTAGCATATATTTTGTAGTCACTTATAAAGGTTCTGTATAAATTAAGAGTGTTTTCTGTTTATTTTTCTGTAGGTATGAGCTTCAAGAGAAGGGTTTGATCCAAGAAGAGAATGTTGGCGTTGTTCCAGACATCTATGTGAAAAACCAATTGATGGAGAGAGATATCCAACAAGCCAGGAAAGAAGTCGAAAAATTCAGAACGGCTGCCGTGTAATACTTAGTTTATTCGAAATGTTTTAATGATGGCCGTCAAAGGCCTTAATGGATTTCTAGTGTGAAATGTTTTCTCATTAATAAGCACCCCATTAGGCTGAAGACCATTCTGCGCAATCATGACCCTGCACCTATGATAAATTATGTATGATTTTTTTTACGAGTGTATCGTGAATTTATTCATAAAAGCTGTTCATTCTGGTGAAAGTTGAGCATCAGTTAAGCCCAATTATTAGTTACATGTACTTATTTTGTTGGTGAGGAAGTGCTCAGATTCACATTGTTGAGTACATGTCCTTAAGTTCATTGTTATGACTATACTTTTTAGGTGTTTGTTCTTGAGTTCAAACATCCATGACAGTATAAATATTTCCACTGTGCAGCGATGTGTGTTTCAATTTGCATCAAGTCAACTCTTTAACATATTCCTCTTTTGCCCTTTCCGTTGTCTTCCATTTTCTTTCTTGTTGTCACTTCTTTTCAATCATATTTTCTCTAAATTCACTCTTATGCCCTTCTGTGTGGAGTCTTCTTGTATCTCCCTTCAAAGCCTTCTTTCTTAATGTATTCGCATGGTTAAAATCATCTAATCAAATTATCTAATCATTCATCAGATACTCTGCCTTCCCACTCTCGCCTTAAATGACACCTGCCACGACACCTACTCTGCCCTTCTGACTGCTGACAACCATACCTGGACTTCCTCTGTACTACCCTTAGAACGACCCCTCTGACGTAGTGCTCACGAATAAGCTGGTGCCCTGAGCTTATGTTTAGAGTTTTGAGATTATGATTACGGATTTATTGCAGGCTCCTGTGTGTCACATATACTTATATATGCACACATGCATTGCATAGTGTATGCCAACTGCAGAGAATGGCAACATTCTGATAGCCTCTGTTGACCATGCGTTGACAGAACAAACTCGAAAGCCACTCCACTATACGGCTGTAGTTGTTTTCTGAGCTAAATCCCAGACAACATTATCTTTCAAGTATGCTGAATGTGCCATGTATTAAGAATTCCGTTCACGAACACTAGTCGAAATTGGATTGCCAAGAAAAATTCTGAATGCGTCTATATGTGTGTAATCTACCAACATATCATTGTTTGTAAATGTGCTGAAACAAACCAGGTGGTTTAACCGATCTAGGAATGCCAAAAATGTATCTATAAATGCGTATTCTGCCATCATTTCGTTGCTCGTAAATATGCTATAAAAGCCAGGTGGTTTTACCATCTAGGAAAGCCAAGGATACTTATGTGAAGCTGCGGAAGGAGCGCGACTACCACCGCATGCACCACAGACGGGTCGTTCAGGAGAAGAATCGCCTTGTCATGGACCTCAAGCGTATGAAGGAGCATTACGCGTCGTATGAGCCGACTCTGAGGCAGCTCAAGAACAAATACGAGGTGGCGATGAAGGAGAAGATGCTGACAAAACTGGAGAAGGACCGAGCGGTTGGTCAGGTCCAGGGTCTCAAGAGCACCCTCAAGACCATAGAGGATTCGCGCTCGACTGGTGCTCTCTTGCCAGGTCAGAGTGCTCAGATAGCTGACAGTGTTTATATGAGCTGCTGTACAGGTTTTGTGTCAAGCATAAATGCTGATGCTTGCATGAGTTTTGGCTCTAGAGCGTTACTATAATAACTATGAGTATTTTGTAATTATGCATGGTGGTGATCTCCATGTAAATTGATCGCCATGTAAATTGCTTAACTGCTGATCATTTTCAGCACTCATGACCCTGTGCAGGCCTGCCAAGGGGGGTTCATAGGCAACTGGTAGAATCCAATGCCACTGTATCCCTTATCTTTCACATTTCAACCATGCATATCTAACAGATTATGATGTTTTATTCTGGTTTCACCTTTTGTTTATATATGACTTATGCATTAAGATAATATTTCAATAGATGTCATTACACATTACATTTAAGAATGTTGAACATTTGCTAAGCATCGTTGATTGGTTTTTTCTCGTTAGATAAAGGAGCTACATAAATATAAATGAACGAATATATAGAGATAAAATTCAATATGCACTTCTTTGTTTGCAATTTCGTGCTTGTCTTCACAATTGGGGAAGGTTTGCAATATCAATTATTTCGCTTTTGTCTGAGCCTCAGATTCTCATTTTGGTGTGACGTTGCACAAATCGCAGACTTAATTAATAAATATTAAACTAAATAACGTCCAATGATTTTGAAAGTTGATTTCTTTGTATTTTTCTTGAGCAACTTGATTTGCTTGAATTTCAGAATTAAACTCTGCTGCACACAATCGGAATGGCACTGGTCCCACGCAGAAGACTTTGGCAGAGGAGCGTGCAAGGTGGCAGGAGGCAAACATTCGCAATATGAATGAGCCTCGTCATGCAAATGTGAGCAACTTCCACATGTTATATTCGATAGTTTCTAAATCTTAGCATCATGTTATGGGAGCCATGGTAGTTGATGTTGCCCTCCTCCTTTATCTATGCTTGGGAAAAGCATCATCTGATAATGGTAGTGGTGACTTCATGTACAGGTTGTCAAACATGCTTTTATAATCTGTACCAAATGCTCATTTTGCTCCACTCTTTCTCTCTGGAAAGGCTCTTCTCTTTCATGCATTCTTTTCCGATAGAGTTAACAATGGTAAATCTCATTTAAGAAGTCAAGCATCTTTTTAGGATTAATCTACCTGAATTCAATTCAATTGCTGCAGCTTGGCTAATTAATGGAATTCAACAGTTTGGTCATAAAATGACCAAACTTTTGAATATTGGATTTATTATATCTAAAACTCCTTGCATTGGTTTCCCAAGCAAGGATGCAGTGAGTGTGATGTGCTGTACTGTAATTCTTCAAAATTTCTCGGCTCCCACAAAATCCCAAGTCAGAGAGACTGACCACGTCTTCTGCGTGGGACCAGTGCCATTCCGATTGTGTGCAGCAGAGTTTAATTCTGAAGTGGATACAGCGCTCTGCTGATGCATGACGTTCTAGCCAGTTACGCTACATCCAACATTAGGGCGCACTGTATTTCATTGTCACCCGGTGTTGTTAACAGATATGTGGTCATCCAGTGGCTACAGACCTTGCTGTACTGTCATGATAATGCCTCATTAAAGCTTTGCTCTCTCTGGTCCCTCATTACTTGCAACATGAGCACATCTTCTTTGTATGCCTATATCTTGTAAAGGGCTGAAGACAATTTTTATCGATCATGGTCCTGCGTTGTCAGACATGGAGCAGGGGTGGAGCACCTGTGATGAATTTGTGGAAGTGGCGCTATATAAATATGCTCTTAAAAGCTGTAAAGTACAATATTTATTGTCGTTTTGTGCTAAAGACATATTCTTTGCTCCCTGTTGTTTCTGTTTGTTCTTGTCTACCTGAAAACCTTCCCACTTCTTATCTATAGAGGTGATGAATGGCAGGGGCATCACTCCCCCTCTAAGTGATGTAGGCAAGCCCCTCTGGTAACAGGTGTCAGTAGGGCAAGATATTCCCCTAAGACTAAAAAATGCCCCCATACCTGATATTGGAGGCAAATACCCCCTATCTGGACGCCCCTGATAGATGGCATGTGTTTCAGGATTCCAAATTCCCCAAAGACACTGGCATCAACCCGCATCTTGCTCATGTGAAACAGCCTGCTGCTCATCTTGTGCGCTCAGGAGGAATCCGTCTCAGCCAGACGTTTCAGGCCCATTCTCACGCTGTTAGCGGGTGAGACATTTCTCACGTTCTCTTGCTGTTATCCAGTGAGAGTGCATGTGTGAGTTATAATTGCAATCTATTCAGATATGCATGCATGCACACACACACACACACATACACACACACACACACACACACATAACAAAACCACCAAAAACCGCACACACACACACGTGCGCACACACACACACACACACATACACACACACATACATACATGCACAACAAAACTACCAAAAAACCACACACACATGCACACACACACACACACACACACATACACACACTAGTCCTAACAAACTAGCACTTAAACATGCTGCATCTTCTGGTTAGATAGCCTTAGATTGAAAGAAAGAAGTTCAATTTTGAAGGGGTTAAACCTTAATTATCATTCCAGTGAATTGTATCTTGGTATAAATCGATTTGTCGTTAAAGTAAATAAATAAATAAATGTTATATGTGCTCAATATAATATATCGATCATATATAGCCTCTACCCTCCTCATTTTTCATTTAACTTGAAATTGATTGTTTGAGTTCTTTCACCATCAATAAATGATTTGTAAATAAACCTTTGTTATTTCACTTGTTGGTGGTAATTATTTCAGCTTAGCCTTGCATCCGCGTAAGCCAGTGCTGGCAACGACCAGCGATGACCACACTTGGAAGGTCTGGAGCATTCCTAATGGAGACGTTATCCTGACCGGTCGGGGTCACACCGACTGGGTGGCAGACTGTGACTTCCATCCATCGTAAGTCAAGCTTTTGACTAATTATGTAGCTGCACTATTAAGCCTACATACATATATATTTATATATATATATTAGATATATATGTATAAGATATATATTTATATATATATTAGATATATATGTATAAGATATATATTTATATATATATTAGATATATTTGTAAAGTGTATTCTCTTTAAAGTGAGCATACCATTTTCAATCGACCTTGCTATTGATCCATGTAATGCAATGTAGTGTTGCTGGACATAGATATATATCATGCTGCCTTTAGATAATCTCTCAAAGGTACTCTTAGCAATATCATCAATATGGAATGAGCTCCACTTGTGCTCCACTCTTTGCTTGTGGCCCAACCATCAGGTTTTTATACGTCCCTCAAGTCTTTTTTTCTTTAGTTGTGGCTGGGTGGGAGCACTCCTGGGTATGTTCTTGAAGGAACACTATATAAATGCTCAGAATGAATGAATGAATGATCGAATGAATGAATGAAACATTGTTGCAGGATCATTAGGGTCAAGTCGCCCAAAAAATAAACAAAGCTTAAACAGCTAGAGTACCACAGGCAGTTATTTATATACACACCCACTCATACTCCCTCACAAACACACACCCAGGCACACACACACATATACACACATACCTACTCATGCCTACACACACCTGCACATCCTGAAGATGCAAACATAGGAACTACAATGCATTTATTTATTTTGTTGCTCATGTGCTAAACTTGTTGTTGGATTTTCCATCATTATAGAGGCACCAAACTTGTGACTGTGGGCGGTGATACGACGGTTAAGATTTGGGATTTTGCAAAAGCAGAATGTGTCCATACATTCATGGAACATCAGAAGCCAGGTATGCAGATCAGCACTCAAGTAGCAACACAAATGGTCATTGTTTTGACAGTAATAGTGTTTCTGACACTACCTACTCTTACAATTATAGCATCATTTTCACATCTAAAATGCATCTAAAATACTGGGCTTCATCGGTACAACAGTGATTTACCATAACGTTGAAAGTACAATGATTCATCAGAGTGACTCATTTTCCTTTTATGAGATTTCAATATTCAGTGTGAACTCTTTTACATTCAATCAAGGATTTATATAGCACCCCTGCAACTTGCTGCAAGGGAACTAACTAGCCAGAGGTGCTTCCGACTCCAGCACTGCCAAAAGGTAGTTTCAAGTGCTTATTGAATGTGTTGGGGAGTGACCTAGGACCAGTGAGGCTCAGTTCAAGAGGGAGGCTATTCCACACCACCAGATCCAGCACCAAATAAGTGCGGCTTAGCGTGGTAGTGGTGCAAGCACACCGGGCCGGGAGCTCCTCTGCTCTGCAGAGCACAAGGAGCAACAGCCCCAACACAGACTGACAAAGATCCAGCCGGTAGTATGGAGCAAAATAGACATTACATTACACTACATTACGTTGCAAATGCTCGAATGCATCCATTGGATCAAGGTAGCAGTAGAAAGTGAGGGAAGTTCTCGCACAATGGCAGAGACTGTTGTCTCGAGCGTCTTCGTTTCTTTTCCAGAGTAGAAGCAAGCTTTTCTTTTCTGTTAGTCTGGGCTTGCAGTTGGCACTCATGTGGAGACTTCGTTGCCTCCTGTTCAATGGACAACAGCTCTAAAGTCTGGGATCTCAACAGGTATGCTTGTTTCATCTGCTTTGACTGCCTGCTACTCAGAAATCATGGATTTGAATCTATGTGAATGACGACTGAAGAAAATTGAGTATATTTGTTCTACATTCACCTCGACCAAGCTTCTCAGTTGTTGGCCATGCCACCTGGAACATATGCATTATTTGTCTTACAAGTTGCTTGCATGGCGGTCCTACAGTTATATTCGACTCCTGTAATCATCTGTGATCGTCTGTTCATACTATACTTTTAATCATATATTGCTGGCTGACAGTTTTTAATATTAGATTTCAATTCAAATACTAGTAATAGTTTTAGATAACAGTACTATTATTACAGTTGTTTTTGATATTGTCATTCTTCTTCTGCTGTTCATTTCTGCCTGGTATTCCAAGAGCACTTTAGAGTGTAGACCTTTTCTCATTGATTGTGATATTTACGGATTGGTTGGTTTGATTGATTGATTGATTGGGTCATTGATTGTGATAGAAATTCCATTTGCTTATTACTTAGCACTTGTTTCATGTGACTGTATCTATTATTTAGCTCTTAGAAAAGGAGTTTGCTGACAACGGACATTACAAAAACCAAGTTGTAACTTCAGTGCTATATTTATGTACAACGGATTGTAATTATTACAATTACGATTGTCAGTGTTGTCTTTCTGTTGTCAGCCTTCGTTGTCGTTATACGCTGCGTGGTCATACAGACTCAGTCAACAGCATCCAGTTTCTGCCGTTTTCCAATACTCTGGTTACCTGTTCTGCTGACAAGACTGTCTCCCTGTGGGATGCCCACAATGTTAGTAGTATAAGTCTATTGTTTCTATTGAACTACAATATATTTCTATGTTATATTTTTTGGAGAATTTTCTTGTTTTATCAGTCTTGTGCACTTCGTGATATCAGGCGTTGTTATAGTGATGTAAAATATTCTGTTAATTATTGGTGTGGTTGTGTCTTGCCAAACAATCTCTCAACCCTGAACCAAACTTCCTATGAGTTGTTTTTCTATTGAGGATAGTTAAAAAAGAATGTTTCCTTTGGCATAAGTAAGTTCACTTTTTGGTTTCAATGGAATTAGATCGTCATTCTCTGCATGAATTTACATAATGTAATGTAACAGAATACTTGTTTAGCACATCTTAGGAGCCTCTCAGAGGGGCTTCCACACAACTATCAGTCAGATGAAGAAAGGTGAGTCTTTGTTATGCACAAACAGCCATGCACAGGTGTTTACATTACACAGGAGCTGATATATATATATATAATTATCTATATATAAAAATTATGTATATGTATATATATGAATTTTTTTTATATCTATATATATATATATTTGAAATATATATATATAAGATAAGATGGTCATGTTTTCTGCATTGCCAGGGACTGTGCGCTCAGACGTTCTATGGTCACAATCACTCCGTCAATCACTGTACTTTCAACATGAGGGTAAGTTACGCAAAATCTATTGACTTTTCAAATTAGTGGGATCTGGATTTTGTGTTGACATTGTCATAATTGACAAGTCACTTTACAAATGAATAGATATCCAAATAGGCCACTGACTTTGTCTTTTACTTCCTTTTTTACATAATTTACAAAAGATTTGTGAACCGTGGTGGAACAACATGGCCATATAGGAATATTGTCATATTCTAATGTTCAACATTTCATGATATTGTTTGGAATTTGTAGTAATTGTAATTGCAAATTTTATATTGCCACTTCAGGCAAATCTGATCAATGGTGCTTCTGTATAGTATGTTGATTCCATCCTTCGTTGTAACCTGCTTCAGTGAAAAAAAACTAGCAAGTGACTGTCTGTGTGTGTGATAAGTATATTTAATGACGCATCCATGTCAAGGATGATATGCGTCATACAAGGCACAGTGTACTTGACATCTTAGTACAGTATTGTCTTGTGTTTAAGAGTTAATCTATAATAATATCGTAACATCGTAACTTCTGTGTACTCACTTGTACTTATAGTTCTAAGTACCAGTTATATTTGGGTGTATATGTAGGCATAACTATCTCTAGCACGACGTAACGGTAGGTTCGTATTATTGTTTCCTGACTGTAGCTCATTGAATTTATTTGCTGTTTTGCTGGCCAGGGTGATACAATAGCCTCATGTGATTCCTTTGGAGTTGTTAAACTGTGGGACATCAGGACAGTCGCCCCAATGACAAGTTCTAACTGTGGACCTCATCCGGCCAACATGATCGCATTCGATCCATCAGGTAACAGATTAGAATATCTTCATAATATCATGTGATATCTTTACAGACGTCAGCCATGTTATTTCCTCCATAGGAGTTGCTGCTCAAATGATATACTGATTGTGACAAAAGGTTGTAATGTAAGGTATAAAAATCAGAATTGTAGGGAACATCATTTCAACCTGCCATCATATACCAAGGCCAAGAAAATTTAGTTGGTGGTACTTAGCACCCATAGTTGGCTCTTGAAACTAATTCTTCTATTTCTTATTTTGGTTTTGGGCATGATGGTCTGCTGGCTTCATTTTGAACTTGACATTTTTGTGCTTGATGCATGCATTCCTTTAGGGTTCTTTTTGTAACACAATAAAATAAAATAAAAATAGCTTTTATTGTATGATACTAAAGTTCTCTATTGTAAATCATTTTACAATATTTGAACTGTCTGTGAATCATTATCATTTGGGTATGATACATGGGTTGATTGGAGTTATGATGTCTCTGTTTTGTTTAGGTTCAGTTTTAGCAATTGCCAGCAACGACAGCATGATACGAATGTATGAAGTGGCCACAGCCAAGGTAGAATTTCAATTTCAATGCACTTTCATTTGTTAATCATTGTGCATGGCGTTCGATTGTAGGACAAAACATCAATGAAACAGATTGAACAAGCTTTCCTTGCGCCAATATTGGCCGAAATTCTCTAGGTCAATATTTCCCACCGTGCTCCAAGACTAAGCAGTTAGAGTCTGCATGAATACCAGAAATGACAAGAAAGACCACATCCCTTACATGCCCAATAGTCTTCGTATACCTGCTCTGAATAAGATCTGCCTCTGATTCCAAGGTTGACCTTTGAACTCCATCACTGTTCAAACTCTGACATTGCCAGTTCCAAGCCTGGATAAATTAGGAGGGCGACGCAAATGATCTTTGTTGTCACACAGTGTGTTATAAAACGGAAACTTGCTATGGCTGACGTTCAAAATAGACCAAATACTGCTTAGCAGTACTGTAGGCTAAACAGGAAATGGAAGAACAGAATGACAGTGAAACTTATATAGAGTGTGGTGCTGTATGGAGCAGAGAAATATAGACCATGAGATGAATAAGAAGACTGGAGGTTTTCAAAACATGGACGTAAAGAAGAACTGATGGAAAGGATTGGAGAAGAAAACTCTGATACGCGCAATAAGAAAGAGACTAGGAATTGGATTGGACACATGCTTAAGAGGAGACTCACTACAAAGAAAGATCATCGAAGGAAAACGAGGAGGTGGAGGAGGCCAGGAAGACCAAGACAGATGATGTTGGCTTCAATGGCGACAAGTTTATTTATTTATTAAATTTGTGACTTGTACAAGGTCACACCTAAATGTGAATCTGAGACTGGATATGGATAGCTTAAAGTACAGGCACAATAGCGAGAGGAGTGATGACGTCAGACATTTGAACCTACCTAAGAAGCACAGAACCAGAAAAAGAACATAGACAGACGAACAGACAGAGACGAAGTTGGAGAAAAAATGAACCAAAAGACTTCCTGATGTACTGTAATGCTACAAAAAGAGAATTTATATAGCACAAGTTAAAATTCTAAGGGTGTTTCTAAGAAGCTAGCAGATACTGGTTTTCTGTTGGTAGATGTCGTCTTTGGTTGGCCACGAAGATGCTGTTCAGTGTCTGATGTTTGACCACGCTGGAGAGTTCTTAGTGTCTGGTGGCAGTGACCTAACTGTCAGGATTTGGTCATGAATCAACAGAAGACAAAAGGAGAGCCTGCTGTGAAAAAATTACACAAAACCTTTAATTTGTTAATGGTCCTTAAAATTAACTAAATTACCTAACGATGTTGCGCTTGTAATAAATGCTGGACTGCTATTTTTGAAATTCTAGCGATAAACCTGTTTTGCAGTAAATTGAGCTTTGTAGCCCCATGGCTTCGTGTTGTAAAAAGGTTGTATGAAACTAACTTTATTATTTACATTTATCAGCATAGATGGAAACTATCTTCTCCATCTGAGGAAGATAAGTTTGCTATATGCAAAAGCTGGCTTGCGATTGTCACTAGCCTCCCTACAGTCAGTGATAGATATTCCAGGCCTATTCAATTTTTAAGAAGAGCACTTTAAACTGCAGCAAACAAGGGGATAGGGAGAAACGGAATTGTGAGAATGGGGTTTCATTGGAACACATTTTCGGGTTTATCTGAAAAGGCATCTGTTGAAAACACATTAGAATTCATGAACTTTCAGAAATATTGTGTGTGCTGTGGGCTTGTCATAGATTGCTTGAACCACCTCTGAAGTAGTTTAACCAATAAGCTGCATGACCATGGACGTGGTAATTTAAAATCTATATAGCACCAATTTGAGAGAGACTCATTAGAGGCCCTTCCGACCTAGTACAATAAAACTACGATCGAACAAAATGGTCTTCAATTATTTGCAGCAAAAAGGTGAAGTTGGACGAGTGACTTGATTGAAACAGTGTCTCTTTCAAAGAAACCAATAATATGTAGCTTATAGAGTCTAAACAGCAGGGAAGACAAATGATGGAGTGGAAGAAAATTTCCCTGCTTTGTACCGGAATCCAATGTGTGACATATATAATTATTATGTGCTAAATTTGATTTTGTGACTGGTACTTTTTTTATATATTCGTTTATTTTGAAATAACACAATCTGACAATAATGCAGAAATGCTAACATGACTGACAAAAACATACAAGAACAACTTGCTATTTACATACAAGTTTTAAAGATATATAAATTTTGTAAAAGAAAGGGTACAAGTTATTCAAGGCATTGTATTTAACTATCAGCAGCCTTGCGAGGTGCTCATCAGGTTAAACATCTAATTAAGCCAACGACGACGCCTTGCGAAAATAAAGCCAGTTAATCCTAAGGGCAGCGAGAATCGGACTCGTCCCCCACATCCAGATAAAACACACGTGTCGCGAAGGACTCGGAAAGAGTGAAATAAAGAGATAAGAAGGCATCATTGCTCTAGGCCTTGAAAGTAGTCCAAAAGCGGACCTTGACTCAGTAGGTGCCTAAAAATGTACCCAATATGTTCGCGTTTCGCGAGCACTTTAAAGAAGTAGAAAGAAGAGCTGTCGTTTATCGATGTATTAGAAAACGTATTATATGAAGTTTCTAGTTTTTGATTTTCTATGAACGTTGGATAATCAACAGTTATGGCGAATTTAACCGCAAAACGGATGCAGGAGATGGAGGAGGAGATGAATAGGTACTTTATGAAAAATTACTTTTTTCTTACATTGTACACATCTTCAGTCAGTGTACTGCAGAAGCTATTCCGCATTCACACATGAAGCTTTTCACATATTTTAAGCTAATGAACTAGTTTTTAAAAACATGTTGATTACCTAGCAACGTATAACTTAATTTTAGATGTATGGTGTGATAAACATGAAACTATATAAATTCTAGGCTAAACGTGATCGCTGGTGCTGCATGACATGGAATGAAACAATGAATTATCTTATATGATAATACAGAAAGTTGAGTATTCGGCAACAGAAACTCGTAAATCCGCCATGTCAGACAGGACAAAAGTATTATCTTGTGCAACTGTATTATCTAGTAGCCTGTATGAATTTAGAGGCTACACACGTGCATAGTTAGTGGGAATCAATAGGCTACTTTATTTGTGCATAAATCCATGTTGTTATTTAAGACTAAAATATTTGTATAGGGTTGTAAGTGGTTTGACTATATTGATCAAGAGTTTACTTGTTACATATAAAGTGTTGATTGGCTGGCATTGTGGGGAAATAGAGTAGTGGTGAACACACTGGGACGCAGCGCACGAGGAACCGAGACCGAAAACCGTTTCCCCTAAGGTTGACTTCTTTCACTAGACGGTGGCGTTTGTTAAAAAATGATATGTATACTGTAATGGCGGCTGTGAGTGGCTGCTCATGGTTAAATTTGACTCCTGTAATAATTCGTCATCATTTGCTCATACTATACTTGTAATCATACTGTGATTTGTCAGTTTGAAATTAAACAAAGATTATTATTATTATCATTTATGTACACTTGAAAGTATTACTTAGGTGACCCTACTTAATGGGATGTAGGTACCTTCACAATTGTTGCCAATGTCTCGTTAACTTGCAGCTCATGTGCCTTTATTGTTAAGCTGATCACAAAAGACATGATTGATTGATGTGTTTATGTTTAGTACAACTTTTTTATTAACTTATTGCACATTTAAAAAAATGTAAAAAACATGACATGGCAAAGATGTGTGACAGACTTTTAAAGATACAATTTAAAATAAGGAGTCTCCATTAAAGAACACAAAGACAGTATGGTCTTTGAGTGGCTGTTCTTTTAACTTAGACTGCTTGAGAATGGTTTAGTGGAAAAGTAAAAACAACAGAGAAAATGTGTGCACACTCATGTGAAACCAACAGGTTGTATGTTCTGTGGAGTACAACATTTGTTGACCCAGCTGGTTTAATAGAGGGGCACTGAGCTTTGTTATTTAAATGTGGCTGAACAGACATTGTTGCATGACCTAAGAGAAGGATCTTGAATGTAATTCAGTCTGAAAGCCAGTGCTGTGCCGTGCATCATACACTGAACTGTATGTTTTGAGGAATTGATCAGTTTGCGTACCTTTGTGGTTGGCTTAGAGATGGTTAGCACCTGAAGTCCTGCACACTCTGAACTAGTCTTGAATGGCACCGGATTTGAAGATTAACTTTCTGAGTATGTAAAGTTGCTTTGTCACATATACCTTTGAAATTGTCTTTAATTAGGTTTGAAGAAGAGATCTTGTCAACGAAGGCAGCAGAGGCAGAAGCAGCTGCTAATGGGGCTCGAAATAACTCGAGAAAGATGATAATTGGAGCTGGAACTTTCAACCAGGTACAGCAACAAATATCTCGCAAAGAGCCAAATACTCCAGCGATTCCACCATCCCGACCTCCTGAAGAGAAACCTCGTGTTGAGCTACCCGTGGCAGGTAATGGTAGCACAGTATAATTATATATACATGTGATATTTATATTAATTAACCAATTAATGGTTTGCGTTATTATGCTGCTGGTTTGTTATGATGTTAGAACTCTATTGTTTGAGTAGAAGTAGAAAGGTAGAAGTTTCAATGCTCCAGCATTCATATTTATTTCCTTTCAATGTACCAAATCTAAGCATCTTAGTTGCCAAATATCTCACAGCATCAGTTAAATTGAATATACAGTAGGGTCGTTGAGCCGCACTATTATATGTTAGAACGTGCCTTGCACGATTCCACTGTTTCATGACGTCTAAGGAACACCGTTCAGAAAATGTTAAAAAGTGAGTTAGACTAGTGCTGTACTTATATGCATACACGTTATCAGCAACAGTAACAATGATTTCCGCCGATGTTAAATTTTGTTTCTTAGTCTAGAAAATTTGTCGAGGGCTTTAAAAATATGACGCACTTGCTCGAAAATGCTGAAATGAATTCATTTGTGTTTGAACAAATATTGTTACAAAAAATAGAACAGAAATATAAAAATGTGGAAATAAATTTGTTTGTATTAGTGCAAATATTGTTAGAAAAAAAGAGCAGAAATATCAAATTTTTATATAACTGGCTTGACTCGGTATTGGCTATTTCAATAATCGATTATGCCCGGTATTTTCATTATAGGCAAAAGTGATATGGTGCAGCTCTAATATAGACAGTATTAGACACCATGCTTATTTCCTTTTCTCTGGGCTTTAGTCTGGTGTTGGATTATTGTCAAAAACCTGGGCATGAGGCAAATGCTTTGCTGCAATTACCCATGTTGTTATAGTAACTCAACTTTCAGTCATTGGTTGCCCTGCAAAGGGAGAATGTGCAAGTTGTATAAATTCTTCTCTGGTAAGTCTTCAGCTTTTAAAAGAAATATTTCACCCTTAACATCCAGCTGCATTAGTTTTGCATACACTTGATTACATGCTCACTGTTAAGGGGTTAATAAAGTCAGTGCATTTTGATACCACTCTACAAATTGTATAATTGCTTTACAGGTCCTCTGTTGCCACCACCTCCTCCGCCTCCACTAGATTCTCAAAGTTCAACAGTTCCTACGCCTTCCAATTCGACTCTGTTTAATCTGCGACCTCCTCCGCCACCTCCGGCGTTTGTACCTCACCAGCTGCAACACAGACCAATGATGCCACCACGTCCACCACCATTTCCACCAAGACCTATGCCACCATGTCCGCCTGGAATGCAAGGAGGAAACATGCCTCGTCATCCAGGATTGATGCCACCTCCTCCGCCCCATCCAAACCTCCTCCAAAGGCCTCCCATGCCTCCAGGTGGTTTCATGCCACCACAGATGATGCATATGAATATGAGAAACAACCCTCCACCATTTAATTTCAATCCGAACATGATGCAGTCCAATTCAAACATACCAACCATGAACACTTCCACTCAGAGTAGTGCCGTGCTAGAAAAACCGAAAGTGGTCTATGCTGCTGCACCCGTGAAGAGGATAATCACTGACAACGCGAGTAAACCTGAGACCATCGCAACTCCAGTGGTTGTAGAAAAACCGTCGGCACCTAAGAAGCCTCGTGTCTTGGAGGTGAAGAAACAGGTGTTGCCTGGAATAGAGCTGAACGTGCCCGTGGAAGAGATCGAGGCAGAAAAGAAGCTCCACTACCAGGTGCCAGTTGCTCCTACTCCAGCACCAGTTGAAGTGGAGCATGGTGAATCGTCGTCGCAAGAGGCGTCAAAGAAAAAGGAAAAGAAGAAGAAATTTGTGCGGATGGCAGCAGGAACCGTTTGGGAAGATACAACCCTATCTGAATGGGACCAAGGTATTTTCACCACTGTGTGTATTTATTCGCATCAATGTATGTCTGTGCTCTAAACTATTAATATTATTAGAAACATTTTTAAGACGTGCAGACACTGCAGAGTCACACAGATATGTGGTTGGTTGGTCAGTCACTAGGGTGAAGCAGTTAGATATCCGAATGTTTGAACGCAAGTGAGAAATAGTTATCTTAAGCATAACTGTGGTTAAATTAATTTTATAAATTGGATTTATTATTGCAGATGACTTCCGCTTGTTCTGTGGCGACCTTGGCAATGAAGTCATGGATGAGACTTTGGCACGAGCATTTAGCAAATACCCGTCGTTTGTTAAAGCGAAGGTCGTTCGAGATAAGCGTACAAATAAAACGAAAGGATTTGGTTTCGTGAGCTTCAAAGATCCTAACGACTTCATGAAAGCAATGCGTGAAATGAATGGTCAGTTATTCAGTATTGTATGTTATTAAGGCTGATCTGTAGATCAACCTTATATTCATTCATGAAAACAATGCAACCTGTATTTATATGCTTTCTAGGGCAACAGAAGTTCATTTTCCATTTGGTTGTTAGTATTTCTAATCTCACGTTTCTCCTATTTTCATTAAATACAATTTGAAATCCTCATTTGAATTTTCTAGGCTCAGCAGGGTCTTGCCCCAAAATGTCTGGTTGATCAGCTGTCTCCAACTATCCAATTAGGTCCTCCAATAGACTTGACATTTTGGTTCCGTGTTCAAGAACTTTTATGGCTCAGTCTCAATCCAATACTTCAATTGGTCACTCTTTGGAATGCGCTTTCTAATTTTGTTCACTGTACAATTCTATCGGACCTTTTGCTTTTCTCAAAACCATGCTTCTTCTTGTAGGGTCTTGAATGGTTCATGCTGCTAAAGGCACTTTAAAAATGCATTAATAAAAGACATATGTGGACTTTAACCTGTTAAGGGTGAGCTGTTTTGATTTCCCTGTCACTTAATACATGCTTTGCTTATCACTGTAGGTTTAACCAGCATGTACTAAAGTGTAAGGCATAATCAATAAAATAACGCTGGTCGTTAAAGGGTAAATCTTGCTAATAATTAATACTTTGTTAACAGCAACTTTTGTGCATCACTTTTAGTTTCCGAGTAGGAAGCAGCTTAGTTTTTTAATGTGTTTATGCATTCATTATTTACCAATTCCTAGTAAAGAACAAAGCTTACTGCAGCCTGCATTTATTTGTATTTACTTATGTTAATTAGTCATGTTGATGTTGCCATTGTTTTTACAGGAAAGTATGTCGGCAATCGACCTATTAAATTGCGAAAAAGTACGTGGAGAGATCGTCAGATAGATGTCGTTAAAAAGAAGGAAAAGGAGAAGAAAAAGCTGGGATTTAGGTGACACATCGAATTTGAACTCTTAGTATTCTGTAATTTGACGGATCAGTCGTACGTTTGAACTTGCTTCAGCAAGTTTTGAAAGACAGTAACTGATGGAAGTTGTTGCAGAAGTGTGGAAAATTTCTTGATTTTTATATAAAAATATCCAGAAATTTTCAGATGATGAGCTTTGTATTCATCCATACAAAACATGAGAAAGTAGGCATTATCTCAATTTGATGTTTTTCTTTGTAGCAAAATTTTTTTAGAAGAAACCCTAATGGAAAGATGTTCTGTGATATTTCCAAATCTTAGTTACTTGAAACATTGTGTGAAGGTACTTGATTGCTCTAACCTGATGTTGTAAATTCAACTTATTTTGTACCTGAAATCAAGGGCAGATGTAATAATTATAGTACCAGCACTGCATTGCTAAGGTACAGAATCATGTATTCAACATGCTCCATGCCTTTCTCACAACTGTGCATATAGAATAGATTTGCTTAGAGAAGTAATCATGTCCAGTAAAGTGCAGTTTATATTGCCAGCTCAATTGGCTCTATGAAAATGAAAGGTTTCCCTGAAGTTGGCATCTTGAATAGATGTTACACATAAATTGATGGACACATTCAGTAGCTGGACGACTCTTTAAGTAGGGCAAAAGGTTTGTTTGTACTAAGCCTACACCTGTTCAATCTGGAATTGTATATGTTACAGGCAATGTGTGAAACCAGGGATTTTGTAAAATGCTTAGGCAATTTGTAAAACCATAATCATACACTAACCCTACTCTCAAACTGACCTTGACTGTAACCCTAATCGTAAATGGGCGATTTTACAAACTGCCTAAAATCTAAACAAATCAGGCATTTTACAAAATCCCTTTTTCACACATTGCTTGTAACATAATTATATTAAGCCTATTCAAGAACACTTAACTACATAAGAGGTACTACTAGTGTGCAGCTAAACAGAAGGGACTTGCCCCTTTAACGACCAGTGACGCATAATCAGTAATGCTGGTTGTTAAAGGGGCAAGTGAAGGGCCAACAACCGAGCAAGCTCGGTATTGCTTGAAGAATGGAGAGTGACTTAGATCTTTACTTAGGCAGATCCTTACTTATGCAGTAGCAACAAGGAGTGCTAGTGGGTAACTCCAGCTCAACTCAACCAATTTTGAAGAAGGTTACCACCCGACCATCTCCGAATTGGCTGAAATTTTTACCACATGTTGCTAGATATATTGGATGGAGAAATCTAAAATCTTTGAGCATAATTTCAAATACTTTTCAAGATATTGTGTTTTCCGTAACCCCACCCTCCGAAGACGTTTCGTGAAACTTCGCGAGGTCCACTTTTTGAGATTTGATATCTCCAGAATGGTTGGACCAAATCAGATGAAATTATTTTTATCTGTGCAGTTTCTTGCATAGATTACATGAATATAATTATTTTTATCGTGTCTCATCAAATTTCAGCAGAAAAAAATGTCAAAAGTTGTCTTCATATTCACTTTATATCTACATTTTTCAATAATCAGTGATCAATATCTTGCTATATATCAGGCATAATGCATTCATACTTTATTTGTATAATGTCTATGTGGCTGGCAATTGCTTTGAAAAGTTTGAGCTTGATCAGTGGTTCACATCTGGTTTATATTTGCCATCAGAGTTGACCAAACCCGACGTGGGGGTGAAAGAGAAAAAACATTCCCAAAAAGGTCCACTAAAGTGTCTTTTTTTATTGCATGTTCTGATAGAGCAAAGATCACTTGATATGTGTTCAAAAAATCTCAATGGTGTTTTTTGTTTTAAGGAGTTTACAGTGTGCCAAAATGGCCATTTTTTGGGATCGCGAGTCTCAATCAAGAGTGGTATTTGACGGGAGATGAAAGAGAGAAAAAACATTTGGGAATGTTTTTTCTCTTTCACCTCCTGTGTCAGATTTGGTCAACTCTGACGGCAAATATCAACCAGATGTGAACCACTGATCAAGCTCAAACTTTTCAAAGTAATTGCCACATAGACATTATACAAATAAAATATGAATGCATTATGCCTGGTATATAGGGAGATAATGATCACTGATTATTGAAAAATGCAAACATAAAGTGAATATGACGGCAACTTTGACATTTTTTTCAGCTGAAATTATAAGACGCACAATAAAAATAATTATATTTATGTAATCTATGCAAGAAACTGTACAGATAAAAATAATTTCATCTGATTTGGTCCAATCATTTTTGAGATATCAAATCTCAAAAAGTGGACCTCACGAGGTTTCGCGAAACGTCTTCGGAGGGTGGGGTCACGGAAAACACAATATCTTGAGAAGTATTTGAAATTATGCACAGAAAGATTTTAGATTTCTCCATCCAATATATCTAGCAACATGTGGTAAAAACTTCAGCCAATTCGGAGACGGTCGGGTTGGAGGCACTGGTTGAGTTGTGCTGGAATGACCCCAGTGGATTAGGTTAAAGCAATTAAATGCAATTTTTTAAATTACACAAGACTTAAATTTCACCTTTTGTACTTTTAAAGCACATCAGCCAGTAATAAGCAGTACATCTATAAAGTTACATTGGCACACACAAATGTATCCTACATTCACTCAGATCATGTTGCACAATACATTTGCTCAATCATGCTACTTAAACAAAATCAATTTCAGGACTGTTATCAAACTGCATTTGAATAGTTTAAGAAGCTGAAATGTTTCGATCAAATAGCTAATCGCTTAGAAACCTCTTTGTTTTAAACTTCGAAGATTCTTTTCTACGCAAAAGCTGGTATTTTTTAGATTTTCACCATGTTTCCAAGTACAGTTCACCAACATCATCATAACCAATGAAAATAACCGAATCACGAAAGCTTCTCTACGACTATGAACATCTAGAGTTCAAATGTTTTGGCCTCCATTGGTGGATAACCACGGTCCTTGTAGATGTTTTTACCAGTAGGAAATCGAAGCCAGTATGGCCGAAATGGTTATAGTCGATGCGACAATTGTCCATCCCGTCTTGTACTGGGTCTTCAGTTCATAGCCATGGCCCGCATCCCATGTCTGTAATGAAAACAAAACAAGATCCAAAACCATTTGATCCTAATTCTCGTAGCACATATGAGCTGATGTAGATGGATTTTTTGAATTGAGCAAACATCCTAGCAGTGCAACATAGGTGATGTGTTTTTTATGTGTTACCAATAAACCAACCATCTTTTGGGAAAATAGAATTTGAATCCAGAAGGAAAACTCAACAGAGTACACATTGGCAACTTTCAAGCTATGTATACAACAAAATACAATCCACAGCCTTACTTAAATACTAATTGCTTGTTACAGTCAAAGTACTGCTGGTATAGCTAGTCGTATCTCGATTCTATCAACTACAGCTCATATATCAAGAACTATTTAATGCTCGAGGGAATTTATGTCATTTCTGGATTGATAATACTGGCATTATTTTATGAATTGATCCTAAATATTGATACCACAACAATACATCAACCTGCAATCGAGGTTATACACTGGTGAAAAGCCAGAGTAAAGTTTGTTGCACTACATGGTCTCCACATTTCTAAAGAAAATTTATGGATGGTATGTCTCAATGTTATTATAGAATATAAATGCAGGATGCAATTTCAAAAAAATAACCTGGTTAATAAAATTATAATAGTGATGTTATATATGTACGGTTAGGATGCCTGCCATGTGACATGAAGAGTACGAGTTCGAGCATAACTAACTGCAAAGATCCCCACTCATAAATGGCTCAACACCATCGATATGTGACTCGTCAGATAGAGATGATCAGTAAATGTATACGTAATTAATAATAATAAAAAACTTAACCAAGTTCTGAATTCAACATTTTTAATGGGACAGTCTCCTTACTTGGTGGTATTGATTGATTGCTGAACGTTGGAAAAAGGATTCCACTATACAAATAGCACAGTACTGTTTTAAAGCCAATTACATACTCACCAGATGGCGAATGCCATTGATGTAGTGATAGACCAGTGGAAAAGCAACAATGGTCTTAGCTGGGAAGAGTAGTGCTGGAGAGATTGCTAAGTTCTTGATATATTCCACATAGCCTGGAAAATCTCCTGGTGCCAAAAAGACACTAATTGAGAAGGCATAGAAAGCTACAAAAACACAAAATAAATTACTTCTACTATCAGCCAATTAAAACATTATTTTAAAACTCATTGAGTTTCTTAACACTGATGTACAACTTTGTTACAACTAACATTTGTGAATGTGTGAACTGTCATGAATAAACAAAACGATAGGTACTCGTAAGTCACAGACCCATAACGAAAATAATTTTTAGTGGATCAAATAACACATTCAAAAAAATTAGTGGACATTCAAAACACTTCAACAAAAGCAATTGAATGATCATAAATAATAGAATCAACTGTGTACAAGACTTACCCACTCCCATAGCTATCCCAGTCATACGATGACACAGTGATGTCAGCATTGGCAAATGAGGCCTGTTTAAAATAAAACATGTGAAATCAAAAAAGACAAAGTCAATCAAATATTATATTCAACATATATATATATATATATATATATATATATATATTCAACATCATAACTACCCTAAAGGAATCTAATGCCAAGCCTATAACATCCTTCGCTTGAAGGACATACAGTCTACTGCAGGAAGGTAAACTGCTTTTAGCTGTCCCGTGCAACGACAGCCCACTCTGAACTATGTGCTAAAACATAAATTATGCATCCATTAATGGTGAAAATTTAATCATAATAAGCTTAGTTATAGAATCAGCAACAAGATAATATGCATCTGTTCCATGTTGTGCAAGAGCCAATAATAAAAGTACAAGCGAAAAAGAGCAGAATACACTATGCCTAAAGTTAATTCGCAATCTAACTGCCCCAAACAAGGTTGTCTATTAATTAACAAGTGAAAGTAAAAACATGTTTTTTCTAGACCCTCTTTTATTGATCTTTGCTACTCTGGTAGATGGTGCAATCGATCCATTTCCTTAAGAGACCATTTATGATGTAAACTTGCCCAAATGGAGCTCGTCAAGGAGGACTCCTTCGAGTGGGTAAACGATATTTAATTTTGTGCATATCGAAAAAAAGAGTTGAAAGAACTCAGATGAACCGATGATCCAACGTTCATGACAAACTTTACGCAAGCCGAGTTAAAGAAAAGAGGGTAAAAAAGGCCACTGCAGTGAACGTGCCTTACTACCAGACACAATTATGTTTATTTTGTCCTAAAACAAGAGTATAACATATATGGTACATATCTACATTACTAAGCTACTAATCGAAGAGTCAGTGAAATTGAGATTACTTGTAGATCCACCAAGGAGAGTTTGGTCTCTGGAGGGCCAGATTCTTTTTCCAGAAATTCTTCATCTCCTCATGGGCAGTGGTTGCCATCGGAGCAGTACTGTAACAGAATAACAGTATATTTTATACGTATGGAAATAATGACAAACCAAAAGCCATGATTTAAGGTATAAATAACAGTTCCACTAATTACATGTATAGTGTTTACCTGCGCTATTGTAACAATCAGATGTAATCGAAGCAACACATGTACCACTGGTAATTTCCAAACTTCTAAAGTGCCACTCAAAAGTCAAGCGGAGGGCACCTACTTAATCACGAGTGCTGCACCGAAACAGAGAGGTCGTGCAAAGGGTAGAACCATCATAACAAGCTCACTGGGTTTTCTCGTATGTTGAACCCTTCTTTTGGAATAATCTTCCTTTATATTTATGTATGGTTAATCCAGCTTGCATTCAGTTGCATTTGTTCAGATTAGTTAGCCATGAAAGCAGCACTCTTGGAATGTTTTATTCCATTACTAGAGTTTGTTTTTAAATAGCATCACTAATGACGAGTCATAAGATCACTGACAAAAATCAAGTGCGAGACCACTAAGGAGACCAACTACCAAGCCAACTCTGTATGCTACAAAACAAGAGTTCCACTAATCAGTATTATCACCAATATCACTCAAAACAGTTATCCCCTGCTGTGAAGCAAAATATTCATAAAAACTTTTTATTACTCTTTAATCATGATCAGACCAGTACACTCATCTCAACACCTCTGCCAGGTCGTTCGCAGTGCCTTCAGAAATATCTGCGGCAATTATAATATAGCAAGATTGGAATAGCACTGTATTTCAAGCCTCTCCTATATCAGTCACGTACTGTATGATCTTTACAGCACCATCTAACAACATTGACCATGCCACCTCGATAACAATTTATTAGTAGACATTGGTCACAAAGAAAACCTTGTCACCAGTTCCAAGTGATATTTCTTCACACGCAAAAATTCACAAAGCAACATACAGCAATCTACGATATATGTTGATAAAGAAAATATGTTTTCACCAAGTTCAAATGATTCCTTCATGCACAAAAAAGTCACAAAGCAACAAACAGTAAAGAACATCTTATAAACAAAGAACCATAACATAAAAGAACATCCTACAAACTGAGAACCAAAACATAAAAGAACATCTTACCATCGTGCCACAATAATGGACTGATGCGCAACCAGCAGAGGGCGTGCAGCAAACCTGAAAAATAAGATAAATCCTTCAGTATTACAAGTGAAGTGGATGGCCAACTTTGGTTCTAGATTTATGCTAAACCTGCACACCATAGTCAACTCAGCTACATCAAGAACACTCACTGTCTGTGGGAAAAATGAGACGGTGAGGAAAAGGACAGGCCAGCCACCCTCATATGCAGAGGCAAAGAAAATTAAGTCACTACCAGGGCCGTACCGAGCTATAATTGCACCCTGTGCCTAGCATCAATCAGGCGCCCCGACATTTTGAAAATTGTGCATTTTATGGAATAATAAGTTATTCTATCCTGAAATTTGCGCCCTGGGCCACGGCTCCGATGGCCCCTCCCTCTGTACAGCCCTGGTCACTACCCATGGCTGTCAAAGGGTCAGCAGCTTAACCACTCTAACATGGAAATATACATTTCATAACTCACTCCCAGTATGAAATTTTTGTTTGAAACATTTTCTCAGATATTGTTATTTTAATGATGCCAAGACTATTCTGTAAATAATTGTTTATCAATTGATTTCATTTAACCACCACCCAAAAACATTAGAAGAGAACTAACAAAAACTGTTAGGTGGAAGATTTGGGTTAGTCAGATAATGAATTCTTCAGGAGGCAATATTTCAGTTCTGAGTGCAAAAATCCAAGGGCAAGAGATGCACGAGGCAGATGATGGTGGGCGATTGGCAATGACGGTGGAGAAAAAAAGAAAGAACCTCAGCAGGCAGATCGTTCCAGAGACGTGGTGTCATATTGGTATTGCTTGGTTGAAGAACTTGAGATGTGCAGTGACCAAAAATCGAGAAAGACTAAGATAGCAGAGAGCTTGCAAAGATATTGGCTGGGAGTATCGTAAGGAGCCGTAGGTTTGCGATAAGACTTTGAAATGGATTCGCTCTGGGATTTCAGGTCAGTACAATGATTTCAGAATTATAGTGATATGATGATGCTTGTGTGTTATGACAACAGCTCTGGTTAGTAAGTTTTGCAGATGTAGCAGATGCATAAGTTGTGTGGATTCAAGGTTGATCAAAAGCGAATCGCAGTAATCCAGCTTTCAGTAGACAACAGAGGTAGCAACGGTGGAGGAAACTTAGCATGGCCCAGATGCAGCGGGAGTCATGAATGTGCATGAGGTTGGAGTGTAACCGACTGGGGATGTGTAAGAGAAAGAGAGACAGTAAAAAGTAACGACGGGATTGTGGACATGGGCATCATAGGTGAAGGCAAGGGATGAAGAGTTAGTGGACAACTGTATTGAAGAGTCAGGGATTTTCTTGATTATGCCAGGAAGGTCTATGATGTTGAATTCTGTGTCGGATGGGATGAGGCAGAGTAGGTTGGATAACATCCGTTAAGAGATTACGTTAACCACACAGTTATTATTGAGCGATGGAAGGTGAGAAGAGCTTGGGGAGAAGTATAATATAGAATTTGGTGTCGAATGCGTACAGATGGTGGCCAACAGAAGACTAAGTACAGACCGGTCAGTATAATATCATAGCGTGATGGCAGTTCATATTTCTCAAATTATTTTTGCACAATATTTAATTATTCCGCGAATTACTGCCTCTGCGTCAGCTTGGTTCTTGGACACAGGCCGTAAAATACAATTACAAATGCATCACACTTCAATACGAGTGTGCAGCTCAGAATTTTTAAAAATGCGTCATATAAAATATTTTACACGATACAGTGTCATTTTCAGCATCTGTAAAATCATCTATAAAGTCAAACTTATATAAGGTAAATACCTCAAAGTTGACAGAGCCATTTTCTCCGAATGACCTCCACCCGCAACGTCCTAGGTCGACCACAATACAGCGTTTTGATTGGTCAACAACCCTGCTTGACCTCATTTAATGTATCACACAACGACATCAAATATAGAAAACTACAATTCTGGTAAGTAAGTAAGTTTCAAATAAGAAATCATGAACACGCCAAAACCCACAGAGATATTGTGATATCCTACATTAACTCTCTCACACCAAATGAACTATTTCGAGATCTGAAGACTTATTGCTCATTGCTTATTCACAGTCTTAACACTACTGACAAATTGACAAACAATTCGATAAAGCTTTCCCGACTCTCTGGAACAATCTCCCGCCAGAATAATGTCAATATCCATCCAACGATCTCACCAAACCCTCATGCAGGCTGCAGCTAACTTTGTGCTGTCTCTACACAAATATTTCACTCAGAACTGAAAACAGTGCTTCTTCATAAATCTATGCTCTTAGTCTCACGATATTCTTCTTCTGATCTACCATTTTCTTCCTTGCTGTTTCAATTCTATGTTGATTTAGAACCTGTAAAATATACGCCGGTTCCTCACATAGGCCTATAGATTTATTCTGACCAAGGTCCGGGAATTAGCTGGTTCCCGCGACTACGCACTTTAGACTCTATAGAAATCTTGACATTACGAGAGCTCTACAGCCGTAAGAACACAACTGGCTGAGTCTCATGCAGGTCTCGGGGGAATCATTTATTTTTCAAATTCAGTGTTAAGACTTTAATGGGTTTTCGAGTAGCCTAGTGTGCTCTTAACGTACATGTAGGTCCACGCTAAAATTAAGAATTCCACGCCATCTCCGAGCATAAATATATCCGCATGCACGGAAATAAAAGTGGGAACATGCTTCCTGGCGCCGGTGAAAGGGCTAAACTATCTTCGATTCTTTCCACTGTGAATCTCTGCCACTGTGATAAGCCTAGATAAGAATGCCTGCCTAGTAGGCCACGGTGTTTAGGAGTGTTCTGCTATTACCACATGGCACATGAAGTCAGTGTTGTATGCAAGACTTGAAACTTCAAGACTAAGACGATACCGAAACAGTGAAGTGCCGAGACCGAGACAGTGAGGTGTCGAGACCGAGATAGGGAGGTACCACGACCGAGACCGAGACACTAGGTTCAAGACAGTACGAGACAGTAAAAAACAAGTGATCCTATATAAAATGCTGTAAAATACTGATGTGTCAGTTTTCGGGAATAAGGTTCATTTGTAATTTCAATTTGAAACCATTAATGTATATAGTACCAATTCCTGAGGACAGTTTTTATTATGCCGCGTTTTATCTTTTTCGATATCTCTTCGTCGGTCTATCTTCTGAATAGTACAAAGAAAGCTGAGTGAGCGGGTTCCACCTTCGTCCGGGAGTCACTTAATTTGAGCAAGTCCTTCGCGCACAATTGCTCTGCAGTAGGCCTACAACCTGTGTGAAACGCAATTGCGCCATCGAGGCGTGTCTGTGCACTTCTGAGCAAAAAATGTTGGAAGAAGGGCGGTATCAAATTTCGGTAATAAATAAAATAAATAAATAGATATATCTGCATGCACAGAAATTAAAGTGGGAATAGCGTTTTCTATAGCCCAGCATGCAACTCGATATAGTGGGGGAAATGCTTTCTGGCGCCCGTGAAAGGGTTAAACTATTTTCGATTCTTTCCACTGCGAAGCTCTGCTACTGTGATAAACCTATAGACACTATGAATGTCTGTTTACCTGTAGATCACGGTGTTTATGAGTGTTCTGCTATTATCACATGGCACGTGAAGTCAAAAGCATATCTACGATGCTGCTTAATTAATTATTCACTATATATATACATATATATATATATATGTGGCGGACAGGCCACAAGGCATGAAGGAAGAATTTATTGTAAATAAGTTGTAAATAATCGGCTCGCCATAGCGTTATTTTAACGTATATTTTTTACAGCGTTGTTATAGGAGGGAGGACCGATCGGCGGTTTTTAGTTCATTGCATAGCTTGCAGGCGCATGAATTGGCTTGAGTATAGCCTGACATACGGTGCATCGCTATATATGTGGAGCAGTGGTTCGTACTGCTTCATACGTAGAGTGGTTCTCGTACTGCTCCAGGGATCGTGTTGCCGGATAAATACGACCTCTAGTGACAGCCGCTCTCGCGGTCAGGCCGGTGCTGCTTTTTGCTGATCTGGTGGGGTGGGCCCCTCTGCCGTCGATCGCAAGACGGACCGTGCCCTGATCGTAGGAGTCAACAGGCTGACAGAGGAAAGACCGATCGTGAGAAATGCTCACAGGTCTGGGTGCCGTTCGAGAGTGCGCAGCGACCCGACAGAGAGATAGACTGGGAAAAATCCCCGACCATGCAGACCGTGGGAGTTCTGGTGGCCGAGAAATATTCTTGTTGACTACCTAGACCGGTCATAGTTACTCCTCACGATTTCCAGCAGATTGTCGGATACATGACCCCGTCGGTGACCGTTAGAAATAGAGATCGGATAAAGCCCCGAGCAACCGAACGTTACATCGAGAGAGGACTCGGTGGCCGTTGATACAATATGCCGGGTAAATCCAAAGCGGGGTCAATCATAAATAATTCGACAGATTGCGATGGCCGGTGGAAATGAACAACGGGTAAATCCCCGAGGTGCGATATCGGGAAAAGTCTGGGCGGCCGTTGAGACAACATACGGGGAAAGTTCCCCAGTGAACACGTTGGTTAAAAGACGGGGAGAGCGGCCCCGTGAAACCGTTGGAAACAGACCTAGAGAGCTACCGGTGAAGCCGCTGACGCATACTGGAAAACATGAATACGTTCAATAAATACGGGGAGGGTGACCCCATTGGTGCATTCGATACAGGGAAAGTTCCCTTTGGTGCCGAAAACCTGATCAATTGCGGGCGTCTCCGCATATTCTTTTCTATTTACGGTTTTCCGTAAATATCTATACTTGGCTACCTAATGTGGTCATACTTACTCCTACCGTTTATCAGCAATCTGTTGATTTGCGTGTCTGATCGCAATGTCTTTGCTCGCGGTTTCCCCGCGTATCTTTACTTGAGTTACTAAACGTAATATCTGTACTTGCGGTGTCCCCGTCTTCTTGATTGTCTTACTGTCTTTCGGCAAATATTTTTACTGGCTACCTATGTTGGTCACAGTTATTCCTCTCGGTTTTCCAGAAATCTATTTACTTGTGTGTCTAGTTGCAATATCTTGACTCGCGGTTTCCCCGCGAGGCTTCTACTTGCGGGACTTGCCGCAGAATCTCTTCTTGCAGAATCTTTTGGGGGACTTCCTCGAAAGATCTGTCCGTGGTTCGTTTCAGTGTATACGAGAGTAAAATTGCTTCAGAGAAAGAAGTGATTATAATAATACAGGTCTGTGTGAAATATAGAGGTAACGTGGTGACACTTACCTCACGTGCCTGTGAGAGAATCGAGTCTGAGGACTCAGAAACGAAGCTTGCGAGAGTTGGTGCCTTACCGTTGGTCAGAACTCTAGGTGACGAGTACAAATATGTTCCTACGATGGGAGGAATAAACGCAGTCGATGAGAGTTACAGACATGTGAGAGTCTGGGTGATCGGATACTAAAGTATATGACAGATGAAAGCAGGACGTGAAATATACCTGTTGGCTACCTAGTTTGGTCATAGCTACTCCTGCCAGTTTCCAGCAGGTTGTCGGAGACGTGAAAATTCGGGTGGCCGCAATCATAGACGTTCTGGTGGCTGCGACCGAGAAAGTTCGAGTGGCCGCAAGAGATACAAACCGGGTAGATTCCCGGAGTAGCAGCCGTACAAACCGAGAGAGAGCTGCCGGTGGAGCGTTGGCACACACGGGGAATGTTCCCCAGTTGATACGATCGATAAAATACGGCGAGGGTGATCTCGTTGATGCGTTCGACGATCACAAGAAACGGTCGTGACTGGTGCCGAAGACCTCAATAATTGCGGGTGTTTCCGCATATTCTTTTCCCTGTACAGTTTCGTTAATATATATATATACATGGCTACCTAACGTGGTCATAGTTACTCCCGAGATTTTCCGGCAGCACTTGGGTTGTTGGAGACCGTGGAAGTTCGGGTTGCCAAGATCGTTAACATTCGGGTGGCCGTGATAGATGCAGACTGGGTAAGTCCCAGGATTAGCGATCGCATATAGTCAGGTCTGGGCAGTCGGAAACCCAGGGTAAAGATAGTAAGCAGACCAAGAATTGATCGATGCGTAAATATTACTGTTGGCTACCTACGTTGGTCATAGATACTCCGCCCGTTTTCCCGAAGTGTATCTACTTGCGTGTCTGATCGAAGTGATCGATACAAGTACGTTTGGGTAATCGGATACCCAGGTGAATACATGGTTGCTTGTCGTCACACACAGTTCTGAGAAATGACTGAAGTGCGAGGTTGGGCCCCCTCGTGGGTAGGTCGGATCGAAGGTCTGTGTGCAGATAGCGAAGGTTATAGACAGAAGACCTTCACTATCAGAGTCCGTGATTACCATGCCAGTGTCATTTTCATCGAAGCAGAATATATCAGTTTTGGTGGGTAACTGCCAACAAAGAGGACGGGAACTTACTCCGTCAATTGTGCATGATAAAACATACGTGTGCGGTCGTTATGCCATACTCGGAAATAGATCGAGAGATACGTGTTGAGCAGAAGGCGTGATAGCTAAGTGTCCAGCATGATATGACGAATAGCTGTGAGACTGGTAGTGTCCAAGACAACAGAGTTTAGAGAGTTGAGAACAGTAATGTCTAGGAGTACAAGACGTTGAATTTAGCTACCGATAATTGTATAGGCCGATATGGCTAATGTACTTGTTTCGAGTATATCTGAACCTCGTAATTTAAGATAACGTTTGTTGTTCCTTATTGGCGATAATGGTATGACATCAGGTAGAGAGGAAGAAGAGGCAAGTAGCTTGGAAGGTAGTCAAGGCGACAAAGACTCCTGCCGGTATGATTACGAACCCTGTTTTGAGTACGGCCATCCTCAGAACGTTGCCCATCCGGCGACCGCGGAGTAGGCAAAGTCAGACCTCGTGACTAATTTGAACAGTGTTACCTTTCTTTGAGAAGAGGTCCATCCTTAATCTAGTCTGGTGAGAGCGATCATCCTGGTAGATATAGAGAGCAGCCATTTGGCATTGAGATTTGATAAGGAAGTGACTCGGGCGACTCCAGACGTGTCAGCAAGCTAGAGTCGACACCGTCCGTTAGCGCTAGGTAGGCGCTCGGGCGGCAGAACGCCACATATATTTATATATAATCTTCGTTTAGGAGACAAACAGTCACAAACTGACACCACCGCAGTTAGTTAGGCCCTACAGAAGGTAAAAATCGATTGTATAATTTTTTTATAAGGTCGATCTGAGTCCTATTTAATTCTAATTTTTCTTTTCACTGCAGCTTTATCGATAGCTTTAACTTTGTACAAAATTCTTGGAACAATTAAAGCATTTATCGTCTTTGGTTGGGAGGCTAAATGGGTACAAGCGACCACTTCCAATTATATTCATAGAACGATCTGAGGGTGGTCATTAGGCCTACTCATAGAAGAGCACAGGATTGGTCGATTGCCGTCCTAACACGAGGGGGGAAAGATCGACACGATTCGAAGATCAAAGAGGGCGAAGAGAGGCAGCAGGGATCGGCTCATGAATGGACTCACGAGAGTAACCTACCTAGGCCTATAGCCTAAACTAGGCCTAAACCAAAGTACGATAAGAAAAATGTAAAAGATAGCTCTAAAATAGTAATAAGAATCAGAATTGAGATGGTCGCTCATTTACGTCGAGGTGTTGGAAAACGAGATTGGAGAAATCGAAGTGGTGAATTCGCCTTGGCTTTGCCAAGGCCTGTGACATACATGGCTTCCTCCTGTAAGGCTGATCAAGGAGCTCGAGGAGGATATGGTAAGCACTTAATTGCAAATGCATGGGACCATGGACTAGCAACACTCGCCGTTTCATTAAGTTTGGGCATTCTGACTACGTAATTGTCGTAACTGATTCTACGAGACATCATTATTTAAACGTGTGCATTGTTTAAGTCGAGGTCATTTTTGTTTTCGTCACGCCATTTAAAGAGTGTAAACAGACTGAGTCGAGTGTCACGGGGGCAAGTGCATGGCGCAGGGAAGTATTATCGGAAGACCTGCAGGTGACGTAACTGGGACGTTTGATTTCGTCAGAGATTTCAAAACACTAATAAAAAACTGCCACCTGCTGATGACGACCTCCTACCGTGGGCTTATATAGAGGTCGTCGTCTGCTTGTATGACTCTGCAGATCTTGGATCAGTGCATGATTACAGACACGCCCTTGTCCTTCGAACGATGAGCTGTTGATGACATCAGAAAACAGACTTCATAAAAAAGACGGATGAAGTGGAGGATTCTGTCGTCAGCGATGAATCGGCAGATTGGGTTCATTTTTTCGAAATGACCTCCAACCATAATGTCCGAGGTCGATCACAAAACAGCGCTTTGATTGGTCAAATACATTATAACGCCAAAGGAGCAATTTCGAGAGTTGAGGACGTTGCAAAACTAATCACTATTGCAAATTAATTCGATAAAGCTGATCGGCCTCTCTGGAACAAAGTCCCGCCAGAATTACGCCAATTCAGTGGCGCGTTTACGTATAGGCGCACTAGGCGCTCGCCTAGGGCCCCAGATCTCAGAGGGCCCCGAAATGATGAAAACATTAAATACAAAATGACGTCTCAGGTGCCAACAAATGAATGAAAACATTTCATACAAAATAACATCTCAGTGGGTCATCACATGAATGAAAACATAAAATTAAAAAAAAACGTCTCAGGGAGACCCACAAATGAATGAAAACATTAAATACAACATAATATCTCAGGGGCCTCCATATGAATGAAAACATTAGGTCCCTAATTACAAAATAACACCTCAGAGGCCCCACATAAATGGAAACGTTTCATACAAAATAACATCTCAGGGAGCCCCAAATGATTGAAAACATGTCATACAAAATAACATGTCTCACGTTTGAAATATTTCAAATATAGGCCTAATAGTTTATATTCTCTATTTATGCAGCCAAGCATTCACATGGCAGGTATATTGTGGTAATTCATAGTTGCTTTGTTAATGTGAATATCAATTGGCTCGATTAGCTGTGTTGGTAAGAGCGAAGGCTGCGTGCTATGAGCTTCTTCGCCACTAGAATTTGGCTCACTGTTTAATTAAGTGAAATTTTAAAATAAAGTTGTATATTTCGATATTTGATGTTATTCACATATCTCAGACTCCCTCCCCTTTGTCACAAGTCGTCACAGATGTATGACGCCTCCAATGAGTGCGTGACGTCATTTATAGACGGGCCCCTCAGACTCAGTGCATAAATTCGGAGGGCCCCCAAGATTGTTTACGCCTAGGGCCCTGTTTTCTGTAAACGCGCCTCTGCGTCAATTATCCTTCTATGCTCTTATGATATCCCGTTACCCCCACCCCATACTATTTAATATATGTACCGAGGAAGTAGTAAGAGAAGCGTTGGAAAACACAGAGGAAGGAATAAAAGTTGGAGGAAGGTGGATAAAAGTGCTAAGATTTGCTGATGATCAAGCAATGTTAGCATAGAGCAGAGAGGGATTGCAGAAAATGTTGAAACAACTAGATAGGATATCAACGAAATAAGAAAAGAAAATAAACACAAAGAAAACAACGGTGATGATGATAAGTAAGTGAGAGATAAAGTGACAAGAATAAAAATAAATTGAGTGGAGTTAGAACAAGTTGAGAGATTCTGTTGCCTAGGAAGCATGATTACACGTACAAGACGCGAGGTGCCGCGCAGAGATTAAAAGAAGAATAGGAAAAGATGCATCTTACAAAAGGAAAGAATTTCTAAATAGAAACAGTACTTGAATAAGAAAATGATTAAAACGATGATATGGAGTGTGGTCCTTTACGGATAAGAGACATAGACAATAAGAGAAGAAGACAAGAAAAGATTCTGCCAAAATGGCAGAATGGAAAAAGTAAGTTGAAAAGTACACAGGACATAATATTATGAAGAGGTATTACAGATGGTAGGAGAGAAAAGATCAATGTTGAAGACAACAAGAGAACGACAAAGGAGATGGATTGGACACTTACTAAGAGGCGACTCCCTACTGAGAAACGTCATCGAGGAGAAAAATTAAGGGAAAGAAAACAAGAGGATGACTGAAAAAAATGATTTTGAACTGGATGATGGAAGGAGGTGACTACAAGAAAGAGGATGAAAGAGCTAGGAGGCTCAGAACCGAGAGAAAAAGGCAGAAAACTAAAGAAGAAGAAGAAGATCTTACGAACCAACCAAAACTATAGAGCCTACCTCTTGCTATCTCATCAGAGGTCTATATATATAGGTCTACGTGCGTGCAAAAGAAATACACATTTTCTTGTAGTTACAAGAGAAAACTGTTGCATGCCTTTGTTAACTAATTATTGGAGGACGAACGTAAAGAAAGCATTAAGTCAGAAGAAGCAATTAGATTCTAACTAATTCAGACTCCTCTTTTACTACTGGTGGCGTCTGTGAAATCCCTTGCGTAACTTAGCTGCGTTGTAATACAATTTACACGGTAAGTATGAAGTCTTGCGGGACACGGCATCCCGTTGTCCGCAACCCTCTGATATGCTGCAACGCTTGGGATTAAGCTGGTGCCCTGCTTAGCTTAGCTGCCTTAGAGCAAGGCGTTATAATTTTTGATGGTTAAGGTTACGATTACGATATTAAGGCTATATTCCACCTTGTTCTCTGATCATGGCGATAATTCACCCATGTTCGTTTAATAATAATAAAAATGATAATAACAATATTGGAATCCTTGGAATCCGGCGGCGCTTGGAGCAGTGAAGGACTGGAGTTCATCTCAGAGTTGGGTAGTCGAACGAGTGCTGCAACCCACGATCCAATGGAGACGTCATTTCTGTTCCAACGTATCTCAGTTGTCCTTCAGCGTGGGAACGCAGCCTGCTTCTTCGGGACATTGCCAACACTCACTTAGCTCATCATGGGCGATAACATAATAATAATAATAATAATAATTTGAAACTCCAAGCGATTGCTTAGCATCATAATAATAATAACAATAATAATAATAATAATAATAATAATAATAATAATTATAATAATAATCTTCGTTTTTAATTTCAAACTGAAAAACCGCAGAATGATTACAAGAACAGTATGAAGAAATGAACAAATGGCATTACTTACTTAGTACTTAGCAGTGTTGTATGCAAGACTTGAAACTTCAAGACGAGACCGAGACAGTGAGGTGCCGAGACCGAGACAGTGAGGTACCAAGACCGAGACCGAGACACTAGGTTCAAGACAGTACGAGATAGTAAAAGACAAGTGATCCTATATAAAATGCTGAAAAAAGCTAATGTATCAGTTTTCGGGAATAATTTTTATCTGCAATTTCAATTTGAAACTTATAATGTATATAGTACAAATTCCTGAGAACAGTTTTTTATATTGCCGCGCAAGATTTTAAGACAGTTCATGCGAAACTTATCGAGACCACTTGTTCGAGACAGAATAAGACATTCACTTCAAGACAGTTCTAAAAATTCGGGACACTACCTCGAGACCAGACCGAGACCGAGACAGCAGGCTTCCGAGACCGAGACCAAGACACTAAAAAAACTGTCTCGAGACGTCTCGAGACCGAGACACTGTCTCGAGACCATACAACTCTGGTACTTAGTCCCTCCTGTGTAGGTCTATACATCGGACAACGCACTTCCTCCATTCGTTTCTATCCAAAGCCAGTGTCTCAGCCTCCTCCAACGATAATTTCTAAAGGCAAATATCGGTTTAGTGCATGTAGGCCTAAGATAGATGGCGAAGGTTTGGGATTTTATTGACCATATTAAACCAGCAAAAACCATGGGAGTTGGGCACTTATTCAAACAGCATACGAGTTTTGGTTGATCGTATTAAAATGAATCAATCATACTTAATTATATAGGGAGCTGTTTGAGTATTCTGTTCATTTTGGCTCCGAATTTTGCACTGCAGGGAGTTGACCAATTTTTCATGGGGCCATCGGGTTTTGATTGACCGTATCAAGCCATAGGAAGCTGAGCACTCTCTTCAAAATGCCATTATTTTAAAATTTATTTTCAAAATTAAAATACGAGCATACCGATAGTTTAAGTAGTTTATGACTTTAATTTGATGGATAAAGAACGAGCATCTGTCTACTTTTAAGAGTTTATTAATTCACCCATTCATTACGAAAATTTATATAGCGCCCCTTCAATGTTACTACTCCGGAGCGCTCCCAACTCAACCCCTAAGGCTACTATAAAACAGAGACAGCGCGATGCTGTTTAATTGCAGTTCGTGCACGGGGAACGCATCGTTCAACCTGCGTAGAAATCCGAAGAGCACGTCGTCCCTGCACGCCCATGGTATAGCAGCAGAGCTCTTGCAGATACGCAGAGGCGGCACCTAATAGGCACCGCCACGCCACAGCAGAAACGCGGTATACAATTCGCTGTGGGATTGGGAGCCAATGCATGACACCCCGCGTGTATTCGGTGACATGACCGAACTTCGGAAACGGTCAATGAGGCGCGCGGCCGTGTGCAGGACCCAGCATTAGTCAAGACGAGCGACAATAAAAGAATGGATTAGGTTAGTGGTGGCATTAAGAGTAAGAGAGCGGGAACAACTCTCATCTGGCGCAGATGATAGTAACAGTTGCCACAGAGCTGAAGAGTGTAATTGTATGGTGAGACCTGGGTTAGACGAGACTTAATGTTTATTTGGTCTACCGAATGTTGCTATGTAACGTCTCTTTTGAGTTTTTTGAGTCTCTCTGAAGTGGCCCTATACAAATTTGCAATTAACATTATCATTACTATGAGCTTAATCATGTCCTTTCGAAAACGCGGATTCGTAGGAGGTTTGGACACACGTACATTGTGTTCGTGTTGGCCCTACAGATAATGAGGCGAAAGGTGATTAATACTCTACCGAGAAATGAACGATTGTACGAAGATTCACGACTTTGTATATAAAATATTATAGGTCCTATATAATGGCTTAATCTTGGCCGTGGGTTCAGTATGGGCGCCAGCTTCAAGTAATTAAGTTCTTATAGAATCACTTGTCAGCAGACGTGATAAACTTATAGGCCTGTACGCCAGGATTGTTTACCTACTTGTTGCCCAACCGTTGAGGAACTGTATGCTGGAGCAGACGAATCGCTCTTGTTAGCGATACTGTCGGACCTAGGGCATGTCCTTTATTGATGACTACCATGATGATGATGATGATGATGATAATGATGATGATGATGATGATGATGATGATGATGATGATGATGATGATGATGATGATGAAGACGATGACGATGACAACGACGACGGCGACGACGACGGCGACGGCGACGACGACGACGACGATGATGATCTATACCAACGACTCTTCTTATGGCGACTGACTGACTTACTAACCGCGTTTTTGTGTGACATCGCGCGCGTATAGACGCGCGTTAAAAATGTCTGTAATTAATCAATATTAGGCCACATTGGCATTGGCCTAAGTTTCATAAGAAGAACTCTGCGATGTTTCAAACTCATCCAGGGCTACCGATGAAGTCATGCTGGATGCTGATAGACTTGTTGGCATGAATGTAGCTCTTGGTAGGCAGATGATTAGAAGATAATGCTGAGAATATGAATTTCAGAGAGACGAAAAACAGCTGGACTGGGGATGATGGAGAAAAACAGTATGGCAGAACGTCAGTTTTCTTCAAGTAAAAAAACAGTATGGCAGAACGTCAGTTTTCTTCAAGTATATCTGATTAACGGGTCGCATACGTCCTTGTTGCAGATCATCTGTTTATTTCATCCAGAGGCGTCTATCCCCCTAAGTCATTGGAGCAACTTCTCCCCCAATTTTGACGGACAGTCAAACCGACTACCATTATTCAATGATGAATATATAATTGAGTGAACCAAGTTAATGGCGCACACACTGATACTGTGGAACAGAATAGAATGGCTCAACTGCAAATAATAAACGATTTTTAATTTTATAATATTTAAGTTACATTAATTCCCCATAATTTCGCAATGAGACCTTCCTCCTTACTTTTTGAATTAAGCATTTGCTCCAAGGTTTCTATGGCATAGACGCCCCTGATTATGTCGTTGAAAGTGCAGGAACTCTCTCACGCGCATTTCAAGTGACTATCGACCCACCCATGTCAGTGTAATAACAATATCTTTTGGTGTCACGTGCCTTTTGCTTAGAATTGTTTTATGTCAACGTGCATGGAACACCCCTCCACATAAACTATCATAGTTATGTGAACTCCGAGAATCTATTAGGCGTAAATAGGCCTATACACGACAGTCCATAAAGTCCCAAACCCGGATCAGCCAAGGAGAAATAAGAATAATTGCCTAACTGCAGACAACGGTGTAGGCCTATAGGAGTGTGTTGCTATTACCACAGGAAGTCATAAACATCTCCGATACGATAGATTGTACAAGATATTAGGGGAGGGTGCGGCAAAACGCCAATGGAAGGAATTACGACCATGAAAGGTTGTTCTAAAATATACCGAATCCAAATTTTAGCTTTAACTGCTTTGCATTTCCGGTTAATAGACAGTGTAATTTCGTGTTCCCTATGAACAAATCACTCGTTATCATTAGACGTCTGATTGTGTCCAATTTTTTTGATTTTTTAATGTAAATTATATGGTTTTACTGTTGTCCAAAGATGTTTGTTTTCTTGGATAAAATTTAATGAACATTTAGAAATGTTGCAGTGCGATTGAACCTGTCATTGACGTAGTCGTATTGAGCTCACAGTATGAAATGTAATTACACGTATTGGGAATAAGATGCCCATGGGCGCATTACCTCACTGAGCGTGTGACTTGACATCTTGCCCCATGTGATCGTGCGTCTTACCTCATCTGATCGAACTCGCGTGTCCACCAAAGGAGCCCCACAGTTTTGCCCCAATTTCAACTATTCTGATAACCTGCAGTTAACAATATATTTTGCACTAAAAATCGGCTTCGCTACAGAAAATGGTACGAAACTATAAATAATTATATAAAAGAAAAAAAGAGAGGAGAGTAGGCCTACATTCTTGAAACATTGAAGATTGCTTTTTGCGAAAGTCAGATCAGGCGAAATTAGTAAGAGAAAGCATAACAAACTTAGGGCCTATAGAGTTCTAAGAAAAATTCTTTCTACGCATCTAAAAGTAGCTCTATGTAAGACATGTATTTTCAGTGGGGCAAAACGTATGTGCATTTTGCCCCTCATAAGGAGCAAGATATCCATTTTGGCCAAAATTATTAAATACAATTTTAAGCCCAAATTTGAATCTGTTCACGTTTTTTAATTTCTGATTTTGTATCATCAGAGCAGATGTTAATGATCGTGAATGTTTATCAGCTGTTATTATGTTTTACATTCTGAATACAATTTTCCTTAAATTGGGTGTTTGCCTCGTGAATCTTCCCCTAATTGTCGCTCAAACCAAGACGCTTCATGGCATGCGTATTAGAGGTAAGTGAAGCTGCAAATATTTTTTTACACAGAAAATTTGCAATATTATCTGGGCATATCACATTAACATTGCTGCATAAATAAGTTAGGAAACTAACTTACATTGCTTCTTATCATGTACTTCATCACAACCGTAATCTCTTGAGTTTCTTTGGCACCGACCCCGACTTCAATAAACCTAAGCGTGGGAACCGACTTTGTTATTCACAGGAAATAATTTTTTGCAGATTCTGAATTCAGTGATCAAGCAGGGAGAGATTGGCGCAGTGCGGTTTTGTATTTCGTAGCGACAATGTAGCCTTTTGGAAAATAAATTAATAGGTTCCCCTCAAAACGCAATCACAAGCGGTTTTTGTTCGAAGGATCCAGAAAGAAAAAAACGATATTTGAGACAACAGATAGATACAGCAGGAACTCTAGTCAGAATCGCAGAAAAAACGGAGGGTGGTCATTGTGCAGAGAATGGTCTGTATAGAGGCAAAGACGTACACTACAGGGATTGGTACATCCAGGGCAGTCCTAATCCGAGCAGCAAAACGGTATGAAAAATAAGGATAGGCCTTATAATTAAATTTGTTAATACGAGAGAAGAGCTGAGCAAGTGGGCAGGTGAGCATTTGGAATTGCATGGACTATATAGCTATAGTTAGCGTGTGCTTGGAAATTCTGACCACGTAACTGTCGCTCCTGATTCTATGAGACATTATTTGAAATCGTGTACACATTTTAAGTCAAGGTCATCATAGTATTCGTCACGCTTTAAAGAGAGTAAACAGACCGTGAGTCGAGGGTCAGAGGGACAAGTGGCGCAGGGAAGTATTATCGGAAGACCTGCAGGTGACGTAACTGGGACGATTGATTTCGTCAGAGATTTCACAACACCATTAATCACTGTCACCTGGTGATGACGACATCCTACCAAAGATTACTAAAGGCCTATTATAATACTTCGCTTTCTGTTTATAATTATGATTCTGCAGACCTTGTACCAGTGATTACAGACACGCCCCTGTCCTTCGAATGGCGAACTGTTGACGATGACATCAGACTTAATAAAAAAGACGAACGAAGTGAAGGAGTCTGTCGTCAGCGTGGAGTAGTCATACTCCCCCACTCAACAGAGCTTCATCGGCAACTTAATACTTTACTCCTACAGCAAAAGTCTCGTTTTAAGTCGATCTACGAAGAGGCGCTCTTATCTAGACCTACATAATAATTAGGCATAAAGGGAATTAATCGTATACGCTTTTAAGGGAGAGTGTATGGGCCTACAGGCTACAACTCATGCTTGATGTGCTACGTTAATATATATATATATAACTATTTGTTCACAAAAGAACAGCAGATGTGTAGTAGTAGTAGCATAGTAGTATAGTCAAGTGATCAGATATGTCCTTGCCACACCGGATGTGCGTGTGTATTGAAAAGCGTTTGCAGATACTTCTGTTCGAGTGTTGGCTCATATCAAACGCAAACAGAGTTAATTAATTCATTTTTATTACTATTTGTATGTTTCATTATGTTTCAGAACATGTCATTTATTGAAACGCATTAGTTCTGATACCTAAAGTTAGCCGGGGTCATTCAAGAAATTCCCCGACATTAGAAAGGATTAATTGTAAGACAAGGTCAGGAAACTCCCTGATACTTCCCGTTGACTGGTTACGTTAGTTAACGTGGGCTTAGCTTTAATAAAGGTAACCGCGTTGAAATGCTGAACATTAGTATTCCGTTCTCTGTTCTCTGCTACTGCCGCAACGCTTATCCACTCCTTCGTGATCTCTCGCCTTGACTACTGTAGCGCTCTTTATGACTGGCTCCCTGCATACAGGATCGGGTGCTTGGATGGGGTTTTACGCACGATGGCACGCATCCCAAGGTTCGGTCATGTCTCGGAATATGTGTGGGACGTCCTTCATTGTCTCCCCTTATCTCAACGAATCTCGTACCGGATCTCATCACAGGAATTGCGTTGTATCGAGGGATCAGCTCCCAGGTATCTGCGGGAACTTTGCTGTTCTGTATACATTGAGTCTCCCACGCCGAGATTTCCTTCTTTCATCTTCACGGCCGAAGGCAACGCCGAGTCGTTTTGGTTGCCGGCCCTGGAAACTGGAATTGGATCCCTGTGGAAACTTCAAGATATCCTATGGCAGTCTTAAGACTGTTGTAAGAGTCTTGTAAGACTGTTGGGTCGGGAGTGCTCCTAAAAAGAGGTAGCATTGCCGGAATGAGTAGTCGAAGATTATGGACCTGAGATACCTAATAAAAAATGGGAGAAAAACGCGGATAAAATGGACCACAACAATAATAGTCTAACTAAAAAACATTTTTCCAGAAGGCATAGTAGACTCTTGTAAGTCGCATATGCTGGTTTTGTATCGATAGTCCGAAGGTTCGATAATCCGAAGAAAATGCTAGTCCATAGATTTTCGAACCTTTGGAATATCGAACCCCAGGCACTCTCGAGCTTTCACTGATCTTCGGACTACCGAACCTTCAGATCATCGAACCTTCGGACTATCGAACGGTCCCCGATATGCTGCTGCTATTCAGGGCGTTTAAGAGTTCTAGGGGCCGCTTGCGGTAACTGAACCCTAGAGGCTTTAGGAGCTGAAATTCTCTGACATAAGGAGGACCTTTTTGTCAGTCCTTTTCTGCGATTTCGTAGATTATCGACTTGCATTTCATACATAGTCTACATATACGCCTTCGCATAGATACTTACATGTACCTCTCAGTCCGAATTAAAAATAGAGTCAAGAATCAAAGTATGTCGAGTACATCACTCGCCCAGCCAGTAGTCGTAAATGTCACCATGGACACCTCAGTCCACTGTTCTCTGAAGAACCTCTCCATCGCTAGCAGACTGGTGCCCTGCGAGTATCTTTTAAGTGTTGCTTTAGATACTTCTAGCCTACGAGTTGACTTTGAGGACCACTAGAAAAATTAGCAGTGGCATAAACGTGTCGAAAATATGGACCAACATGCACGAGCATCCATGCTTTCACCTTATAGGCCTATTTTGTAACGACCATGGTGGCTTGGTGTATGAGGGAGACAAAGATCTGTATCTTCAAAATGCGACGTAGTGTTTCGATAGTTGACTGGTGTATGAGAGAGACAGTGATCTTGACGCTGTGCATATTCAGAGGCCAAATAGGCCTATAGCCCTCTTCTTCAGACAGAGCGTAAAAGGATGGAATAGAGTTGAGATTGACAGACGAGAGAAAAGGATCAGAGAACTGACTGAGACCTTTTGGGATTCGTACTGGAGCAGTGGTTGCAGAATTTCCAAGACGAGGAGGAGGAGGAGACGGGGGTGGGGCAAGACAGAGCAAGGTGTGTTGAAGAACGATCGAGTGGATGTGGGTGACTGGATGCAGAATACCTGGCTAGCAAATGATGATTGCCGAGAAATTTGAAGTGGTTGCAGATGAGATTTTGTAATAATTACATGTATATTGGCTTTAACCAATGAAGTGATTTGAAACCAAAGGCCAACATGTATGTGGTAGTGTCCGTGAGTTATAAATGGTAACTGTGTATACAAGAACAGTCTAGGCTGTTTGCAGGCGTTTAAATTGAGATTGGTTGTTGTATAAATGAGAGTTGCAGTAGTCGCGTTTGGAGTATAAATAGTTGAGGTGATCGTTGCAATCATGTGTTGAACGCATGCGCCGATGGTTAGGAATGTGTAGGTGCGTGCGAGATAGCAGGTGTTATATGGACGGCACGGATAAAGTTTTCGAAGAAAAGATTTCGAGGATTGCGGACTGAAGACGAGAAAGACGTGGGAGAAGTGAGATCTGTTGGAGAAAGGTCGGAAGGATTATTCAGATTGCTTAATTTTTCTCGGAGTCGAATTACTAGGCCTATAAATTCTGTTTTTGAAGGGCTCAGGCATACCCGGCGGGTGGTCATCGATATTAGTAAGATACCATTGGCGCAAAGGTGATATGAATAAGATGAAATGAGTTTACTGAGTAGGAGTTTAAGTGTCCTTATCATCCTGACTTGATCATTTGCAGTTGCCATAATTTATGGCTATACCATTGGTATTGCAATTAATCTTATTCACCAAGGCTTCGTGTTCATTAACGGGATGGGTAATAATCCAGAAGATTTATTAACCTTCGTCACATATCCGAGCTCTTGTTGCTCTTGGCTCGCAGACAGTGTCACAGTCGCAAAGCATATGTATATATACAGGGTGTTTTACCAAGTTTGCAACGGAACAGATAATACGAATCTGTCTGCAAATAATGGATGGCATTTTTTCCGAAATGGTGCTGACGACGATGGATGTGGGTGGTGTTGCTGCTGCTAGTGATGATGATGATAATCAACATGGTGTCCTGTTATCATTTATAGGAAGTTACAGTGTCGAGTTTAAAGTGGACAGCTCGGATATGTGACGAAGGCTAATAAGTGGTTAATATGCAGGCGGTCTTGTTCTCAAGTAGATTATACTTGGCGCAGTCGACGAAGCTCTATGATTTTCATGTAGTAGGTGCGAGGCTCAGGCAGCGGAGTTATATGGCTGGCAAAGATCACGTTTTGGTCGAAGATGATTATTATCATCGTCGTTTTCCAACATGATTTCTTATTCCTCATAATCATCGCCGTCATCATCCTAAATATGACAACGATCACGGCGAGGATTGTGATCAATATCACGGTTGATGATTACCTTTCGATGGTCACGATGCCCATGATAACCAAAACTACGACGGCGACATTGATTCAAGATAAAGTTAAGATGACGACTGGTGATTGTGACAGCGACGATTACGAAGACGACGACTGTCACGCGATGTGACGATGATGGAAAACAGACTACAATCGCATGGGTGGAACACTCGTATGTCATCATGATTCACGGCTCTTTGCACTTGTCTGTCTGTCTATTTACATGCGTGTGCGGTTCCTATCATGTTTTGGACAGCTTTAACTCTGCGGTGTAGGACGTCTGTTAGTTATATATAATAACAGTAGACTTTTTCATCCCTCTTAATGGGCGCATGCACGTTCTGAGAAATTCCGGACTTGTCCGTACTTACAACCGATCATCGCTGACACCGCCGGAAATGCACACTCGGGTAATTAATGCTCTCATTCATCGGCCACAGTTGATAAGGAGTCTTGTCGGCATTTGTCGCCTTCGACACGGCGCCTTTAATTGCGACCGGTGGGCGGGGAGATCTAGAGAGGCGGCGGCGGTGGTCTATAAAACTGCCGAACGTCCCCTCTACAGGTCGTCAGTTGGGAAACAGTCGAATTGCTCAGTCGGATTGGTGGTGTTCAGCTTAACCGAGCAACTTGCACACGTCTCTTAACTTTAGCTTCGGTAATCTTCGGACGGAGAACAGCAAACTTAAGAGTAGGTATACAAACATCATAATAATAATTATGAATGATCAAGAGTAGATATATATGGACATCAACAACCTGTGATTGTAGGTAGCTCTCTTTGGGTCTAATGCTCAATATATGCTATGTAGGCCTACACATATGCTACAGGCCTACAGCGCAGTCTTCGTGAAGAGGCTAATCGTGACCATCGTATGCTTCGTGACGTGCATTTCTCTTTGTTTATTCGGTCAACGTAGGCTGATTGGATACGTCTGCGTTGTTCTCCTAGACGTTTTAGTGTGTGGGGCTTCGTCTGATTCCAATTCTTAATTAACTAACTTCTAAGCCTGATAGATACATGAAATCGCCCTTCTCTACTCTTTACTCTATTCGACATCGTTAACCGTAAGCTATGCTACTATATCTTTTAATCATAGTTAATTGTGCAAAAGGTGTCAAGGTAGATAACATTATAACGTGCAGTAGGACCTACGCCAACAGCTTGTTACAAAAGGTGGACTTCGAGGACGTGACTACAGAATGATGTGGCTGGCAACGGTGGTCAAGTAAGGACTTGATTAATGGACGAACTATGAACCGTTTAGAAGCGTTGCCAGTGTGCGAGGCCTCGCGAGAAGAAGTAGCAGATTTTAAGAGAGCGAAAGAGGATTAGAGACAGCCAGATAGAATTTTAGAACGAAAGCGCATTCCAGCGAGGGACCATTTTAAGCAAACGCTCGAGAATGAGCTGTTCTAATACGGTGAATGGATTAATTAAGTTGCAATTAATTAATTAATTGATCAATTAAGATGTACTTATGCTATATATAGACCTTTGTGTGGTACGGTGGCAGATTGGTTATAAAGCGAGTCGGCCCGTAACGTTCAGTGTGCGCTGAGTGAGCGGGTTCGACCCTCGTCCGAGGAGTCACTGTATAGGGACCTTGAGCAAGTCCTTCCCGCACAATTGCTCTGCAATAGCCTACAATTGCAGTTTCGCCGTCGAGACGTGTTCACTTCTGAGCAAACATTTTTGGAAGAAGATCGATATAAAATTTCAGAATAAATAAATAAAGATAAAAACATACATATGAAGATTGTGTACGCACTGATCTGAACAGGTGCTTGGAAGGCAATTCGTTGTTGGAAGTATTGAATAAATGCTGTGTCAGATTTTTCTGGAAAACCTAGTCTATGTAGGCCATTGGTAGAAAACGAAATTGTTCTGAAACTTGCATTTCGTGAAAGAGAAATATGACTGACCGAATCTCTTTCATTAATCCAACATACATGGAACGTGAGATAAAGAGATGTTACAAGTAAACATTATTAAACCGTCATTGAGCTGATATTGGCAAACCCATTGGTAGCCTATAAGGGAAGGGCGGAGCCTTACGACGTGCCTGTGACTACGTTGAGCGTTATAATTAAGAATTTTAGTAATCTGAGAACTTCAGACACAAAGATGCAAGCTAACCCGCTCAAAGTGGATTGTAAATATCCAACGCTGATTGTGTTAAAGATGTTTTGAACAAAGTTGGAGATTCAAATATAATTTAAAATTTGATCATCGGAGTGCTTGCATATTGGAGTTGCACTATAAAGTAATATTGTCAATTTAAAAAAGACAGGATGTGTACCACACAATGGACTTTATGAACTTATTTCATTTAAGTGTGGAGTGCTTGCCTCCCCTTACCTTCCTTTTCTTTCCATAAGTTCTTTACCTTCCCTTATCTTCTTTACCTTGGTAGAGGTTATTTTCATTCTCTTATTTCCTTTACCTTTGTTTACGTTTATTGCCTTCCCTTACCTCCTTCACCTTTCATCATGACCGTTGCCTTTCCTTACCTTCTCTGCCTTCTCTTCTTTACTATTTCTCGCTTTCTTTACCTCCTTTCTCTAAAATATCTGCCTTCCCTTCCTTACCTTTCCTCACATTCTTTACCTTTCCTTATACCTTCTCTTCTGCCTTCCCTTCTTTATTTACCATTTTTTACTTAACCTTGTCTGCTTTACCTTCTCCTATCTCCTTATGATTCCCTTTCCTTTACCACACCGACTTATCTTTGTTTTTTCAGCATGGATCTGAAGAGCTGTCTCATATCGCTGTGCGTCGTCGTTCAGTTGCCGCTATTCTTGTCAGCCCCAACCGGCGATGGAAAGTCTTCACTCAAATCGGGTAATTCCCAATCTCAGCTGTTAACGGTTGACGACGCGCTGACCATGAGCCCTATCTTTCGGAGCTAGACTTTGCATAGGGTATTACACGTGACAGTAAGGCACGTATAACCCTGAGGGACCAGCTACATAGTGGTTCGATTACATTACATCATAACAGGCGATCTGAACATATAAATAGGGATTCAATAGCTGCCAGAAACCGATCGGTTATTTAACACATTCTCTCGCTATTCAGTATGGTATGGCTATTCAGTATGGTATGGCTATTCCGTATGGTATGGATATTCAGTATGGTATGGCTATTCAGTATGGTATGGCTACTGTGTTCGAACCTTGAATGAGTCCTTCACTTACAATTGATGAGCGCCATCGAATGATGTTTGGCCATCAGATGCCGGCACTTATTAAATGCAGGATGATGAAGATTCGTGTTTTGTTGCCCTGTATCTTTATTTAAGTGCGTTCTTGTAATTATTTGTGGCTGAACAGCAGGAGACACGGAGTCGCTTCGAGGTATCATCATCGAACTGGAAAATGTTCTATACAAGTTAAAGGACTATTCCAGAAGACTGGAAGGGACAGACAGCACCAGAGGTACGTTAGCACACTGTGGTTGACGTTACCCCATTTGCACAGCAATGCAGAAACAAACTAATTTTTTATACTGAAACAAACTTACAGGCCTAGCGTTTAGGCATACTAATCCGCTCACCTGCCTTATTTTCCATACCTATTTAAATCTGCCTGTATATATATATATATATATATATAACATATCTGCACAGAATACTACTTACTGTCCCAGTTACTCAATCACATACCCCGACCAATCCACCCGTTGATGATCCACCCAACACACATATGATGTGGCTACACGGTTTCATGTAAATCTGAGGCCTACCCTTTTACTGCATGCCTATAATTCTATATTACTGCTTGCCTTCTCAATCTGCCTAAACTGAAAATGCCTTCGCTAACTCGGCTTACTCTCTTTACGTCGTAAATTCTTCAAAACAGAATTGCTAACTGCTCGTCTCTACACCTCTCCCGTCTGTCTGCCTGTCTGTCTGTCTGTATGTCTGTCTGTCTGCCTGCCTGTCTGTCTGCTTGCTCCTCAAATAGAATCTATTTGCTCAATAAAGACTCAAGTATCGACTGAGTTACTTGTGATACATGGTTTATTTCCTGTGACTATAATTTACTACTTGTTCATGTGTTCCCAGGGCCCTCGTTCTACAAGCTTATCTCCCGTAGTATTTAACTAACTTTAGACTTCGGCCTAACATTGGGTCGACCGTAAGTATACATACAGAGCCCAGGCTGAGAAGCAATTTCCACAGTTGAAGGCAGACGAAGGCACAAAGACATTAACACATACCCACCTTGACAGAGAATTTGACAAAAACAGTCACGTGCTGTGGTGAAAGCTGCTGTAAACCAGGTCATACAGAGAGTGTCAAAATTCTTTCGAATCGTAAACTTTGCATTTCTACAACGCCTACAAAGGCGAAGTCGCAGGAACCAGCTTATTCACAGGTGCGATGCATAGTCCAGAGACATCAAGAGAGTATCAAGAGAGTATCAAGAGAGTATCAAGAGAGTATCAAGAGTATCAAGAGAATATCAAGAGAGTATCAAGAGAGTATCAAGAGAGTATCTTTAAGGCTACATAGAGTAAACAACGTTCACATGAAGGCACCCAAATTATAAGCCCAGTCCTGCACACATGCTCTGCATGTATACACACAAGCAAACCTAACCATCACTGCTATGTATACCATAATTCGTATGCATACTTTTGCCAGTAATGTATTCGTGTGTACGTAAATACAAGACCTTCACGTCTTCATACGATCACTGCACGTCATCGCGGCGTAATATATATATATATATATATATATGTATTTAATATATAATTTTCATATATTTATATATTACATACATGCATACGTTGTTTGGCTTTGAATATTTGAATTGCCTGCTGTCGACAGGTGATACGCGCCAAGACTTTGGTAAAGACAAATTCACAGACGAGGAAGAGGAACTTCCTCCGTCAAAGAACAGCCTTCCGCACTCTTCCTCCTCTTCCTCACAAGGAGAAGGTAAGCAATTCGTTCAACGTAGCACTCCTTTCAGTCAGGAATTATATATATATATATATATATATATATATTATATGTATATAGTCATAGTAATTATTATGCAGGCATAGGCCTATAGCCTGTCTCTCTTCCGCTCTCTTTTCTCAAAACCTGCTTCTTCTCGCAGGACTTTGCACACTGGGAGCGTTTCTGAATGGTTTACCCTAATGGAGGCGCTATAGAAATGTTTAACTACACGTCTACAATGCGATAGAAAACATGGTAAGAAAGGTCCACCACTTGAAAGTGGTGAACCGGCGCTCACTGGAAATTAATAGACTACTGCAGTCACTTCAATATATTTGACTTTAGGGCCTATCTCTTGGAGGACCAATTTTGTTAGTGCAATTGCAAATTTATATAGAGCCACACTAAGAGAAACGAAACATGTGGCAATTATCGCTTGGCTAGAATACAATAATCAGGGAAATATAACTATGAACGATTTTAAAGGCAAAACGGTTCTCGTAGTTTCTGAGAAACTATTCAATTACTGTTGTTAAACTATTTTTGATTTTTTTTTCAGATGTTTCGTTGAGAGATGCCATTGAATATCTGATAGCTATGGCCAAGCAAAAGAAGACGGAGAAAAGAGATCACGGTCAGTGTACATGACGTCAGTGATTTCCAATTTGCAGCGAGAAAACCTTACTCAATGTAGACTACTACCATGAATTATTTTTAAAATGCCCGATTCTATGTCTACTTATTAGAGTCGAATTTAACGCTACAACAAACAGCACGATAAGGAAACTATAAACAGAAACAAGTTGGGAATAAATTTATGCTAATCAGTCAAATTTATGAATCTAACTATGTTTCTTATTTGGATTTAAGGGGATAAGCATTGATTCTAATCATCATTCTTATTATTTATTACCACCACCAACAACAACAGCAACAACAACATCATCGTCGACATAATCCTCCTCCTCCTCCTCTTCTTCCTCATCATCATCATCATCTTCATCATCAACAACAACAACATCGTCATCAATATCATCATCATCGTCCTCATCATCATGTTCTTAGTTCTCGTCGTAATCACCACCACCACCACCACCACCACCACCACCACCACCACCACCACCACCACCACCATCATCATCATCATCATCATCATCATCAACAACAACAACAACTACAACAATATCAACATCGTCGTAGTCTATATCATCATCATCGTCCTCATCCTCGTCATTATGTTCTTAGTTATTATTATCATCCATTTTATCAGCATCCGTAATATCAGCATCTTCAATCTTTCAACATTATTAATTAATCATCGATATTCAGGCATCATTTTAAACGTATGCATAACTGATCTACGTCGCATGTCATTTCAAGAGCAAAACTCGTTAACTACAACCAGTACAAGACACTGAGTGACAGCATATCCGAAACAACTGAATTCACATTTCCATTAAACATGTTACTTTGTCTTTTCCAGACATTCCATTTCCGTTACAACCGAAAGAGGGCTAAATAAGTCATCCACGAGTCATGATAACTTGCCAAGGTAAGACGTACATATATCCCACTTGTGTGTATACAGCCTAAGTAATGCCATTTCTCAGCTGTTCTTGCAGGTCTTGACCTATGTAGGCTACATGTATGTAATTCCTTGCTCAGCCTCATTATATATATACTTATATGTATACTTGTATACATATATTTTATGCTGCGATAAATGTATGCGTTTGTCACATGCAAATAAAGCCTAATTTCCTACACGCAGCTATGGTATGCACTATGGTATCTACCTATTTGCACGCTTCCCTATCGACAGACAGAAAGCATATATATTACCTACCATGCCCACCTGTCTATCTACATATTTACCCAATTGTCACTTGTATACAACCTGAAATATATATCTACATACTTTCCTAAGGACATACTTACTTACCCACTCACGTGAATCCTCCTAACTTATTAGCTTTCTGAGCTCTTTACTGCCGACAAGCCTAATATTAACCTAAACAGAACAGTTAGGCCTATAGCTAGAGTTGCTAGATATATCCATATGGCTATAGCCAAAGGAGCACACAGATAGCCGGAATGTAGCGCAAATGATGACGCATTGAATGTTTCACTCCTGTGTAGGCTAATCAAGAAACGATGTGACGTAATATAAATGAATGAGCAGTTTAAGCTTATATATGGTCTATAGACTCAGTAGACCTTATAACATCGCATAAACGTTGCTCAGATCACGGACTAAAACAGCCGCAATAAAACGATTAAATAAGTAAGTAGATTCGACCGTTAGGTCATTTAGGTCACGTCTAGGAGAATTTAGGAACAACGTGTACGTACATGTTAAGTCGTCAAAGCTTGCCACAGAATAACAGCCAATAGCTCCATACACATAAGACCCATGCAACAAACATGCAAAAAGTTTAAAATTTTTCAGGTTTTTAACTTTTCCTCTAGGAGAGAACATGAGGTCAAATCGGTGGACATGTCCTTCCTTTGTCGGACGTCTGGCAGCCATGGGCAATGCCTATAGCTTACCTGCACCCATATATATCTATTTACATACATATATATATATATTAATACATATAATATAAAACATATATGTATATATATGTATGCACTATCTTCTTCTTCTTGTTCTCTGCCTTTCAAGCAGGTTCAAATGTTCGACGTCGCCATTCCTCTCTTCCCTCTGCGCTTCCTCTTTAAGTCTCGGACTGGATGATGCCACCTGGCCTCATCCAGTCCAGCATCATTCGTCTTGGTCTTCCTCTTCCGCGTTTTCCTTCCATCGTCCCTTCTATGATCGTTTTCATTATTGAGTTTCCTCTTAGCCCATGTCCTATCCATCTCCGTTGATTCTGTCTTTTCGTACGTAGTAGGGACGCTCAGATGTGTACCTCTGTGTATGCACAATTGCATAATTGTATATCTACATGTACATGTACCTGTATTCTTTTTGTATCTGTACTTAGTATACACTTAACCATTTTTACACCCACTTGATTACAAATATTTGAGTATTGGCTACATTTTAATAGAGACATAAACGCGCCCATGCAGGCAAAATACCAGACAGTATACAAGTATGGTGTGTTTGGTTGTATGCTCTTTTCGAGCATAATGCAAACAAGAGAAACAGGAATCAACCAGCTTCTATTAGCCTACCAATGCCTAACTACAGAGAATATTTGTTTGCATTCAGTTGGCTTCTTACATTTGCGTCCTTATTCTGAACTCTTGGATTTTCGAGAATTGTGGGTAACTCTTCATGTAGGCCTAAGCGTATACTCAAGTTTAGAGTAGATGGCATAGATGGCGCAGTTCTTCTGCTGTGGCGTATATAGGATCACAGATGAGCGCAGTTGGTGAACCACTGTGACCAAGGAGGACGACAAGTCTGGCCCCTTTAATGTGCTTTTATAGGTAGGCAAAAAGTATGTATCATTAGAGTACAGTATCATTGGCGTCCAGAGATAAATTCTGTCAATCATCCATCTAATAGGATGGATGATTGTAATGTTTTAGCAAGTCTCCTACAGCCTGCCATTGGATGTTAATTCTGTAAAGGTGAATGATCAGAGACAGATCGTACCCAGTTTGCTTCATCTTCACAGAGGCATTTTTAGAAGCATCTACACACACAAACGGACACACGCTTTGAGACATTCAACTTATAGCTGTCTGTCGGCCATGAGATCAAGCCTTCTGCCTTCTGGCTTCATGAATCTATTGTTAAGTTGATGCTGGCCTAGCCTAAGTCTATGTACTCTTTCGCTGCCTGAGATCTTAACATGAAGTTAATCTTTAGAATCCACGTGTCTCAAAAGTGCATTTATATAGCGCACTGATTAATCTCTTTTGGATCATGTACAGGACCCTATATAAAAAATTCTATATAATATATTTATTTATTTATATATAATATTTTGTGTTGCAGGAGCGTTGTCGACTTACGAAAGCCAGTGTTTCCGACTACAGTGTTCGCAGTTTTTGCCATGACTTTTGAAGGATAGATGCTCATACTGAACAAGCTTACTCTAGTTTGCGTTGGCTATACGTGCCTGCGTGCGTGCATGACATTAATCAGCCTAACTGTCTGTAGAACCGCAAAGCAGGGAACTGCCAACAGTTGTTAGCTTTTTAACTGCGTCCAATACGTTTTTTGAGATGATTAGAATAGTCGTACACCTAAAAAGATTTGTTTGAAAAACACTGTTTGCGATGTCTTCGTTTAGAAAAACTGCTTCGTTGGCATAGCCTTAAGCCTGTATTAGGCAGTCATGAATACATGTATACATACAATCAATCAAGGATTTTTATTGATCAGAACACAAACAATCAATCAAACAAATAAACCATGTAACACAAACAATCAATCAAACAAATAAACCATGTAACACAAAATAAACGTATAATGAAAGAGAGAGAGAAACAATGTTAATGAGCAATAGGGAAAACCCCTAAGGCGCCCAGATCCCGCTAGCAGAGGTATCCTTAGCATAGATAAGTAATGGAGGTGGAGGTGAGAGTAGATTAGATAAGGTTACTTTTTAAAAAGAAACATTAACTAACTTAACTACATAGTCCACGAGAAAGTTATGTGTTAACTTGATTAGAAACTATTAAGTGTCAGATAATAGTTATGCTGACGGGTGGTGGTCAGCACTAAGAGGTAACTAAGAGGTATTACATATATAGGGGCCTATATAATGTATATATTTAAGGTATGTAATGTATTATGTATGTCGGTATCCATCCGTTCATCCATCAGTTATTATTATTGTTATTATTATTATTAAATGGACAATTTCTAGAGCGCCGCAGGTCATGCCGCTATAAGAGCGCTTTACAACAACGAATCTCAGTCAACATAAACAACCATAAAGTGACAGTAACTACACTGTGTCCAGAAATAAAGGGACCCCTAACGATAACATGAAAATAAATAGTAGGCCTAAATAACCGTCGATTTTTAAAATTCCAAAACCGTTTTAATCCTGACATATATTTATCCACAAATTTGTAATTTATGAACGTCCTGGTTATAAAAGTAGGTCATAATGACGTCTTTAATTTACAATGTTAATGCCTGGGAGAAATTTTATCAGATTGTCCGTCCGTCCGTCCGTGACGGTCCGTCCATCCATCCACCCATCCATCCATCCATTCATCCATCCATCCATCCATCCATCCATCCATCTATCTATCTATCTATCTATCTATCATTATACATATACATGTATGCATGCTTGTATGTACATGCATGTATATATGTAGGCCTATGCATGTGCGCATGTAATGCTAACGTATGTTCGTATGTATGCAAGGTTGCATATATGTTTGTATGTATGTATGCATGCATGCACATTTATGGATATATTTGCATTCATCTCTGTATGTAAATATGTTTGCATGTCTGCATGTATGTATGTACGAATGGCGATGGTCAGCTATCTTCCTTCCGAACCAGTCTCAGTCTATAGTGCGTACTGGAGCATCTATCGTCAAGTACACTCCGCAGGTGGTGTTTTCAGGTGAGACCACCCAAAAGACTGAATATAAAAGAAGAAACTAAAAAAATAATTTCAAAAAATTTCAAACTGACAGTATGATTACAAGTAGGCCTACAGTGATGAAGGAATGATACACGTTATTAGAGGTGGCGAATTTAACTGTCAGCAGCCACGCAGAGGGCTCATTTCGTTACACATCTCACGTTAAAAAAAGTCGCTCTAGCGATAGAAGTGCTAGTCAACCTCGCTGGGAATACTTTTAAGTGGACAGAGCATCCTAGGTCCGTATTAAAATGAAAATCGATTAAGATCGCGGTCTCTAGACATGTTGAGGCTATCACGTTGGAGTTGAATGTCTCCATATACACAGAACCCGGAAAGATCTGAGTTTTAGAGTTAGCTGTAGCTGAAGTACAGCCGGGTCGCCCGGGTAGTTCTTACAATTCTTAAATATGTTCAACATTGCTTCCTCCATGCTCGCCTATATGCATAGATGACGACGACGACGACGACGACGACGACGACGATGATGATGATGATGATGATAATATAAATAATGATAATAAAAATATTATTATAAATTATTGCCATTATCATCATCTTATCATATCTACAGCCACAGTTCCACTGTACCATTACTACTGCTGCTGCTACAAGTCTACAACAACTACTACCACTACTGCTTCCCCACTACACCAACTCCACCCACTACTACTATTACTGCTATTACCGCCACTACTATTGCTACTACTTCCCCCGCTGATGCTACTTATAAACTACTTATATTGTTGTTGCAGTCGCTGCTACTGCATACTACTACTGAGATTACCACTACCGCCCTACGACTAGAACAACAACAACAACAAATTATAATGATAACAAAACAATAATAATAGGAATAATAATAATGATAAGCACAAGAGTCATAATTATTATTATTACACTTATAGTAATAATAGTGATTATAATAAGAAAGCCAAGCAATGCATACACCAGTTGTAATTGTTAAGGAAACTATTGTTACTAATTGCCAAATCCAGCGGAATATTCTCGTAACCAATACTTCGCTAAAGGTCACAGTCATCGTCACCATCATCAGCACGAAATTATATTAATACAGCGACAGCGCTAATTAATTTAAAAAACGCTATAACAATGTTTACGTCAATTATTAAATCTATGCTTCACACGGGATTTTAAACGCCTCGTTTTCGACGTTATCAAATTTGTTAATGTCGTAATAAACGTGTTGTCATGGTGACATATATCCGTCTCCGTTTCGTTCTCTCGAATGTTTTCCTTCGTAGATTTCGGCGCTTGATATTTATTTAGAGTGCGTTTTCGATAGTTATTGACAGTGTAGATAGTTCTTTGAAGTTTTCGGACAGTTTACGAATCTTCCAGTTTGCTAAGTTGACCGTTAAAGTTAATATAGCTATAATTGGTAGGTTTAGAGAAAGAAATTCATCGTTAGCCGATTCTCTTATCTCTTCGACTCTTGCGAGTGGATTATCGCACTGTATTCTTATTAATCGCCTAGTTAGCTAAGTTTGTCGTTACGGTTGATTATAGCTGTTTATTGAAAGTTTTAGAGAGAGTAGTTCGTCGTTAGGTGATTCTCTTCTCTCTTCGACTCTTGCGAGTGGATTATCGCACAGTAATCCGTTGGATTTACTCGTTTTCGTCGTCTTAGACAACTTTTACGAAAAACGATGTTACGTAAGTTTCGGGGTTCGTTAGGGCATCCGTCTACACGGGTATCGCCACGTGGTGAGGCAGAGGGGACTGCTGGACAGCAAAGTTTAGTTGCCACAGATGGCAGCGTAGAAAAAGCGTGCTGTCTCAATTTCTTCGGGCGTCGCTTTCGTCGAAAGCCTGCGCCATCTGGAAGTGATGAAGGACGAACGAGCGAGGGTGACTCCAAAAGACAGGATGGCAACGTCCAGCAAGTGTCGACGACCGACTCGGATGAGCAAACGACTGACCCGGTCGAACCAATGCTCGTCTCTATCCTGAAGTATCCAGTAAAGGCATCGCAGGCAAAGGAAGATCTTACACACAACGAGCTCAGCTCACTAGACGAACGTAGTCTTCACCTTTCGGATGACTTTGACGCTAGTGCTGCCTATGCGGTGCGAAATGAACTGGAGATTGTGACGAGAGGTGACGAAAAGAAGGAAGATGAGAAGCAGGAAGATGAGAAGAAGGAAGATGAGAAGAAGGAAGATAAGAAGAAGGAAGATGAGAAGAAGGAAGATGAGAAGAAGGAAGATGAGAAGAAGGAAGATGAGAAGAAGGAAGATGAGAAGAAGGAAGATGAGAAGAAGGAAGATGAGAAGCAAGGGCGTCGACACAGTGAGTCAGCGACCTCTACTGTCAGCTTGAAAAGGACGACAACAAGCATGGATTTGTCAGTGGCTGACGGGATATCAGCAGAAAAAGAGAAAAAGGCAGATGAGAAGAAGGAAGATGAGAAGCAAGGGCGTCGATACAGTGCGTCAGCGACCTCTACGGTCAATTTAATGCGGACGAAAAAGATCATGAATTTGTCACTGGATGTCGCAATAACAGTGGAGAAAGAGAAGAAGGAAGAATGTCAACATGGTGCATCATCGACCAGCACCTATTCTTTGAGGCGGGCATCAAAGGTGCTGAATCTAGCTTTCAATTATGAAAAGTCAGCAGAGAATAAAGAAGACGAAAATGAAGGGCGTCCGCTCAGCGCACCGGCAAGCTGTGCGTCGACTTTGAGGAGGACACAGGCCATGCTGGATCTCGCGTTTGACATTGATCAAGACGAGGATGATGACGAGCTTGGGGAGCGAATACCAAGAACATGTACACGGATCTCGTGGGACAGTAAAGACCATGTGCGATACATTGAACCACTACCAGACGAGCCTAGTAGAGATTCGGCCAACAATCGTACTATAGCACTGCAGCAAGCCCAGCCAACGACTCCCAGACGAGAGACTCCATCTCTTCTCGCCTACCTCTGCAGCTGCTTCTGGGTTCAACGCAATCCTAAAGAGAGTCGCGCCGGAAAGTAAGTCAGGAGAAACAATAGAAGTTTCTAAAAGTCCTGATAAAAAGCCATCTGTTGTACAACAGTCGTCGATTCGCCAAAGAACAGGTCGACTGCTCTGTGTATCAGCTACACTATCCAAAGAAACTGTTCGCCGGACCTCGTATACCCACTTTGCACAGCCTCTGAGTCACTGTGCACACTACTCCACGCACAGATGACTTCTTCCGGTCGAAACGTACACTCCAATTCCAGTGGAACGTACACTCCGACTCCAGTGGAAACGTACACTCCGACTCCAGTGGAAACGTACACTCCGACTCCAGTGGAAACGTACACTACGACCAATCACATGTACACCTCACCCACTTCTATTCTTAGGGATGTGAGTATCAAAGAACCAAACATATACAGCTTACAAATATACATATATAGAAAACAAAACAACAACAAAACCGTATAATAAATATAAGTAAAAATTAAAAACCAGTGGTAATTATGCAACTGGTACATTTTTATTTCTATTTATTATTATTATTATTACTATGTTTACTATTATACTTTTCTGTATATCTGCAGGTATTATTACACTGAATGTTATATTATAGGATTAAAAACCAAATAATTCACCCCGTCATATATATGTCCAACTCCATATAATTCCCCCTGACATATACATATATATCCGCAATTCCATATAATTCCCTTTGTCATTTACATATGTATCCCCAATTCCATATAATGCCCTCTGTCATTTACATATGTATCCCCAATTCCATATAATTCTCTCAGTCATATACATATGTATCCCCAATTCCATATAAATCTCTCTGTCATTTACATATGTATCCCCAATTCCAAATATATCCCTCTGTCATTTACACATATGTTTCCCAAATTCCATATAATTCCCTCTGTCATTTACATATGTATCCCCAATTCCATAAAATTCCCTCTGTCATTTACATATGTATCCCCAATTCCATATATATCCCTCTGTCATTTACATATGTATCCCCAATTCCATATAATTCCCTCTGTCATTTACATATGTATCCCCAATTCCATATAATTCTCTCTGTCATTTACATATGTATCCCCAATTCCATATAATGCCCTCTGTCATTTACATGTGTATCCCCAATTTCATATATATCCCTCTGTCATTTACATATGTATCCCCAATTCCATAAAATTCCCTCTGTCATTTACACATATGTTTCCCAAATTCCATATAATTCCCTCTGTCATTTACACATATGTTTCCCAAATTCCATATAATTCCCTCTGTCATTTACACATATGTATCCCCAATTCCATAAAATTCCCTCTGTCATACACATATGTATCCCCAATTCCATATATATCCCTCTGTCATTTACATATGTATCCCCAATTCCATATAATTCCCTCTTTCATTTACATATTTATCCCCAATTCCATATAATTCCCTCTGTCATTTACATATGTATCCCCAATTCCATATATATCCCTCTGTCATTTACATATGTATCCCCAATTCCATATAATGCCCTCTGTCATTTACATATGTATCCCCAATTCCATATAATTCTCTCTGTCATTTACATATGTATCCCCAATTCCATATAATTCCCTCTGTCATACACATATGTATCCCCAATTCCAAATATATCCCTCTGTCATTTACATATGTATCCCCAATTCCATATAATGCCCTCTGTCATTTACATATGTATCCCCAATTCCATATAATTCTCTCTGTCATTTACATATGTATCCCCAATTCCATATAATTCCCTCTGTCATTTACATATGTATCCCCAATTCCATACAATTTCCTCTGTCATACACATATGTATCCCCAATTCCATATATATCCCTCTGTCATTTACATATGTATTCCCAATTCCATATAATTCCCTCTTTCATTTACATATTTATCCCCAATTCCATATAATTCCCTCTGTCATTTACATATGTATCCCCAATTCCATATATATCCCTCTGTCATTTACATATGTATCCCCAATTCCATATAATGCCCTCTGTCATTTACATATGTATCCCCAATTCCATATAATTCTCTCTGTCATTTACATATGTATCCCCAATTCCATATAATTCCCTCTGTCATACACATATGTATCCCCAATTCCAAATATATCCCTCTGTCATTTACATATGTATCCCCAATTCCATATATATCCCTCTGTCATTTACATATGTATCCCCAATTCCATATAATTCTCTCTGTCATTTACATATGTATCCCCAATTCCATATAATTCCCTCTGTCATTTACATATGTATCCCCAATTCCATACAATTTCCTCTGTCATACACATATGTATCCCCAATTCCATACAATTTCCTCTGTCATTTATATATGTATCCCCAATTCCATACAACTTCCTCTGTCATACACATATGTATCCCCAATTCCATATATATCCCTCTGTCATTTACATATGTATTCCCAATTCCATATAATGCCCTCTGTCATTTACATATATATCCCCACTTCCATATATATCCCTCTGTCATTTACACATATGTTTCCCCAATTCCATATAATTCCCTCTGTCATTTACATATGTATCCCAAATTCCATACAATTTCCTCTGTCATACACATATGTATCCCCAATTCCTTACAATTTCCTCTGTCATACACATATGTATCCCCAATTCCATACAATTTCCTCTGTCATACACATATGTTTCCCCAATTCCATACAATTTCCTCTGTCATACACATATGTATCCCCAATTCCATACAATTTCCTCTGTCATACACATATGTATCCCCTATTCCATATAATTCCCCGCTGTCATTTACATATGTATTCCCAATTCCATATAATGCCCTCTGTCATTTACATATATATCCCCACTTCCATATATATCCCTCTGTCATTTACACATATGTTTCCCCAATTCCATATAATTCCCTCTGTCATTTACATATGTATCCCAAATTCCATACAATTTCCTCTGTCATACACATATGTATCCCCAATTCCATACAATTTCCTCTGTCATACACATATGTTTCCCCAATTCCATACAATTTCCTCTGTCATACACATATGTATCCCCAATTCCATACAATTTCCTCTGTCATACACATATGTATCCCCTATTCCATATAATTCCCCGCTGTCATACACATATGTATCCCCAATTCCATGGAGATCATCCTTGCACACTGTTACAGCGCATGTAATTGTAATTATAACTAGATTAAGTTTACTGACGTCACAATGTTCTAGATATAATCTTAGCATCATAACAAGTTATTTTACAATAAAGAAATAATTCCCAAAGTCATATATATCCCCAGCTCCATATAGTTTAATCTTTGCAAGCCCTTGCAATATCTAACATTTTTGTAGTGAGACTCAAGTTCACAGACGTCACAATGTTCTAGGCTGATTTATTAATTTTTTAGCATCATAATAATTATATAGGTTTACATTAAAGAAATCATTCCCCCAGTCATATATATATATATATATATATATATCCCCAGTTCCATGTAGATCATCTTTGCATACTGATGTAGCATGTAATTGAAGTCATAACTCGACTCAAGTTCTACGATGATGAAAGATAGAAATCACAATGTTCTAAATATTTTTTAATTCTTAGGTAGCATCATGATACATAGTTTAACAAAGAAGAAATAATTCCCTCTGTCTAATATAATCCCCAGTTCCATACAGTTTCATCCATGCAAGCTGTTGCAGTGTGTAATTGTAATTAGACTCAAATTCACTGACATCAAACAGTAACTGCTGCTCCTAGAATTACTATAGAATAAACAATGAGCATTTAGTTTAATAATTTATTGTACACGAACTCAAAATAATATAATCAGATACCAGCTGTAACATTCCAATAAGACAAAATGAAGGTGTAAGCTGCCTGAAAACATTGAGGCAGCTACCAAACACACTAAAACACCTACCCACAAACACTACAAAAGCTTAGGCTGATATCGGCCGCAAAACACTAAAAATGTCTATCAACAAACACTACAAATACACACCACACTACGAAACCTACACTGCAGCCGATATCAACCGCCAATGACGCTGAAATATCTCCAAAAAAAACACTACGAAAGCTACACTGAGTCCGATATCTACCGCCAATGACGCTGGAATATCTACCCACAAACACTACGAAAACTACACTGAAGCCTATATCTACCGCCAAAGACACCGGAATATCTACCCACAAACACTACGAAAGCTACACTGAGGCTGATTTCTACCTCCAAATGCGCTGAAATATCTACCCACAAACACTACGAAAGCTACACTGAAGCCTATATCTACCGCCAAAGACACTGGAATATCGACCCACAAACACTACGAAAGCTACACTTGCTGAGGCCGATATCTACCGCCAAAGACACTGGAATATCTACCCACAAACACTACGAAAGCTACACTGAAGCCAATATCTACCACGAAAGACATTGGAATATCTACCCACAAACACTACGAAATTATGCACTGAAGCCGATATCTACCGCCAAAGACACTGGAATATCTACCCACAAACACTACGAAAGCTACACTGAGGCCTTGAGAAGCCACTGGAGTGGGTCAACAACATTCAACTCAGCAACATTCAAAGTAAGCTGACAAGGTCGTTTCTACAGCCTCATTACCATTAAATGCAGTTGTGTGATTGTGTGATTGGTGGTTTTGTTTGCACATGCACTGTTGCATGTTTTTCATTATTTTGTTCATAATTGGGTTCAATATCAGCCTACTTTGTTAACACGGCTATTTGGTAGTAGCAGTGGAGTTCTATATATATATATATATATATATATATATAATATAATATATATATATAATATATATATATATTATATATATATATTATATATGTATATAATATATATTATATATATATAATATATATATATATATATTTCCTGTGGACTTAAATACTGACACCATAATACGTAGCTACCTAAAAATGTAAGGGTGGTTTGTGTTTGTTTGAGTTAAATAATGCATATTGATTGATTGATTGATTGATGTTTGATGGGATCAATGGATTAATGCCTTTAGCAGAACCTTACATTCCTTTAGCTTAACCTGTTGTCGCTATAACTCATGATCATCTTAATTATACATGTGTTCATGTTATGTGTAAAATAACGAATTGAATTGAATGATTTTTTGCAATCAATTGATGCTGAGTACATATAATGATATTTGTGACAATTATAATCATTCATTTTTGGTTTATCTACACTTTGATAATTCCCGTTGATCTCCATGTTAGCTTATACTTTCTCCTTTGACTTTCTATCAGGGAGAGCAGGGCAGGCCCCTTCAAAATTGTAGGCCAATGCCAGCTGACCCATCTGGCCCCCTCTTGTGTGGCCTGCTTATGATATAAAACACTAGTGATCTGATTAGATCAATTCAATTAAACTTATCAGGTTCACTTATAAAAAATTAACCAGATAAGCTAATGCCAATGGCTGGCTATTACATGTTTTCAAATCCAGACTTCAATTTCTTATCGCATTTTCATCATGTTATAACCCTAGTTTCATCCACAAAATGGTGATGAAATTTCTTTAATTCAGTTTTATGCATAAGTGTATAATTGATCTAGCTGAGTTGAAATTGATGACTTGTTTGTTTACAACAAAATTCTGAAATAGTGTAACTGAACAAGTGTATAATTAACTTCACTGAACAATGATTAGTGTATAATTATTGTTTAATCATTACAATAATCTGGTGTCTAGCAAAATGATTGGTTCCTTTATTTACTACTATGCAACTGCTGACTATTGTTAATATAATCAATAGTAAGATTTCATATATCTGTTGTGTTCGAATATAAACTGACCTAGTGACATGATCTGACTTGGTGAACAATAAAGGTGCTTTGATTTATTCATTTTCATTGTAGGTGGCACTCCTAAGCCATGGTTAACACCTGAGAGACCATTGCATCAGTGCATCGATTAAGCTGAAATCTTTGTCAACTTTTCCATTGCGAGTTTCCTGTCTACGAAATAACACTCGAGGCCAACAACAACACCTACCTTGAAATATTTCTATACGAAGGAGATCTTGGGACCAGCAACAACAATTGCTCAAGAATCCTTAGATACAAAGGCGACCTTGGAGCCAGCAGCAACATTTGCTCAAGAATCCTTAGATACACAGGTGACCTTGGAGTCAACAACAGCACTTGCCCAGGAATTCTTCGATACAAGGGCTATCTTTAGCCAATAACAACATTTGCTCAGGAATCCTTCTATACAAGAGTGATCTTGGGCCAACAACAGCATTGCTGATATGAGGGTGATATAGGGGCCAACAACAACGGTTGCTCAGAAGTCCTTCGAAACGAGGGTAATATCGGGGCCAACAACAACATTTGCTCAGGAATCCTTTGATACGAGGGCGATCTTGGGTCCAACAACAACGTTTTCTCAGGAATTCTTCGATACGAGAGCGATCTTGGGTCCAACAACAACATTTGCTCCGAATCCTTCGATACGAGGGCGATCTTAGGTCCAATAGCAACATTTGCTCGGTAATTCTTTGAAGCAAGGGTGATGTGGTCATTCTGTACATTGCTGCTTTGTTGGTGATCAGTCCAGAGCTGAGCAATATGCCCAGTTAAGTGCGTTTTATCAGTTCTCTATTGTCACTCACAACCGAGCGTAAGACTCATCGGTTTCAGCTTGTTTACTGAGATTTGTACTCTCCTCTACTTCAGCTCTGGTTTAGCTTTAGCTGTCTTATGGGACTTCGACGTGTGTTTTATGAAGAATTGAGAAGATCAGCTTAATTTACAACAAGTGAAGAAATATTGGAAGAAAAAATAGTGGAGAAGAAAAACCTCTGATGAAAACAATGAGAGAGAGACAAAAGTTGTGGATTGAGCACACACTGAGTGGAGACTCGTCACTAAGAACGGTCAGCAAAGTATAAATGGATGGGAGAGGAGCAAGGAAGAGGATGACCACGATTGGATGATGACAGATGGATATGGAAAACCCAAAGAAGAAGTCCAACAGTGAGAGGAAAGGCAATGTCAGACATTTGTTTACAGTTTCAAGATATATATATATATATATATATATTATATTTAGTTTATTTGGTATATCAAAATATTTACTTACTTGTTATTAATTCTAGCTACTTTTATTGTCTGCTGTCGCTCATGTTAGCACTTCTGTGCTTTTGTCAGATTGTTTTCTTTCAAAATAAACGAATATCATAATTACAATTATGTTTAACGCTATTTCGTGTCATATAAATTGATGATGACGACGATGATGACGATGATGATTACTTATGGAACAGGATTAGCGTCTCTAAGAATAGTCCTAAGCAGTGTTGGGCATGGGACCAAAACCTTGAGAAAACAGTTTTACCAGCCAGTCTGAACTTTTGCAGGTTCAGCCTAATTGGCTTCGGCCTGAGAATATCACACTATAAATTTCTTACAGTATATGATAGGTAAATACTTTAAGACATCTGAACAAGTAGATTAACGTTCTATTTGAATGGTGTAGGCCCTCTTATACTCAGAATTGTAGGTCAACAGGATTAGCAAATATTGAAATAGCTGGTTCCATAACAAAATCACTTTTTGCCCATAGTAACATGTATATACAGATAGTCAGCACGTCATAAATCGATAACTATCGCATAGGGAAGCATCCGGTGTCACAAATAAATCGAAAATAACCGACAAATATCAAAGAAATTGCTCCGATACGACAAACGACCAAGAACGCTAACCTAAGACGGAGACCAATCCCAAGATCGACGCATTCGAGACCAAGACCGATGGTCCGAGACCAAGACCAACACCGATGCATTCGAGACCAAGACCAAGACCACAGTTTCCCGGTCTCGAGACCGTCTCGAGACCAAGACCACGGTCTCGAGACCACATCCCTGGTCCTAAGACTGAAATGAAACCTTTCTGAGAACAGCAGTGAGAAGCCCCTTAAGCAGAATGAGCTGTCCAGCGACAGCCCATTCGAAGTCGATTTCCCGACAACACGCATCTAACCATGCACAGATCTCGAAGAGCGCAGAGAGTAGCAACTGGATTGCGATTAGCAGAACTCAACAAATGTAAAAGATAGGTGTGTAGTGTTATTGACTGGTAGCATTTCACCCAACGCTTACTAATTTTTTATAGTGTGAGGCAGATGACATAGGCCTAGGCCAATTTGGTAATTATTGTTCGATTTCAATTATCTTGAATTCGTTTCGAATTGATTGAAATGCAAGTCCGGACAATTCTATGACTAATCCACAACGACAATTTATAATAGCATTGTCGGTGTTTGTACCAGTTATTTTCAAAATTTGATTCACTTTGCTGAACGGCAACGGAGGACTCGCGGACTGATACCTACATCGGCACCAGTCCGTGGACCACAGATTCTAGTCGTGTTTTATTGATTCATTTTTGACCAAGTGCATGGGATTGCTAGTTCCTGCGAATTCTTTTATTAAGCTCTATAGATATTTAGGTTACGATTACGCCAATGGGAAAACCTGCACATTTATATTTTGTGGAACGCTGTTACTAGCCAGCCCACAGATGTCGCCACACATCAAATTAAAACCAGATCTTCAGTTTTGTATACGACTTTCATTCGTCCATGTTTAATTATTCCTTGCGCGTGCACATCCCAAGCATTTCCTTTCTCACACAAGAAGTCGAGAACGTAAGTGTTGTGTTCAAGTTATGTGGTTTTAATCTGATTAATCTGTAAACCTTTTGACCAAGATTAATGCCAAACAGTATCTTTTTGCACCAGTCAACTATATTTTCACCGAAAATGCGAAAAATTGTGGAGAATTTTAATATTTCCGCTATGTTTGAGTGGTCATAGTAATGTGCTGAGAAGTTCGCGAATCGTGTCTAAAGGGCATGCGTGCAAAGTTCTATGATACAAATTTAGTATATGATTTTATGTGTAATTACATATTTGTTGTGAACTGTTAATTTAAAATTTTAATTTAAAAAATTTCGCTATGATTTAAGAGTTCCGTAAATAGTGAAATATGTTTCGAAGGCGTGTTGCTAATGATATTGTTGTGTCGGTGGTGCGGCTAATGAAAAAATAATGGGTCAAATCCAACAATTTTATGATTTTGTAAATACTAGTAACTTAAAAAATTGGGCAAATTAAGCATGATTGTAGCCAATTTTCAATTTGGCCAAATGGGAAGTACAGATGTCGTTATTTTGTGATGGTTTATTAAGTTGCTCGTTACATCTTTCGTCTGCAGTATCGGGGTGGGTATACATATCGGACGTCACGAGAGTTGGTTAAGGTCAGGATTGTTAGTGTCATCACAGATGGCTAAGATATGCAGTATGACTCCCTCCCGGAAACCTAAGCATCCTGATACTGTACTTTTGCCATCTGTGTCTGGTGTTTTAGAATTCTGTAAGGCAGGTTGTTGTTCACTGTTGACATCTCTCTCTGGAACAGTTCTTGGTAATTCTATAAAATGTCATCATTGTTGCTGTAAATGCTTGAAAGAGACTTTGTTCTTTTTGTAGCACAAATGGCGGACGCAGCACCAGCCGGTGGTCGAGGAGGATTTCGCGGTGGCTTTGGCTCTGGCGAGCGAGGCCGGGGACGTGGGAGAGGAAGGGGACGTGGAAGAGGAAGAGGCCGTGGACCAAGAGGTGGCAAGGAAGGGGACAAAGAATGGGTTCCAGTGACCAAGCTTGGTCGTCTGGTGAAAGACCAAAAGATCAAGACCATTGAAGAGATCTACTTGTTTTCTTTGCCCATCAAGGTAACATTGTTAATTTTCAATTAGTTTCTTAAGCATTTGATTTTATTGTAATGATTCTTGTCGTCCATTTTTGGTCGTAACATGAGATATTTGCTCTGGTTTCAGTTATGAAAGTAAAGCTGTATTGTACTTTAATATTAATCAGCTCGAAGCATTATTGTTTTTGAGGCTTTGTTCACACTGATGGAAAAAATTTGTTATAGTTTTATTGTTACCAGATCCTTAACCAACCAGCGTTCCTTTGGACTGGTTGAAATTATTTTGGCCTAATCTTTATTTCTAGCTAATGTTCAGGTTGTTGCAATATTAGTTAGCACATGCTGAACTTTTTTATTGTTGTCTTTAGGAGGCTGAGATTATCGATTACTTCCTTGGTACAACCTTGAAGGATGAAGTGTTGAAGATCATGCCGGTCCAGAAGCAGACTCGTGCTGGACAAAGAACTAGGTTCAAGGTGGGTTTTGACTATGCAGAAAACTTAGTTTATGTGGCTTGCCACTCTCCATATAGCATGATTTAACAATACCATGACCTGTGGTAATAAATAAGCTAAAACTCATGGTAGATTTATGTATCAGAAGTAAACATTTTCACTAGAAATAACTGTTCTCATAATTGGCATAATCAGCCAATTGTGATATTGACACAGCTCTAAAAATCTGAAATTGGTATTATCTCTGATCCTGAGTCACTGAAGCTGGGTTGCAATATTGGTGTTGTGTGATTGAACTATTTTATTTGAATGGCCAGTAGGGATGGTGCATTTATGAATGCCTAAAGACTTGCAATGCTCTACTATTTCATCCAAGAAATGGCACCATTTCAGTTATCTTTTCAACGATTCAAACTCGTGGCATCCAGAGATTAGAAACTAGACATTTGTGGGTTGTGGTGTTGATCCTTGCATGCAGGTCCTGTATGATGCGACCTGTCCAGAGTTTTCTGTCCAGGAATAGAATAGTCTCAAAGCTTGTTAATTTCCTTTTGCATGATCTGCTCCAGAGACTGATCTGTAAACATTACACTGTATTCCAACTCCAGTTCACTAGTACTGAACATTGTCTTGTTCTGAAACAGCTGATATTCCATCCCCTAAATGTGCATTATAGTTGTGCTTGCTGATTTTTAGGCTTTTGTCGCCATTGGAGACTTCAACGGACATGTTGGTCTTGGTGTGAAATGTTCCAAGGAAGTAGCAACAGCCATTCGTGGTGCTATCACTTTGGCCAAGCTGTCCATTGTTCCAGTGAGGAGAGGTTACTGGGGTAACAAGATCGGTAAGCCACACACTGTGCCATGCAAGGTGACTGGACGATGTGGCAGTGTCCTTGTGCGTCTGATTCCTGCACCCAGAGGAACGGGAATCGTCAGTGCGCCAGTTCCCAAGAAGCTTCTTCACATGGCGGGCATCGACGACTGTTACACCTCAGCCAGTGGACAGACGGCCACCCTTGGCAATTTTGGTAAGGACTGTAGTCTAAATGCTCGATTGTTCAAACCTGAAGACCTTTCAAATTTTTAATTCAGGTCAGACATCTACCGTGAAGAGCAATTCACTTCTGGCAAGCTCTTTGTAGATATAAATAGACTACCACATGCAGAAGTTCTATAGGCAGTTCATTATGATTTTTAAGTATTTTGCTAATAAGGGTGAAGTTTGACTTTTGGTGTAGATAGTGGACTGGTTTGAGAAATAGGATTGAGCTTGTGTTGCTTGTAGTTTACACACAGATTGATAATTGTTGGATGAATGTAGAATTAATGAAGATTAATTTTAAAACTGAAACTGTTTTGACTACAATTCACTGATTATAATTTTGTAGCAGTCGTTTGGACTTAGACAACTGAAGCAGATTCAATGGATATGAAATGGCTTATAAAGTTTAAAAATGTTCCTAAGATTTTGAGTGCAGCAGGAGCAGTCTGTTTTGTGAATATAAGTTGTTGAATTTATTTTAATCGAGGAAATGGCTTCTTGTTTGTGTTTTACAGCTATGGCCACTTACCATGCAATTGCCAACACCTACTGTTACCTGACTCCAGATCTGTGGAAGGAGACCGTATTTGTCAAGTCACCTTACCAGGAGCATACCGACTACTTGATGAAGTATCCACTGCGTGCCCGTGCTGAGCAGCGCTTTGAGCAGAAGGCATTCTAGTGAAAGGCTCCACAAGTTGAGACTAGATAACAGAATATGACAACTTATATCTGGATGAGAACTACAGTTAAAGTAGTCAAGAAATAAAATATGATCATTATATTGATGTTTAGTGTGTTTTTTCATTTGTAGTAGAGTAATTTCAGCTAGTCCTGATAGGAAGCCACTTCAATTCAGTATTCGTTTAATCACAATCAAGCTGACGAACCACGTATTATTTCACAAAGTTAAATTACAGAGTTATCTTGACATTGTGAACCGAAAGGCCTAAAGCAGGCTTGAGAAATAGGGAAGATTGTCCCCATCTGTATGCCTCACTTTATCAGACTCTTGACCAGGTGTCCACTGGACACTATGGAATACTTTTGGAATTTTCTTAATGATATGGAATGTGTTCAGATATATTTAGTGCATATTTTGACAGGGTTTCTAAGTGCAAGAGATTAAGATATGCCTCTTAGTGTGTATTGCATTGGTATAAAAGGTCAAGTGATATGGTCTTTACCACTGCTGGGAAGAAGTATGATCTGGTGCTCTTGTAAGGAACTCCTAAGCTTGCAGTTACCCTTGATGTGAGCTAAGACCCCTTTATCTATGTAGCATTGATAATAGAACAATTTCTTGAAAAAATAGCAAACAATTCAGCCTATGGTGCCGTGCCTTTGTACAACGTTGAACATTGTGCAGCCTCTTAATCTGGTTTCTCATTGAAGAGGTATTCACTGGTGCAGACTAGTTCTCTGTAGATGAAAGTAGCATTGATAGTAGTTAATTTCATTGAAAAGTAACAAACAAGATGGCCTATGGCGTTTTCTTTGTGAAGAACTTTTGTTCGTATGCATTGCATGAAATTTCTGTCTGCAATGAGTGAAAATGTGGAACATAGCAACTCAAGACAACCTTCTGAAATGCTTCCAAGTGTGGGACCATCCTCTGTAATGGGCTCTGTTGTTCAACACAACTTGGAAGGTCTTGCTAAAAGTCTAGGAGTCACAGAACGTTCTTGCTACTGTTTCTGGCAAAAATGAAGCTCCAGACTTTATATCGACCTGAACATGCAGACATTTGGCACATTGTCAAATTCATTCTAGTGTTGTCACATGGTGATGGAGATGACTAGAGTGAATGGTGACATGCTGGTAGAAAAACTTCCTTAGATTCTCAGCAAACGGTTTTTGATTCATCAACCATGCTGGTAGTGTCATGGAACATTATGGAAGTTGCTACTGACGAATGAATATTACAAGAAATACATGGTCCCACACCTTGATATGGAGAAGCACTAACTGCAAGTAGACAAAAGATCATACAAAATCTGCTTTGCAGCAATAATATAAAAATGTTCGTATATTGACTAAAAAAAGGACTACATTGTTTGACAAGAAATTCTAGACATAAAAGTGAGGTTACATAGTTAGGTTATTAGTGTAAACAAGACTGTATAGACTTGGATGCATAATTGAATTAGGGACCAAAAGCCCCTAGCACCAAAATTCTTTTTTTCTCTGGAAGTAGTTGAAAGGCATGCGGTCTGTGACTTCTAGAAACGTTTTCAACTATAGGTGCATCACAGCACATTTCTGACTTGCTGGCGTTTAAATAAGAAAATGTGTGCTCTCAATAAGTAATCGTTATCAGAGGTAAACAAAACTATTATGGCAAGAACCCAATGCCAGGCACATTTCCCTGAGTGTTGACCCAGAGAAGTTCAAGGTAGGCAAAACACTAGGCTGAGAACTATTGGAGCACTGCAAAACTAAATGCTGGCATAATTTTCTTAAGTATTGGAAGGAGTTATTACTGTTTTGATAAATATCATTCACAAGCTGACTTGGCAACTTACTGAAAAATAGTCTCGAACTGTAGGAGTTATTACTGTTTTGATAAATATCATTCACAAGCTGACTTGGCAACTTACTGAAAAATAGTCTCGAACTGTAGGACAAAGGATGGTACGTGGAGTGACTTAATTTTTGGTACATTGAGTTGTACTTTAAAAAAAATGAACTTGATATCTTGGTCTTTCTGTCTCATTTCTTACAGTTTATTAACAATTTTTTTCTTCAAGTCATAAACTCAAATTTGATAACATATTAACAGTTTTAAAACTTAAATAAAATAATTAAGATAACAAAACAAGATAACACAAAATTAATATGCAACTTTGAAGATGTAGAAATGTTAAAAAGTCAAACTAACATAGAACAAGTTCACTGCTGATAAGTAAGTTTTATATCAAGATTTGAATAGACTCTGCAGAGCATCTCAAGGACATAGTTTTCGATGAAATCCACCTGATGAGCAGGACAGTAATCGTCACAGCTGGACCTAGATGACACAAATGACAACAGATGAATAATAATCTTGGAAACGGTTTCCACTGCGGTGTATTTCTCAACTAGGGCTATTTTTGGAGGAGGGGCAGAGGAAACCAGCTGGTGGTTGTGGGATGGCATAGAATCACGTGGAATAGGATGTTTTCAAAAGGCCAGTCTTAACTTGTGAATCAGTATTATAAATTTGAAAAATCTGTCAGATATTTTGCCTCTGCATTCGTGACGTTCACAAAAAGCACTGCATCAATCCCTAGATGCCAGCTTCAAGCAATTTTTTTATTTTTTTAAACAATTGAAATAATGTGTTATTATCTCAGAGTAGGTTTCATGAAGGGGCGCTATATAAATTTCCTGAGTTAATTATTAGAAATCGTTGTAATTACAATTTTACTATGTAAAAGTAACTCTCCGTACTTGAGCTGACACCTATGATCCGACACTTTTAGGCATGCTTATAGAAGCTTGCCACTTACAATACTGTATAAATTGTCACAATGAGTTATAGAATAATGTGTTATTCTTGTAATCAATCTCATCTGTGAACTGGCTATACCAGTCAACATGACTTCAGTCGTGTAAAGAACCTGCCTGGCAATGGTGATGACTGCTGGTGTTGGGAGGTTGTGTAACATTGCTTCTACTCCATTGATCATATTGCGTATTTCTTCCTTCTGTGTTATATGATGAGGTAGTTCGCAGTCGTCAATCCCTGTACCAATTTCATGAAGCCACTCGAAATCAACGCCTTCTGGTGATGCTTGAGTATTCCCGAGATCAGCCAGCAATTCCTTCAGCCATTGGTCTCTGTGCCATCAAACATTTCACTAAATTCATATAAGCATCACACCAAATCATTCAACACAGCATACCATGTCTTCATAAAAATGCTGGCTAAAGTCATGTATTGTTCAAAAGACAACAATACTTGATTGTTCAGAATACAAGGGCTTGCCCATGCCGTGATGAAGTATGGCAAATATGACCTACTTTGTTCCCCTCTTACCAATGTCTGCATGTGGGTGGCCACCCTTCCTTCCTCTTCCTCACAAACATCCTTAACTCTTTAACGACCAGCGTTATTGACTATGCCTTACACTTTAGTACATGCTGGTCGTTAAAGTGTTAATGACCAAGTTTAATCTTGTCTGGGCTTACACACGTTCGACATGCTGCAAGTTGCTGCATACAAACTCAGAATCCACTAATTTTACAAATGCACAGCATTTCTATTACAGAAACTGCTTCTTCAAAGTCACTGAAACTATCTAGTAACCTTTGTGAATCTCCTAGTTCCATTGTTTCCTTGTTCTGTGCTGCTTTCATGACTTTCTCAAGGTAGGATATCTGTTCTTGTCGCATTGCCACACAAGCAGAAATACTCTAGAACAATATGTTCAGAGAATATTTAAACAAAGCATCAAAGATGGGCACGATTAGTTGCATTGTTTGTCAAGGTGATTAGCTAAATTGCTTATCAATCAGAATTAGCCATTTCTTTTAATGTAATGCAATGGAGCACTTATAGTGCCACTCGATATGAGAGGCGCTCACAACTCAACACATAGCTAAACGGAGAACAGTAAAGTCTTCAGGCGCCTCCAGAAGGCAGCAGGGGGAAGAGATAGAGCAGCTCCTCCCAAAGGGGAAGGCTGTTCCAGATGGTGGGACCCACGTAGGCAAAACTCCTATATAGTTAATCAATTGGAACTAGAATTCTCTGCAAAGCAGTCAAGGTGCTGTAGGCCTATAAAATGATGTAGATTGGTGTGGAAGGGTATTAGAACATTTACTTTTAATCAGGTTCAGGAAACATACAGGAACACAATAAAAACCATAAAGACTCCAATTACTAAAAAATAGTACTGCACCCGAAGACAGCAATACTACAGAATAAAAAACCAACTGCATTACTTTTACAGTGACAGGAATTGAGGAAATGAATTACAGGAGTTCATTAACCAACACTGTGTACAATTAGAGCTTAGATTGAAAATCACTAAAATACACAAATACTTTAGAGCCTCAAGCTGATACCTTTTCCCAGGAACACAGTAACCTGATTAACTTCTCTGTAATATCACATTTAAAGGAGACACACATCTAAGATTATTGTTTCGTTATATCCCACAATCTGCAATGGTTCATACCTCATCTGAACTGTCAATTGGTGATGTGTACTCGTAGAGGGCTCTGAACAGGTCCTGCTGATTGGGGGTTAGCATTGCCCGCAGCGGATCGGTAGTAGAGAAGAAGTCCAAATCAATATCCAATATGAAGCGATCTGATCGAGTCTGCACAATTTTTTCAACCTCAGTAGAAATTGAGTTCTGGCAGCTCTTTTCATTTGCCTCTGAATAGGTTTTATTAATCTGATGACTAGCCTCATTCATCTTATCAGCAGAGTCAACCAAGTCTTTGGAACATTCTGGAATAGCTGTGGATGTGGTTGCAATCAGAGAACTTTCACAGCAGGACTTGCCGCCTATATTGTGTTTATGACTAGATTTGGCATCACCTGTATCAGCTTGGTAATGGAATTCAGAGTCTGGGCAACTGGCTTGGGTAGATGAAGGCAGCCAATCTCCACTCTCCGTTGCAGCAACTTCCTTGAAGGTTGGAAGCACATGGAGGTTCAGTGGTTTGCAGTCCGCCATTTCCTGTTCTGGCGCAAATGACAGTTCGCTCAGAAAGTAGTTGCTTTTAGAGCTCACTCTAAAAATATGAAAAAAACTAAACCACTCTAATGACATTTTAAAGACACCAGAACCATTTTATAATGAAAAACTGTTTGAAAGAATAAAAATAAACATGGTAACAGGTTTTTCAATCAATCTTCTATTTACCATGAAAACTTTTCAGTACTGAAAAACGATCAGTCATAGCTTCACATTTTTCACTGGAAAAAATATTTATGGGTAAGTGGGTCAGATTTGGCATGACACACGAGAAGACCCATTTCAATACATTATTGAGTTCAAAGACAGTGACTGCTAGCACTCTACAAGTCCTCCTGTGCCAATGAGACACAAATTTCAAATCAAGATATCAATCATAGTCTATAGTAATAGTGACAACACAAACTAAAAGTCCTTACACTTGTAATGTTTAGAATATGGTTCATTTCAAAATAATCAACAAACTCAGTCTATCATAGGTATATACCTTATCCAACAACAACAAATTCTGATCTACCTAACAGCACAAAATTAGTTTAACAAGTACAGATGTAATTTCGACGAATTTGAGACTAAGAATTATACCGAATCTCTCCTGAAGCGATGTGATGTCCAACACTGAAGGTACTGCTCAGCTCAAAACTCTCCTTTGTCCATGGCGGCCTAATCCAAACCACAGTGTCAATGTGACCAGCAAAGACAACAGGCATGATCCAGTTTTCGATGCTGATGATGCTGTAATGATGAAGATAAAAAAATTGCAGCTGATGCCACTATGACAGAGTTAAAGAAGAGTTCAATGCTAATGGGTGCTCGATAGTGTAGTAGTTAGCATGCTGGACTGTAAGCCGAGAGGTCGGGTTTACCTCCCAGCCAGGGCACAAATTTTGCTGGAGATTTCTGCTCCACCAGCACCCACTAGACAGCTATAGTGAGTACATTGACTGTAATCTGACGGTGGGGCAGCGAGGAAGATGACTGGCCACTGACTCTCATATGATAAGAAATAAAGTCATTAACACCTATCAACTTATTTTAATAAATGATTAAAATTGATTAATTGATTGGCTGCCTCATGATTAGCTCTTCTTCTTCTTCAATGCTTGTGATACAGTGATGCTATATTGATGCAAATCCTCCAGGAGTCGGTACATAGTAACTGTCTAACGCAAAACTATAGGGGAACGTTTTCAGTGGAGCCAACTACAGAAAAGCAATATAAATTATGCTGGAAATAAAAACAGAAAAATCATGCTCTAGAAGTTGAAAATAAATATTTTCTTCAGATAATTCATTGCTTGATGTCAATGGGACAATTAGATGATTAGCGAAACGATTGGTCATATGCTCTGACAAGCTAAGTCGAAGTAAATAAAGGCATTAATACTTTGCATCAATAGCTGTCATTCGTCGTTGACTTCAGTAAACTTCCCGTTACAGTGGCTTGCCAGACGATATCGACGACTGCTCTCGGACGGCCAACTTCGCCCCGCTCACATCTTATTCCAACTCCATGACTCTAACATCTCGGAATCAGAAACCTCGCCTGATGGCGCCAACGATTGGGTCTGGTGCCTACACAGTCTCTTGGGTTGCATTCGACTCACTTCAGATGATGTTTCTTCTGCACCATTCATGTCTGCACTTTTCATCTAAATCATCTGTCATCTTAAGGTCACACTTTCTGCCTATATATGTTCAATGCTCATCCCGGCCCTGTACGTGCTATTTTTCATCACCTCATCATTGCCCAACTGCAAGTGGATTCCATATGAATGGCTGAAAATCAACGCTTTCTTTATAAATTTATATATCTTTAAACTTTAATATAATAGTATGCTTTTCTTATACTTCAAATATTAATTATTTACAGAATTATTATTATTATTATTTCAAATGTGAACTTGTCAATAATGAGGAATATTAGTATTTTCTTATATGTTTAAAAATAATTAATTCTAGCCACTATTAGTATCCACTGTCACTCACGAATGTAAGCATTTCTGTGTTATTTCTAAATGAATGAGTATCTTATTAACTTGTGAACGAGTATGTTAAACCTGAAAAGTGACTCCTTTTCAAAGACATCATTAATCTTAAGGTTCTTTGGAATGGACAGATCTGAATGTGAATCCAAGTGCAGCAATAAACAGCCAGTCATCGGCAGACGTTTCCTTCCAATCTCTCGATAAATTCCCCGCAAAACCTAAAGCCAACAAACATCCACAGATTAAGATAAAAGTGACATTCTTATTACTAATATAACACATTAATTTAACCGAATATCAGATTGACACGACATCACCTTAACTTATCGGGGATGAATGGAACGAATGTCTAGAGTGCCAGGAAAATGGCCAATTATAATTTAATGGCTTCAAGCAACAGTGTGTTCTTGTCTAGGGCATGTGGCTTCAAGTTGCGATCATCCTTGTCGGCAACCATGAGCCCGAGATCCGAAATGGTACCCATAGCTACGAAGATGATGGAGGCGACATCTTAAGACATGGTGTGGATCATGGTTCATAGATACTCGGCCCTTGGTTATGACGTAGGGAACCGCTGTGCTTCATCTTCTTTGCAAGATGTTTAATCTCTGCTCTTTTGCTTGGTAGTTGTTGGCCCTACCATCTGGAACACACTCCCCTTAGAGATGCGACTGTTCCCAAGGAATAATGCGTTTTATTACAAGACGCTTACGACTGATTTGCATAATCGCGGTTGAGCTGGAAGCGCCTCCAAATAGACTTATGGAGGGTGTGCCATATGAATGAACAGCTGTAAACACGACAAAAGTTCATCTAAAAATCCTTAATTAGAAATAATGGCGATTAAACTTTGTAAATAACTATAAGCTACATAGTTGACTCCAATGCTGCGTACTTCGTTATGATCTTCAACCACAAATACGCTGATTTTATCTTTCTGTTGAAATTTCCTACTTTTATCAAACATTGCCATTTTGTCCAACGATTTGTCTTTACCACCAACAGAACCGAGAAGCATATTATGACGGAAGCACTAGACTGGCACAGTCAGCGTTATCACTAGGTTCAAACTTTAAGTAATAACTACAATTAATTTAGGCTATTAGGCTATGTTGTGTTAGTCGTACATTTTGACTTTAACGATTGAGTACAAAAACTTGCGAAAATTAAAAATGTTCAAACTCCATAATTTCGTCAATTGTATAACGGGGATAAGCATAATAGTAATTTTATCTCCAAAGCTGCCAAACACCAACTCACAACCTTTTGGCTTTTGTGAGCCATCGGTCCACCCCGTAACCTTTGCGGGGTCCAAAAATTGTACATTACATTAGCATAGATGTAACTATTAGCATAGATGTAATCATGTAACCAGATTTTAGTTTCTAAACTAATATTCTATAACAAAACATTAGGTAATGATAATTATAATAAATATATTTTTAGTTTACCTCATCATCTAAGGCTCTATTTTAACTTTCAGCGAATAAATGAAATTACTCCCTAGGAAAAACTATAACTGAATTTCTAAGAAGTTCTAAGCTGGTGTTCTGAAACAAGCGTTCAAAATAATGGAAGAATTTACAATTCCTACTCAAAAAGGGCGCTATATATTAACCTTGTTCTGCGCTGCACAAATGTTGTAGTTGAAACAGTCATATACCTCAGTGTTATTGCCAACATGGCGGCGGCGACTATGGTAAAGTTAGAACCTCCTGGAGAAGATGACGATTCTTGGCTTTATGGAAACTCTGGTAAGCACCTCAATTTAAAAGTGTTAATATGGCATACACAGACGTATCGCACAGGTTAACCCATGTGTGTGTCTATGACACTTATTAGTCGGAAAACAGTTCTAAGGACTATAACGGTTGCAGTAAAAGCCGGAAAGGATCGTGTGTCTTTTGAACTCAGCGGCACTCTTTAATATTCGCTTGCATAATCAGACAATGACAGCATTGCAGACATTCTGTGGTTGTGCATCAACACAACTGTGTACATCTGACCGACATCGTGATACATAAACAGAACGTGTGGAACATGTGGAAACGCACCATATTCAAACGCATTTTGAAACAATTTGTGTTACTCGTGTACCTATTGTTTATTCATTTAATATTTGTGTGATGTGCTTTACGCCTGGTGTGCTAGAAAAGCGAGATAGGAGGAGGAACTTCTACATTGGGACTGTTTTAGTTTTATCAGTCTGATCATGCTTTTGGTTACATGCTCAACATGCTCCATTGGCTCCCCATCCACCATCGGATCATATTCCGGATTGGTGCTCCAGTCAGGCAGTACTTGCTGGGCGTTGCCCAGCCCCCTCTGCTTCGTGGAGCAGAGGCGCTCCTTGTACCATTGACCTGTACTTCTACATGGGACATTATTGTATAATATATTATTGTATAATATATATATACAAACACACACATATGTATATATATGTCTGCATGTGTATGTTTGTGTGCTTATGTTATGTTGTGAATCTTTAGCCCTGAGTATTTTAGTGTCTTTGAAAAGATGTTATCAGTAACCAAACCTGTATTTGTAAACTGTGACTTGTTCTTTTTAACAGTTTGTTTTCTTCTTTGGTTTAAAATAGCAGAAGGAAATTCTCAGAAAGCTACAGATATAAAGCCAGCTGCAAGGTATTGAACCATTTTTAACGTTGTGGACAGTAAGTTATAAGTTTAGAAACAGATCAACTCAAAGCAAGAAAAATTAATGTTTTGATTTAAAAGACAAGTCTTCGTAATGTCTACGAAAACTAAGCTTGGATCTTTGCAGATACTGATCCTGTCCTGAGCTACTTTTCTGTTCCTCCTGAATCCTGTGTATTTTGTGTCTAATTTATTTTCTGACTTTCTTGAATAATCTCTTACTTGTAGAGCTCTGAAACTTAGGTATCGAGGCACCTGAAAAAATGTTTCTAGCTTATCTTAAATTTCACCTCTTTCGATCTGCCTGAGTTTTGTGCCGGCGCCCTTGAGGTTCACAACAGAGCTGTATCTGGTCCTAAATGCCTGTGCATATTCATTCAATCATAGTGGACATTTATATAGCACTTCGTGAAGAAAACTGCTAAGAGGTGCTCCCCGGCATGGTTAAACAGAACAGTCTTGAAGTGAGAATTTAAAGTGCAGTGGAAATGACCATGATGAAGAGTCGAGGCTCCAGGCTAGTTAGTCTAGGTATGCTGACAAGAAGTATAAGAGCAGAAGGCAGGCTACAAGGGATGAAGAAATGTGGTAAAGAGGAGCTGAAGATGTATAAGTTGCTGACCTAAGAGAAGTTAGATGGTTCATGGCAAAGGCTCTGGATATTCAGAGGTAATGCACATTTATTTCTGATGCTTCGTTTTCTGATTGAAAGGGCATTTGTGGCTGAGATACGAAACCAATGATCAGAAAATAATCTGTTAGTGGGCGATTTTGGATTGATTGATTGCAGTTTGACTTGACATCTCAAGATTCTTTTAACCTGTTATGATCTTTTAACTTCTTGAATGGGAAGTGCATCTACTGGCTTACAGTTTGTGCATGCATACATGCATCTAAGTAACTGATAACTGCATTTTGTGAATTTCATACAGGTTAAGAATAAAACATACCTAAAAGATCTGACGACACTAGACAGGGTGTCAAGATGCTTGTTTCTGTCTCCATTATAACTAAGTGGTTGAAGTTGAGGAGCAACAGAACCATTTTATGATTGTAATCAATTTATTTAATTGTGTTCTTTCTGCGATTCAAATGCTGTATATTGAAAGAGTAATCGTGATCTATTAGTCACTGAAGTTCTATTTTGCTTTTTTGCATAGCACTGAAGTCACTGCAGAAAGCCGCTTGTCTGCCGAGGCTGCTGTGTTTGAACCGCGAAGAAAGTCTGATGCTGCAGAGCCACCAACGGTTGAGGTAAGTTTTGCTCGTTTATTATTACAAACAATTGTGAAAATAGTTTCTGCTAACGAGCAGTGGTTTACGTTACTTTGTGTTTAGGAAATACTTGATTTTAGATATATTGTGTCCTCACAGTTGATGCTTTCTACCAAACCAAAAGCAATTCCTCAGCCCATTGTTCACTCATTCATTCGTTTGAAAATTTATATAGAGCCCTCAAAATCGCTCCCAACGCCAACCTGGACAAAAAGGTAAGTTTTCAAATGACCATAATTTAGGGAACATAACGTAACTCCAGAGAGTAGGGCCATTCCAAACCCTTGCACCTACCACAGACAATGCATGGACCGGTTTTGCATAGAGCTCTGCTGTAAGGGCAAGAGGCTGAACTGGTATGGTTACTGTATAAAAACTTTGATCAGGTTCTTCACTTGCAATTGATATTTTGTTGTATGGTCATATGTGTGCTTTTGAACTTTGAGCAATATCAAATAGAGTTGTGCTATATCATATCTGTCACTGCAAATAGGTACTGTAGAATTTCTTTTACGTGCCATCGGCTTTTATAAATGCAATGATATTCAGCTTTTATCAGAGACCAGCATTTTAAAGAGGCTAGTGTTTATTTGCAAATACCCGCCTCCTTTAGCTATTGATCACCAGCTGGTGCTGCGTAATTGATCCTCATGCTTACAAATAGTTTTCATGGTAGTCTTAAAGCAATTTCTGTAGGTTGTTGTCTACTGCGGCTAATAATTAGACAATGAATCTACTGCAGCAGATATTATAAGTTGCATATGGGCTATACCGTATGTGCGAAAGCATCCCTGAAACCATATTCTATTAACAAAAGAATTGGTCCCAAGAAACTAAGCATAGCCATAAGACTTCAGATCGAGGCAGACAATGTTCGCAGGTGTGGTTGTAATTTGTATTTCTTGTCATTGGATTCCAGCTAAAACTTCTATTTGCTGTTATGACTGTTTGCATTATAATTTCTCTGTGATGTGTTTTAGACACCAGAAGTGGCGAGCAGCCAAGCAAATGTTGACGCTAGAGCAGATACGGAGAATGTGGACGAGGACGATTCGGAAGATGATGACGTCCAAGTCACCATTGGCGACATTAAATCACAACCATTCGAGTAGGAACACTTGCCTCAGACACAGAGACCCAGACAAGCAGACCAACTCAAGCATACACATATAGAAACACTCACACATCCAAAATGTATGAGCAGTGGCGATGTGACTGCAAGCTTTTACTGTGTTGCTTAAATAAAAAATTTTGGCATGTTTGCTTACATATTTACATGGTTACAATTTTGTCTGAGTCTCAGTGGTCGTGTGTGTGTATATGCTATTGCTTACAGGGTTAATGAATTATTTTTCGTCATAGAATTTGTTGTTCTTTTGTTAAAAATGTTGTTTTGTGTTACAGTTCATCGTTACCGAAATTCAAGACACCTTATCAGCAGCAGCATTCTCAGGGCAAGGATCTAATCTTTTATATGAAAAATGAATTTATCAATTGTCACTTTGTGTACAGCCTCTCCTGTTCTTATAGCTGGCGAATATTCTCAGAGCTTAGAACGCAGCTAAGCAGTGGATGAGCAAACTAGGCAGATACATACAAATCTAAACGGTAAATCACTCGATGTGGGGAATGCAATAATGTCATGGAAATCCTATGCCAGTCATAAGGTACCGTTTCATTGGTCATTCTAGTTTATTGAGCACCTAATGTTTGTCTGTGATGCATGCTTCTTATTGGGAGTGACATGTGTTACGAGCAAAAATACTAGTGGCCAGAACGAGACGGTATGGCCACGTGATTAGAAGCGAGGATGAAAGCTGCATTCAGAGAATTATGACAGCAGGTATCATCGGAACTGTAGAAGAAGAGATGGAGTTACATGTTATCAGAAGACTTGAGACTTCTATAAGAAAGGAGAAAGAAGATACTGATGACAGAATCAAGTGGAGCAGAGGGATCCATGTCACTGACTTCTTCTCTAGGAGGAATTCATTCAAGTTTGAAGGAGAGAGAGAGATGTATGCATAGTTGACACTCTGTAATGTCGAGCGATATAATAGGTATAGGTTCTTGCAGTTAAGTCTATGCTAACTCAGGATCTATGTAATGGAAATAGGGTTCTGCCAACATTCTGACTCTAAGGATATTATAATAGTCTTTTTGCTTGTAGAAACTCTGTAAAAGTATTTTCTATTTGCAGGTTTTAGTCTTGAGTTGAGTGTATAACAAGGTTTTGAATGTTGGCTTCTAGGATCGATGACCGCAAGCAAGCCTCCTGCCAAAGGCATTGACCTGGATGCAGTTGGCACAGTCAGCGGGGTTCCAGTTTACGAGTTCGATATGGAAAGCATCAAGATGGAAGATAAGCCATGGAGAAAACCGGGTGTGTGTTCAAAATGAAATTTTTTTTTATATTTAAAAAAAATTGTATGTTGCATATTTAAATTCACTTTGATATTGTATCACGTGTGTCTGATGCGTTGAAGTAGTCATTTTAGTTCTTCCTTCTTGCAACTAGGTGTTTGGGCACTTAGGAACAGCAACATGTTTGTTGTGTTACTAGGTGTTTGGACACTTAGGAACAGCAACATGTTTGTTGTGTCACTAGGTGTTTGGACACTTGGGAACAGCAACATGTTTGTTGTGTTACTAGGTGTTTGGGCACTTAGGAGCAGCAACATGTTTGTTGTGTTACTAGGTGTTTAGACACTTAGGAACAGTGACATGTTTGTTGTGTTACAAGGTGTTTGGGCACTTAGGAACAGCAACATGTTTGTTGTGTTGCTAGGTGTTTGGGCACTTAGGAACAGCAACATGTTTGTTGTGTTACTAGGTGTTTAGACACTTAGGAACAGCAACATGTTTGTTGTGTTACTAGGTGTTTTGGCACTTAGGAACAGCAGCATGTTTGTTGTGTTACTAGGTGTTTGGACACTTAGGAACAGCAACATGTTTGTTGTGTTACTAGGTGTTTGGACACTTAGGAACAGCAACATGTTTGTTGTGTTGCTAGGTGTTTGGGCACTTAGGAACAGTGACATGTTTGTTGTGTTACAAGGTGTTTGGGCACTTAGGAACAGCAACATGTTTGTTGTGTTGCTAGGTGTTTGGGCACTTAGGAACAGCAACATGTTTGTTGTGTTACTAGGTGTTTGAACACTTAGGAACAGCAACATGTTTGTTGTGTTACTAGGTGTTTTGGCACTTAGGAACAGCAGCATGTTTGTTGTGTTACTAGGTGTTTGGACACTTAGGAACAGCAACATGTTTGTTATGTTACTAGGTGTTTTGGCACTTAGGAACAGCAGCATGTTTGTTGTGTTACTAGGTATTTGGACACTTGGGAACAGCAACATGTTTGTTATGTTACTAGGTGTTTAGGCACTTACGAAGTGCGACATGTTTGTTGTGTTGCTAGGTGTTTAGACACTTAGGAACAGCAACATGTTTGTTGTGTTACTAGGTGTTTGGGCACTTAGGAACATCAACATGTTTGTTGTGTTGCTAGGTGTTTGGGCACTTGGGAATAGCAGCATGTTTGTTGTGTTACTAGGTGTTTTGGCACTTAGGAACAGCAGCATGTTTGTTGTGTTACTAGGTGTTTGGACACTTAGGAACAGCAACATGTTTGTTGTGTTACTAGGTGTTTGGACACTTGGGAACAGCAACATGTTTGTTATGTTACTAGGTGTTTGAACACTTAGGAACAGCAACATGTTTGTTGTGTTACTTGGTGTTTAGACACTTAGGAACAGCAACATGTTTGTTGTGTTACTAGGTGTTTTGGCACTTAGGAACAGCAGCATGTTTGTTGTGTTACTAGGTGTTTAGATGCTTAGGAACAGTGACATGTTTGTTATGTTACTAGGTGTTTTGGCACTTTGGAACAGCAGCATGTTTGTTGTGTTACTAGGTGTTTGGACACTTAGGAACAGCAACATGTTTGTTGTGTTACTAGGTGTTTGGACACTTGGGAACAGCAACATGTTTGTTATGTTACTAGGTGTTTGAACACTTAGGAACAGCAACATGTTTGTTGTGTTACTTGGTGTTTGGAGACACTTAGGAACAGCAACATGTTTGTTGTGTTACTAGGTGTTTGGGCACTTAGGAACAGCAACATGTTTGTGGCTTACATTGTGGCTTAACCTTTGAACGATTAGCCTGCTCTTAAGTGTACTACGCTTATACTATTATAACGATGTATGTTGACCTATCGTATCACATTGTATCTTTAGATTTATATAGCACCTCTCGCAGAATAACTATTCAGAGGCGCTCTGAGCACAGAAACTCTGGCGGAAAAGAAACGTCTTTAAAGAGCGAGAAGCAGAAAGCATACTATTATTGAAACTAAATGTTTCTGTGAAACCTTGTTCATTTTTCACTTCTATCATCCTCTGATATTTCTGTTTTAGAGCATTAGGTTACTTGTTATGTAGGTAAATCCAATAGCTGCCATTGCTTCTTAATATCAGCAGAGTGGGAACACAACAAATTCAGTGTTGAGTTTTGAATATGAATTCCAGTTTGTCACTGGAATGCATTGACAAACCATATAATCTGTACTGAAATTGTCTCTGTCATATCTGGTTCAGGAGTAGACTACTTCAACCATGCTGTTTATAATGATCTCATTCATTCATTCATTACAGAGATTTACATAGCGCCCCTTCAAAGCTACTGCTCAGGAGCGCTCCCGACTCCAACACGTTTAAAAAGAAAAGTTTTAAGGCACATATAAAATGAGTCTGAGTGGACCCTTGGTGACAACCGTAACGCCAACGGGAGCATGTTCCAGAGCGAAGGGCCAACCACTGAGAAAGCACGATTCTGTTTGGTAGTTGTACGGGCAAATGAGACAATGAGCATGCCTTGCTCAGTAGAGCGTAGAGAGTGGCGACCCAGTACACTCAAAGTAGAGTAACAGAGATCGCGAAGATAGGCAGGGGTGAGACCTAGCAATTACCGCCATATCAAGAGATGATACGGTACGAGATTCGCTGTTGGAGGGGGAGTCGGTGGAGCACATCCAGCATATAGCCAGATACATGGCCAAATTTAGGAATGCATCCAACAACATATGCCGTCATTTTTGGTTTTGTGTTCATTTTTGTAGGAGCCGACATAACCGATTATTTCAATTATGGCTTTAACGAAGACACTTGGACAAAGTACTGTGAAAAACAACGACGCCTTCGCATTGAAAATAACTCGCACAAAACAGGCAATCTTATTTTTGTAAGGAGTTCATTTGTCGTCTTCTGTCTAATAGTAATATGCCTTGTATTGTATCTTCCATAGACTGCAGCAGATCCACTTATAACCTGCTATTTGCATATGTCCTATTCTTGTTGACCTGTTGAGTTTTAATTTATTGTCCTTGATTTGGACTTGTTTGGTAGATTGTGATATGAGGAGGAATTAATTCCAGTGAAGATATGCTATTTAAATACAGAAAAATTTGATTTCCATCAATGAATGCTTTGACTATTTTTGTGTCTTGCACCAGAATCATGTTGAACCTTCTATGGTTCACTTTGATTGGCCTGAGGTTTTGGAATTCACTGTCCAGTTCTGTGCATTCTGCCTGGACCTTAACCCTCTTGCCCTGAGAAACCGATATATTTGTTTTTGTATTCGTTACTTATCCCAAAAAAAAAATCCAAGTATCGGTCTTGTTATCAATGATGCCTGAGTGCTCATGGTCTGTTGCACTTGGAATTCAGAGGCAAAAGGGTGAATGTCTAGCTTATAGCTTGTCTGTTTCAATATGCTCGCTCTCCCTTGCGAGACTTCTGATTTTCATGACCTTTTGATCGAATTTTTCACTGTATTACTTAAGGAAAATACAGATTCAATTGAAGTGATGTCATTATTGATCTCTGCTTAATGCATTACGATAACAACGCCGTAGAATACATCGGATTAGATTATATGTGATTGTGTTATGATTGCTGGTTATCAATTGCCCTGTTTAGCTTCAGCTTGTTTTTTCTCAGTTGTTTATTTTTCCATATGATTTTGTGAGTTATGTAGATGTTAGCAGACCTTTTGTTATAACTTTTGTGTGCCCTTATCTTTGTGTTTATAATTCGTATTTCTGAACGATGTAAGCAGAAGCTGGCATTGTTCTTTATGGTTGTGATTTTTGACTGTTAAATATGCATACAGTTGTGCCTTTCTTTGTAGGTACATGGTTCATCATCTCATAGGCCTGAACCAGCAAAGTCTGTAGATTCTGTCAATTCAGGTAGCCGACTCCATTTTTAATTAATATCAACAGTCATAATAAAATAGTGTTATTATTATTATTGCCATAATTACTATTAAAGACCCTGTCACAGTGTAACCTAACTATACTCCAGGATGTCTACTTAATTACCCAGCTATTGGTGATTACTATTTAAGAAAGTATGAGAGTGTTTTTTGGATTTAGTTTAATTTTTTCTGGCCAGGGTAGAATGGCTCTCTGTAAAATAAAAATGCACCATAATCATAGTACCCGAATGGATGGGGCACTTGACCTGTAGAGTGTTGATCACAGGTTTGTTAAGCCCCCACTCTGGCATTCTCTGAGTGTCATCAATGTCCTGTGAAGTGGTCATGTGGGCACTTTTGGCCGATTGATTAGAGTGGTTTGGTCAACTTTTAGCACCGAGTGAGAGTTCGATCCTCTTACAAGGAGTCACTGTGTAGGGACCTTGATCAAGTCCTTTGCGCACAATTGCTCTGCATTACGACTGCAATTGCACCGTCGAGGCATGTGTGCACTTTTGAACTAATTGTTGGAAGGGTAATATCAGTTGTATCGTATTGTATTTGGATGTAGCATAATATTATATACAGTTGCGTTGTGTCATTGCATGTTGTAATATTCTAGTACTTACTCTATGTGAGTAAAGTTTAAAAAATTACACTACCTCAAGTGTAATGTGTGATATTGCAGTTGCATTTTAAAACATTCTTCAACTGCGTTATGCGATCCAACAGAACTCTCTGTATTGCACTTAACCTGACGAGCGACTGAGAAAAGTCATCTTGACGCTATGTACACGATTTCTGTTTGTCCAGGTGAAATGAATTCCTATTCAGGTGCAAGTTCTATCCGGAAAATGAATAATCACCAGCCGATGCATAAGATCTCGAGTACCATCGACGTCATTGGAAGCACGACACGCGACTCCAGACGACCTCAGCCGCAGGACTTTGCGGATCCTGGTGGAAATCAACCAGAATAGTATGGACTGTTCTTTCCTTTGAGTTCCAGTGTTGACCTGGGAGTGTTGACTTTGATGTGCAATTCTTTGGTAGATTGTGCAGGTAGTGATGGCACCATTGGGTCTGGCTGATTGCTAATGTTGGTCAATGTCGGGCAATGGCAGATGGCTAGTTTCGGGCATTGGCAGATGACTAGTGTCGGGCAATGGCTGATTACTAATGTTGGGCATTGGCAGATTGCTAGTGTCAGGCATTGGCAGATTGCTTATGTTGGGCATTGTTGAGCAGTAACAGATTGCTTATGTTGGGTATGTGCAATCCAAGTGGATGCCTCCTCAGTGAATGGAACCGTTGCTTGAACTGTTTGTATTCCTTGAAAAACGCCTCTTAGCTTACTCTTTCTCATTGTTGGCATTCACTTTCATTCAATTATCCATATATCTCATTTGTGCTTTGCCTGGCAACTGACAAACAGTGTCTCAAGCACATGTTTTAGTATGACTGCACATGCAAGAATGATTTCCTAATAATAATATATGTGTTGGATTAATAAATTTGTTACCTTAGTATTGTAATTGTACAGTAATTACGACCATTTATAGAGCGCCGTCAGTAGTAAGCTACTTCTAGGGTGCTTTCCTGTCAGCACAAACTAAAAATACCAATACTCGGGATTATGTAGAAGATGGTGTTTTAACTGAAAGCAGAAAGGGATTTGGTTTCCTAAATGGTTGCAGGAGAACTGTTCCAGGTGCGTGGGCTAGCGACCTTGACAGGTCCGAGTGCCTGTTTTAGCCTCAGTCACAGAGTGTTTGATGGGTTAAGAAAAGTTCCCAAGTACAAAAAGTGAAATGCCGATGCTTTGCTTTGCTTGCAGTCAGCAGATTTCCTCTGTGACGACTATGATGCCAATGTCTATGTCTGTTCCACCCCCAATGCTGAACATGCCTCCGCCAGATTTTGGTATGCCTCCACCGCCTGGAGCTTTACCGCCTGGAGCAATGGCACCACCGCCACATATGGGACCTCCACCAGGTACTGTTATCACTCTTTGTGGAAGCCTCCATTGGTTTAATTGAAGTATGCACATCGGTACAGCGCAACTTTTATGACACGTGACTGGTTTATGTCAGTGTCTACTCAGCAATAACTAATAACAATATTAACTTGACAGAATGAAAGCATTAATGCAGGCTACTAACCAGGGCTATTTGAGTACACTGATTGCATTAGTATTTGACCCTTGGAATACAAGTACACAGTATCCATCTATGGCGTCTGAAAGCATTACTATTCTTTTAATCAATTAAGCAAGCCGAACTTTAGTGTGGTGATATAAATTTTGGCTTCAATGCTGGTATGTTGAGATTAGATTTCCAGTCGATTAGATTAGCAAATGAGAGCAATGCAAAGAAAGGAACCCATCGGTCATAAAGCATGAGATGTGAGAAAATCTGTGACCAGCGAACAATTTATTTGATTGTCCTTGTTGGAGGCATAGTTATGCTGATACACTGTTGTCATGTAAATATGTTTATATGTATATAAATTTAAACATATTTATATGTAGATGTATATGTGTGTACGCTTTTTCCTTAGTTTTTTTGTGCTAACAACTTCTGTTTTTAGCAATTGTGTGAAATTCATGTTTGTTTTTGGAAATTCTGAAGGTCTCATTGCTCCACCTCCGATATTGGTTGGACCTCCGCCCGGTTTTCCTCCTCCACAGATGGGAGGACCAGGTTTTGACCGTGAGTAGTTGTAATTGTTCATTTAATTGTTCAATTATATTTGCTATTCACTTATTTTGCATTCTTGTTTTATTGATTGGTTTGTTTAATTTTGAAAGTAATGCTTTGATAGATACACTTGTTGGTAGTAAAAACAGCAGAGGAGAAAGAGAGTTACATGGGTGTCAGGCAGAGTTAAATTCAAGGGTTACCTTCCACTTATTTTCCTTTAATTTAATCTATTTTTTCCTTAAGACAAGATTCATTACACAATGCATTGTCAAAAATTTTTCACGGATATAAAGGGTGGACCCAGAAGCGATTAAATGCCATTATGGTCACCTGTTAAGATCACCTATTTGATAAATGATATATTTAATAGTCGGGCTGTCAGTGGACATGTGAATACCTGGGTACACAGGTCGCAATCACAGCTGGACCTTTGAATTGATATCTGAACCCGACCAGAGCTGCATAATGCATTTGGTAGACCTTAGTTTAACTTTCCACAATGGTAAGTTTATGTTTTGGAACCAAGCATTTTGACTAAACAAATAATAAAATAATGATTCCCATAATTGGTATAGACTATTTTTGATAATTGATATCGGCTATTTTAATAATCAGTTCGTTTAATTTAATAATCGGTTATTTTAATAATCATTTCATTTAATAATCGGCTATGTTAATAATCGGTTCGCTTAATAATCGGCTATGTTAATAATCAGTTCGCTTAATAATCGGCTATGTTAATAATCAGTTCATTTAATAACTGGCTATGTTAATAATCGCCTATTTGATAATCGGCTGTATGCGGCAAAGGCATAATCACCGAAAGGTGATTTCGGCACAGCTTTGCCAGAAAGCATATGAATGTGTCTAAACGAGTTATGACAGAATCCCACATATGTTAGCTATCTGTTGATGTACGGAGACTTGGCAATTACAAAATTAGTACGAATGAGTGCATTGACAACTAATTGTTATTAACTCAATAAATATACTGTGATAAAAAATTTTAATTCACTGAGATCCGCTTGGTAATGCAATGCATTCATTGTTTTCAGCTTTTTTCCGAGGAGGGCCTGGAGGTCCACCTCCTCCTCCTCACGATAGGCGTCCTCCGCCTGGATTTCCAGATCGCCCTCCTCCATTTGGCTTTGATGGACCATATGGACCGCCGCCATTTGGAGCTCCACCCGGAGCACCTCCATCGTGGGACAACAGGTAGCCAGGAATTTTGTCTAATCTGATAGGGTTTGAATTAAGACTACACACTCAGGGGCTGATGTTAAGCATGAGTAAGTAAGTACATTCTTTAATTACCAGCTGCTGGCAAAGGGTCACTCTGGTGCACACATTGATGTTAATTAATGTATCAGTCAATACAGGCATTCTAACTAAAAGTCTTATGCATTAGGTTATCAACTTGGGGTGATATTCAAGCATGCCCTCTTGGTCTAAGACTCTAAGTTCAACTGAGTGTCGGCAGGAGTCGATAAAAGATCTTTTTGTCACCTTGGGTAATCCCGTAGTTATCAGATTTCAGCCTTTAAGAGTATGGCCTAAAAAGTCCACATTTAGTTTTTCCAAAATGTCAGCTTTTCTTGATGTGGTTCACTTGCAAAGCATAGTGGAACCTGTCACCAGGGCGGAACAGCACCACTGAGGAGTTCTGTGGAAATTGTGCTTCATTTAAATTTACATTTCACTGTGTGTATAAGATTGGGCTATAGCCTTTATGTTGCTTATTTCCGTACTTTTAATTCAAAAGTTTGTCGGTGTCACATGTGACATTTCAAGGGTCATGCTGTTATGTTATATATCTGTTTCTTGCATAACACTTTATAGACGAGTGCAAACTAAAAGTGACTGAGTGAATAATGCAGCTCATTGTTAACATGTTCAGGTCTTTTTATAGAACTGGAATAATTGATGCAATTTTTTTTTGTATAGGGCTGTGGATAGTTACAATATGGACAGAGGAGATAGGGGAGGTGGAGCAGGTGGTGGATCAGGTGGTGGAGTGGGCGCTTCGAACTCCGGTGATAGACCGCCACCCAACTGGGATTTTCGAGGTGTCAGTCCAGCAAGATCAGATACAGATTTCAGCAGGTTAATAATTTTTATTAAATATTAAAGTTGCATTAAATGTATTCTTATAGGAATATAAATGTAACGTAAAGTAACTTTATGAAAACATTCGTCAGTTCAGTAGAGACTAAGATTTGCTATACTTCATCAGGTCACTGAGCTAAAAGACCAATATATTTATAATAATAATAATAACCATTGTTTGTGATAATGATAATTATCGTTATTACTCCTAAACAACTATTTCTTCCTCCGGTGAAAAAGGAACTTAGTGTTGGGTGTCTAAAGTACAGTTCTGTAGCTGGTGTTTTGTAAAAACTGTGTCTGTTCTTACAGCCTGTTCTTCAATTTAAGGAATTTACGAGGTTGGTTTTGGCATAGTGCTAAGTAAATGATAGCAGTCAGGCTCAAGTTCTCTTTTGATAGCGTAAGGGTCGATGCTAAATCCAATGACATGGTTGGGTTTTACAGAAATAAGTCATTACTACAAGATAGCCGAGTCAAGGACACTGAAAGGAGGTATATAAATACAATCGGTAGCTTCCATTACATATGACTTGTGTACTTTTTGCTGTTGTCGTTTCTTTTGCTGGGGTCTGATCTATTCTTATATATGGATTACTTAGAGTAGGGCTTTTGGGGCATTCATGTTGATAGAATTAAAACAAAGATGTTCAAGCCGACTCAAAGATTAGGCGAGGTTAGTGACAAGATAAATCTCTTAATTCTTTGCAGTTGTGGAAGATCAAAAGTGCACAGTAATTTTGTTGCACTGGGCAATTCTACCAAGTTTCTTCAGATCTTTTCCCATGGTATTCTAGCAGGAACTTAAAAATGGATTCAATGTTTTGCAATTGACATTTTCTGTGCATTTGTGTTTGTTTTCATTTGTGTTAGAATCTAACCATTTGCAAGACAGGTTTATCTCTTTTGACTTAATTAGCTTTCAGTTTTGCTTTTCTTATAGTGTTAGTATTGATAGTGAATGTGTTGACATTGACAAAGGATCTGACCCCACAAAAACCATTCTTTTTGACTTTGACTGGGCAAGATGCACCTCTGAGTAGGCATCTTGAAGGGGTGCTATTTATAAAGTTTGTATCAATTGATCGATTGACATTTCAACCATTTTCCAAGTCAGACATTTTTCAGGGATGTCATTTGCATTTGGCTACGACGGTTTTGGGTCTTGCTTGATTTGTCCGGGGGCCTCACTTTCAGTTTCCCACTGAATCTCCTCTTTTTTTAAAAACATTTTTAACAGCTCAGCGGGAGATGACCACGAGAGACGCACCTCCTCTCCGTCCCGAAAACACAGAGGCAGGGAGGCGTTTGAGCACCAGGAGAGGTGAGCCACTGCCAGACATTTAATTTGGTGTTGGATCTGCTGGTGGATTGGCAAGACCCGCATGCTCGATTGTTGTTGGAATGCCATATGACGTCTTCTGGTTGTCTGTTTTTTCTGTTGCATGACCTTGTATAGAAAATTGTCGGAAGAACGTGACAATGGCCTGTTTTTGCTCTGATGAGAGTGCTTGGCATATGCGTTAAGAGAAAGATAAACTAAGCTTGATTCTAATAAAGCAACTAGAATAGGTGATGACAGATACTGATTGCGCAACCATGACTAAGTTTTAACAACGAAAGCTATTTGTGGTATTTGTTGTGTAACTGGGATTTCAATGGTTCCAAAATTATCGATTTGTGGTAATAGACAGTAAATTGACTGCAACTGTCAAGACTAAAATTGTATGAACTGGTGGTACACTAGTGTTGGCCAGTATGTGTGATGCGCATATCACAGTTAACAAAGGCTTCTTTGTAATGTGTAACATAGCCTCCTTTCCTCAACTCTTTCTGAATAAGAAAATCCCCTAATAGGGCTGTTATTCTATTTGCGGATTTATAAAGCGCCTCTCACAGTATTATGAAGGTGTGCCTCTCATTACAATGATCTTTAGACATCTTATACTGTTGATATATTCTTGTCTTATAATTATATCATCCCGTCATACTAGCTGCTTCCTTATTAGCTAATCTATTAAGTCATAAACAGACAGACTTATAGGGTTATGGGGTCGAACAGTTCAGTGTCTGTTGCTATATCAGCTATAATCTTTATTCTGTGTCATTTGCTACAGCAAGATTTCCTTGGATTTAGCCAATACAGTACTGTACTTGTAGAGGTGCTTTTGAGTCGTTGTTAGATAGGATACGATACAATCATCTTGTACGTTTACCTTTCTTTTCCTGCATTTACCTATACACTAAGGACTCTATGATGCATCAATTTAAAACACCTCTCACAGTTTCTCAGTCCCTGGAATTTCTAGCCCTCTCAGCTTATTAGTTTTTGGAGATGTGTTAAGGCTTTCCTGCTCTGTGGCCCAAGCACATGCGCCTTTGAGAGCATGCCTGATTCTGAACTGCGCTGTACAAATGTTCGCTTACATTACGTCTGTCTGTCATTAATGTCTGTGGACTCTCCCTTCCTCGTACTCTCCTCATGCAGCATTTTGTTAGATTAGAAACTCAAAGCCAATGTACTTATCTTATTATCCAGGTCCCCTTCGTTCTCTGTCTGTCAATATCCATGGCACTATAAACATCTCCCTCCTTTGAATCTTAGCCCTTTAACAACCAGCGCATAGTAAAGGGTAAGGCATGAGCATTAACTATGGTCATTGAAGGGTTAATAGCCGTATATGGCCTGACCGTTCTGGATTTGACCTGACACTGAAAATGACCCTGGAACTTGACTAAATGCCTGTGAATTGGCCTACCATTCCAATTTCTGTAAGGTGTTGAGAGATATTTGTTATTTACAGGACTCTTTACAGTAGCTTGAATTCTGATGTAAGGTGGATGGCGACGGGGATTTCAAACTTAGCTCGTTATTGAAACTATTATACAACAACATTATGTTCAATTGGTTCTTGATGTGTCTCCCAACATGTGCTGGATTGAAGGTCTGGTTACACAATTGCCTAAAATGCAGTTTCTAAAGGTTGTCTAATATGTGCGATTTATTTTTTACAATATCTTTAACACATGTGCGATTTGATTTAATGAACATGTGTTAGTTATACTGTAAATTTTATATTTTGCTACTATGACTAACACAGGCATAACAGATCTTCAAGGTCACTGGCTTCAAGGCATCCAGAATTCTCTGACTCACATTGTACTTCGTACATCTTCTCGTTCAAACTTCATAACTCTGTTCAGTCAGCTGTGTTGCCTTCCAACTGAATTTGAGAATGATATATTTAAACTGGCTTGTCTGACCTATAAAACCTTAGAGCAAGCACTCCTACCTACCTTCACCACTGGTTTCTCTATGGATGCATCCGCCCACAGTTTGCGATCTTCGTTTATGGTTTTTTGGGTTCAACCACACTAAGACTGTCATGGGCTCTTGTGCATAACCTGGATATCTAGCTGCTTTTCCAGCAGTGACTGACTTACTGCACCACTGATTCGCATTTCTGTGCAAATCTGCATGCATTAAAAATGTTTTTAATGGTAATAATTTAGAGCACTAACATTGATTGGTGCTAATAAATACTCTGTGCCCACGTTGAAAATGTTTGTAATGTCAATAATAATAATAATTTGTTTACTCTTTCAGATTGAGTGGAGACAGGTTAAAGTTAAAACTTAAAGCAGTTCACACGTGAATGGTGTTTAGTGGCTGATAAAGCCGAGCAATAAGAACATTGATTTTGATTGTTTGATCCTTGTGTGGTACCATTGCCATGTGAGCCGAATGAAGCAGCATTAGGGCAGTTTGCTGGAACTTTTCATCACTGACCGATGTGTAATTAGTGCATAATCACTAGGCCAGTCATAAGGAACATGTCAGCCACATGTTTTGTTTTATCTGCTATCGCATATGGTTTTTTATTGCAAGGTCTTGAAGCAATACTGGATTTTAAACATAATGAGAGACTAGTGATTATGTGTTTGTATGTATGCATGCATCTGTGTGTGTTGTTTGTGTCTGTATTTATCTATACACTACTATTGTACCTATGAACTACTTCATACAAACGCTGCCTGAACTAGTCTATGTTAACAAATGATTGGTTCTTGTGAGTTAGTAAGTTACCAACAAATTTTACATGACAGGCTATGCATGGGTTTGTGTTTGCTGAAAACTGGAAAGAGAGAATCATTTACCCAGCAGGAAATGGTAACTGAAACAATAGCACTGGAGAAAATTATTACAAAAGCAGTTCAGGGTTTGAAAGATGAGAAAGTGAAGATAGATAAAAGCATTTATTTTGATGCTTCAAATGATATTTGTGTTAATTGTTGCAGGGAGTCGCGACAGCGTGATAGGTCTCGGTCCCGTGATCGTAGCCGTTTGAGGGACAGTGATCGAGACCGTGGTAAGGACACTGACCGCGATCGAAACAGAGACAGTAGGGATCGAGGCCGTGAATCGGAGCGAGACCGAGGAGGCCGTGAATCAACTCGTGCAAGAGATAGTGAGCGAGACCGCGAAAGAAGCCGCGATCACGAGCGTCATCGAGGCCGAAGCAGCCGAGAACGTGATCGTAAGGAGAGTTATGAACGAGATCGAGGAAGACATCATAGAGAAAAGGAAGACAGACATCACTCGAGAAGGTAATATACCCTCTAGACATGGACGGCGATCCTGGGAGGGAGGACGAGAGGGACAAGTTCCCCACCTTTTACAAAGACGGACATGTTATACATGTGTCCCTCCTCCCCACATTTCCTACCCTACCCCTCTCATTGGGTGTCCCCCCCCATCTGTCAAACGAGATTGCCGCCTCTGCCTCTAGAAGGTTAATAATATGATTTTGTCCTGACAAATGTAAGCTAAAATATATCCAACTACTAATTCATGATATTGGTTAATGTGCTTTTCACATGTCCCAGTTTCTGTATACTATATTATCTGTATATTATGTCTTGCGTTGGAAACTGATATGAACGTTAGATAAATTATATTGCAATTCTGCTGTACACAGTGACTTTAGAGTTGTTACTTTATGTTGGGCTTTGCATGGTACTATTATTATTGTGACTTTATCTGTGTTGGCAACTCTGGTTTATACAGAGATTGTTATTTAAAGTGCTCGACTGTACGTGCTATCACTAATAATTTACGTTTTTCAAGAATGCCATAAAGTGATTTTATGAAATTAAACGATGAAATAAAATGACTCAATCACAGAACATTACGACATAACTTATTGAAAGGACTTGATGTAGTGGTGACAATTACTTAAAGACATAATCAAATGACAGTTTTGCATAGTGACTTACTGACACCAAATAGTATGCCAACCAACCGTTCACTTGCATTCAGTTCGTGCGCTGATAATTTGCAGGAGAGAAGATGACGAAGATCGCCACAAAAGCAAACACAAGAAAGAGAAGAAGGTAAAGCAGGAACCGATGGACGACGAAGACGATGCGCCAGGCTCTCCAGCTCACTCCGATGAAAACACAAAGGCATAACCCGCACTCGGCATTCCAGATTCACCGGACGCTGTAGCTATTTTACAAGTCTTTATGTCAGCTGGAGATTTGGAAATGTTCATGAACTGAGGGGTGACAGTTGGAAGACAGTGTGCTGCTTAGCATCAGAAAGTAATCACCGTGGGCTGAGTTTAAATTTGTCATCTGTCATTTTCAGAAAATGTCATCTTGGTCTGATAATTGCTGAAGTCGGAAGTGTGATGACTGTTGTAATGTTGAGGTGTGTTGTTAGTATTAAGCATACCTGGAGAGATAAAAGTTTCAAATTTTCACACACAGCAGTATTTAAACCAAATATAAATTCAGCTGGACAGAATTTAACAATTTAAACTGGTGATGCTGTGAATGGAAGTTGGTATGACGTTTAATACTATTTTTTAGTATCTTTTTGCAGCCCTTGTGAGGTACTAAAACTGGCGTTGTTTGATGTTTGACCCAAGTGATCACTCATATTGCACATCTGTATCAATACAGTAATGTAATGTAGAGAACCTACTCTGTCCTTCTCTATCATAGTACTAGTACTGATCCGCTGGGCATAAGGTATCCATTGCTGGTTGTAACTTTTAATTTTAATTGAACATTTTTAAAGCGCCGCTCAAAATTAGCGGCTGCCTATATATAAGCAAAGGCACATTCTGAAATCAATGTCCTACAGTAAAACTTTGCTGCATCAAAGTTCAATGGACTTATGTCAATGATGCAATATACAAAATAGGAAATACAATAGATGCTTCATAAAGACTGTTTGGTGTCTACCAGGGGTATAGAGCTTCAAACTCTAAAAAAAATTAAGATGTATATAGTCAGGAGCAAACAGAAAAAGATCTTTGACAAAATGACCAGAAAATTTTCATCATCAGGTAAAGTTTTTTGGGCCACCTAGAAGCAGCTGACAGGCTAATTTTGGACCACGGGTCACAGTTTGGGAACCATTGGGCTAACAGCTTCCAACCTTTGGAAAAGGAAGAGTGTACAGGAGCACCAGCAAGATGTAACAGTAATGTAACTAAATTTGTAGCATTTGCTATACAAATCTATAAAATTTTGATCATTTTAGGCAGATGGATTTGTAATGAATTTGCTCCAACCAGAAAACACCCAGATATTTACTTTGCTGCAACCAGAATAAATTGCATTTTGAAGCTTGTTGGTGTATCAGATAGGCTCCTCTGCTGACAGTAATGTCCTTACACACATAACGAAGCGACACAACGATCGAAGCCTTATAATTTGAGATTTGGTTTCAGATCCATACTTTCTATTTCAGCAGGGCAATGTCAACCACAGATTGAAGGTCATCATAATAGAAGGTCATCATAAATGACCCCAAGAATGCCTTCCCATTTCTACACCCGTGACTGGAAAGACTTAACTTTCCAATGATACCATTGAGGTATGCAGTACTACAATTTGAGGCAGTAAACCTGCCCTACCTTACATCAGAGATTATAGCATATTTATCCAGTTGCATTCAGGCCTGTTGATGTTGATACATGTTGATTGGATTGGTTGGAAATGCACTCGGAACTCGTCTGACCCTGCGACGAATTGCCCTAACTAAAATAAACAGAGCAGTACAACAACTTCTTTAGGGCAAGGCTTAGCAATTCACTTTGTCAAATGCATTAGACACGTCCAGTGCAAACAAATTGATCAAGTAGATCCTTGACTAATAAAGTAATCGACTAATGCCAGTAATCATGTTGCTTTAAAATTAGTGTTAAGTCAAGGATTTCAAGATTCAGAACAGTTGATGATGGTAGAGAGGAGTACATAGAGAGTGAGAGTTTAACATACTGTAGGAGCCTAGAGGAATGGTAAAATCAAATGAGCTCGGATTTGTCACTGTTAAGTTTGAGGTGCATAGACACTTCATAGCATGATGTCGTCAATGCAGGCACAAGATCTCGTAGCGTCTGCAGCCTCATTCCAAGATGTCGATGTATATAGATTAGGACATCATGTCATAAAGGTGGGTTTCTATTCTATGACATGAGACAATGGCCGACAGTGCAGAAGTGTAGGGGATGGACATGAGTGTTCACAGCACAGAACTCTGAGGGACACCAAAGAGAAATGAATGAGACGAGAGAGCTGAGGGAAACATGATGAATTACAAAAGTAGGTGACAAACTAACTGAAGATTGTACCAGGTATTCTTTAGGACTTTTTGGAAGACTGACTAGAATACAATGATCTACAAAGTCAAAAGTGACAGAGAAATCAAGGGAGTACTAAGGCAGTTACAAATTCCTTGTCAACAGGAAGGACAAGGTCGTTGTAGGCTCTTAGTACGGCTGTTTCCGTTGAGTGGAATTGTCTGAATCCTGACTGATGCCTGGGCAGAAGCAGGTTGCTGAGAGGTAAAAGTTAAGCTGAGCTCTGGCATGTAGTAGCCTACCTTGCAGCAGTTGCCAAATTTATTAATGTGCCTCCCTCCCCACAGATGGTACCAACTTCCAGGGTAATACTGAGATCAAACAATTAAAAGGCGGTTATTAATCAATCGTGTGGTACCGTCCAATCCAGACGGCTTCTAGGCATATTGCCAACCGGCATCCAGTCCATTTTGCTGCAGTCGAGACTCATTATCGTTCAGGGCAGTTCAGACCGACGCCTATCGATGTGTGATGAATCCACTTCCTATGTACTCCGTCTATTTCCTATTTCTTATTCTAGCTCTGAGCGATTTCTGTGATCCAGTTGCCCGGTTGGTGTGACCATGGGTGTGACGTACATCCGCATTCACATCCAGATCGCAAGCCGCCAGACTTTACAATAATACGGTATTAATACCGACCGAAAAACAGCCTGCTTGGCTTATTTAATAGCAAAACTTCATTGTTAGGCAATCACTCTACTAATTAATGAGGTAAACTAAGGAACCACTTAGCGACTATTACAGGCTAATATGGTTGAGGATGACGATAGGAAATTTTGAACGTGTCAAAATTGTAATGCTCCGGGTGAGGATCGAACTCACAACCTCCGCATCTCTCACACGCCTCGTTCACTCTCGTGAAGCTACTGCTTATAAGTACGGCGCGCTAACCGATTGCGCCACCGGAGCATCCAATCAAAAACGGATACAGTTATTTATAAAACTGGTGGCGGCTGGATTTCTCTCTCGATCACGAAATATTTCGTCGATTTTTTTAATAAATCGATCAAAGTGTGGTGCGTATAAAATTGCATGCTGCAACAAGGCACGCCATCTACTGAAAGCAAAATTCACTACGCAAGCCTACTTCTCATCGGCTTTAGTCGACTCTTTTCTACTTCATTAATTTTAGGATATGCGAAATTATAGCAAAGCGTCAAAACATTTAGATTTAGGATATCCTTTTGCAAAAAATATAGGGCAGATTCTTAATAGTGTCAACCTTAAAAATTTAAGACATGATATTCGATAATATTTGAATTTTCAGACGAAATACTGATTCGAAATTAATCAACAAATAATAATTAACTAGGTATTGTTGTCAAGACCTGAAACCTCAAAACCACGGCCAATACAAATAGGATTGACATTTAGTGGCGGTGATTTAGTAGTTTGTGGCTGCTCTATTCCAATTCTCCATCTCTGAAACACTGTCTTAGTTGACAGTGTCAGTTGAACCTCAGGCTTGGTCTTACAATATCCACTTCCTACAAATCAAGACTATAAATGATGATTCTAAAACCAAAGAATAGACTTAGAACCAAGACGAACCCACCTCAAGCCCAAGGCTTTGGTCTCAAGACGAAACCTTATAAAACCGAAATCTAGTGCATTCGAGACCAAGACTTCAGTCTCGAGGACAACAATATCGAAAAAATCAGGCTTTAGTTTAAAGTATCAATTATTTGTAACCTTTAAATGTTCAACACATTTCAACGTTCTCTGCATGCTTACTTATTAGCACTAGCTAATCGCATCATTCGTATGGCGCTGAGCTGACGTCACGTGTCTCTCAATGGCTTAGATCCATGGTGTGTGCGATGATGATTTTGCAGACAGTATTCGCGCAATGCCGACACTGATGTGTACGTGAAGTTCTGCAGTAGAAAGTTTTAAAATATGGCCGACAAAACGGTCAACGTCAAGACGGTCGAAGTAACTAAGAGGCCTGGCCAGGGCCTAGGACTTTATCTTCGAGAAGGCGACGGTTTTGATCGGGTGGACGGTGTTTTCGTTTCGCGTCTACTACCGGGTAGCGTCACGGAACAGAGCGGTCTGCTTCAAGTTGGCGACGAAATACTGACCGTTAATTCGATGAACGTGGCGAATAGACGTCTCGAAGATGTCGTTATTGCCATGTCAATACCGAAAAAGTTAGTTCTTGCAGTCCGGACTCAACACGGCACAAGGAGACCGGTTTCCGAGACCTGTCTAGCGTTGTGTTCTGAATCGAAACCGAATCCCGTTGTGATAATAAAGCGTGGGAGTAGCGTGTATAACGACAGACCGAGATCGTACTGTGGCGGTGTATCTGGTAGGCTGCCACGCTCACCGGAGAGACTTAGAGTTGTAGCAGACAGTCGGCTTCTCTATCCGAGGTCGGTTTCCGTCGACTTTAGGAGACTGGAGGAACGATCGGTAAGGGAAGAAGATAACTTTGGTCACTTGAATGCCGTAATAACTGGAGACGATTCAGGTGATAGTGGTCTGTCGAGTGATAATTCCGGATTATCCCGTCTGACGGTTGAACCGGTCAGTGAAATGCTTCAAAAACAGACGAGCAGCTGTGCCAATTCTTCTCCGCTAAACGTCACCAACAGTCTGCTCATTCTGAAAAGAACTGAAGGTTTACCACTCTCCCGGCAACAAAAAAACCCGGCGCACTCAAGGTCAGCGTGGCGAAAGAGTTCTGGTTGGTACGGTGCCGAATCTGAATCGGATTTAGTTTACCAAAGGAATTCACCAAGGGTGCTGGTCAACTCACGAAAACCGACCTTGTCTTTCTGCGACCGTTTGGAGGAGGTTCCCCATCGGAAAGCTAGTGTCCCATCATATCAATCAAGCTGTCTATGTCAGAGTGGCAACGGTGACTATCAGGGTGGCAATTATTATACGGTTCGACGTCGAATACAGAGCGAGGCAGAACTGACAGACAGAAATGGAGGCAGCTGGTATTCGGATTGTGATCTTCCGGCAACGAGTAGAGCTCATGAACAGGTCAATTCCAAGCTGGATCGCATATCTTCTGGAGGTTACAAAAGAACTGAAGGCGATTTGGCTTTGTGGTTGAGTAAGTTGGACAGGGTTTCGATGCAGCCTCGAAGCGGTGGGAAGCCCAGTGACGATATTCCAGGTACAGAATCTCATCTTTAAGGTTTCGTTTGCAAGTGATCACTGATGTGTCTTAGGGCATGAACAAGTATCAATGTGTCTAATTGCAGTGTATGACAGTTTTGTGATGTTTTCCTGGTTGGGTAATTTTTTCAAGCCATTTTTAAGAAACTGAAACTCAGCATGCAGAATTGTTGACTCACATGTGTTGGGCAAGTGTTTGTACCAACTTTCATGGAGTTATTGGAGAATGTGTGACTGGTATACAAAGATTCACTGACTTTAATTAGAAATCTATTTTGCATTTGTCTGCCATTTTAACAGCTTAATTAAGAAACCGAATGCTGATGGTGTAATGTCACTTTTAATGTGTAGTACTCCTAGATTCTTTAGACATGATATAAGCCAGTGGTTAAATTGCTCATCCAGAGTTGTCAGATTTCCAAATCTTTATAAATCAAATATATGCCAAACTGGCAAAATCTATAACCCATTTCATTATTTGCTATTTGGATTAGCATAGAATGTTTGGAACAAAGTGCATTTAGTCAATTTTTTTAACAGAATCACATAATATTTAGTCGACAGGCTGAATTTAATCACTGGCTGTTGCATGTTGAAGCCTCTGTCAATTGTGGTACAATGCTGTAGGTTTTAAGGTTTTTTGGTTTAAGGTGCAACTTGATTGAAGAATCCCACATAGACTATATCAACTGCCCTCAGTGTTGCATGATCTTCCATTGTTTAGATTGTGGCTGAATTGGCTATGGGGCACTAGTGGAATAAAAATCTTGAAATAAATTTCTGCTTTGCCTGTGTACAATGTATTGTGGTGAGATGAAGCACAGCTGTATGACAGCAGTACTTTACTTCGTTTTCAGAGAACTGTGAGTTAAATGGTTCTTCTGAGAACAAGATATGTGATCAAATGAAACGTGTGTCAATGGTAGAAATGAGTAGCCGCCCAAGATTCAGCTCACAAGCTCATCCTTGCATTGGACATGATGAGACTATGCCTGGTCATAAACTCTGCCACCACTGTCAGAAAGGAAATCTCTTGATGCCGGACGAAGATTCGGCATCCGGGAGTAATTCCAGCGAATCCTTAGTACCGTTCATTACCCACTCTGCTCCAAAGCTAAACAGCACGACCATCTCACATAGACCCTACTGCAGATCGAACCAGGATCTTCTTGACAGGCGCCGCCGATCTCTGAGCTATGATCCAATGGATTTCGACTGCCAAGAGCAACGCAAACCACTGCAAATTCGGAAGGAAGCGTTCAGGATCTACCAGTCGCCACTGAGACGGAAACAATGCTGTGAAGACCCCGGATTGGACGGAATTTTACTCGTGCACGTATTCTGCGGCCGTGGACTCGTGTCTTCGCGCTGTGGCAGGCGTGACATGCGCTGCATCACGGAGGTCGATATGGTGTCTCGTGCGCAGACCATGGCTTCTACTGGGACCATGAACTTTGACTGGGATGAGGAGTTTACAATAGTCTTACAGGATGTGCGAATAGTTTCTTTCATGCTAGTGTCTTGGTTTGAGCGAGTCTGCCAGCTGTGTTTTCATGCATCGATCGAGTTGAAGTACCTTGTGCAGAAGGAAAGGCATCATCGTCTCTGTTTGAAGCTGGAACCTTCTGGTGAGCTATACGTAGAGTTTGTTTACACAAGTCCTCAGAATGCATTTCCACGAATTCCATCGGTGCACGCGAACGCGGTATTTGGGGCAGATCTTGGAACACTTGCGAAGGAGAATGGGGTTCCGCTGGTGGTGTTGCGGTGTGTGGAAGAGGTGGAGCGTCGTGGACTCGAGCTAGCTGGTATTTATCGTCATTCGGGTTCCAGAAGAGACGTGAGAATGGTTCGACAGGACCTGGAAAGGAATACAGAAATGGCTGATCTGTCTGAGAGATTTGTTGGAGACGTCAACATTATTGCAAGTGAGTTTATAAAGTTTTTCTGTAATTGGGTTATTTTATCAAAGCCTTAGGTTTTATATATTCTTGTATGTAGAATTTGTATAATGTTCCAAACATATCTTAATATATATGCTTGACGGTTATGTTTCAATAACAATAGGAGAGTCTTTAAAAGGATGCTGTTAATGCTCAGGGATCACACTGTGAATGCAACTGAGGTAATTGAGGCACAGAGAGCGTGAGAGCAGTTCCTTAGGCGAGCCTGAGAGGCATTCATAGGTATTAAGTGGTGGCTACTTCATTTTCTTGGGCTGGGCATTTAAGAACGGTTGGTCAGTCCTTCTCTTACTGTCTCATCTGCCCATTGAAAGTGTACAAGCAGTTTACTCATTATGATTGAATTGACTAAGAGGTGCAGGTGGAATAATAATCTTGATTTTTTGTCTTTGCTGGGATTTGAAACTCAGATATCCGCTCGATAGTCCGTAGGTTCGATAGTCCGAAGATCCTATACTCCGACATTAATTTAAATAGAAGCTGGATTAATTGATGAAAAGAATGTGTAAAACTGGGAGCTGGATTGATATGAAAAGGATCATGCCTTAATAAAACTGGGATGAATGAAAAGAATGATGGTGCAATCCAGTTTCTAGCCAAACAATTCTTTTCATCAATCTAGCTTCCATTAAAACCGCAAACTTATCACCTATCGACCCGACTTCCTGCAATCTTCAGACTATCGAACCTTCGAACTGTTGAACCTTCAGACTATGGACACAGAACCGAAACCCCAACCTCTAGTCCAACTCGCTAACCACTACGCTATCGAGGTATTTAATGTTCTCCGTGTCGTGTTCAGTGACCTTTATTCAAAATTGTTTCATAGGATGTGATTCCAGCCTCAATTAGCTTGTCTTAACGTCTTACGCTGGAAAGCACTAATTGCTGTTGATGTTGTGTATTGCATCACTATGTGGTGTATTACTTGGCTTGACCTTCGTGCATTCAGACCTGGCTTTCGATCGGACAAAACAGCACAACCATTTCGGACCTGATTTGATGTAGCGTCGGTTATTTAAGCTCGTTTACCGACGCAGCTTTTGTGTGGTGCTGATAATAATTTCTGTGATTTACATCTACATTACAGTTGGAGATCAAAGAGAGACCCGGATGAAGGCTGTTCAAACCATCTTGTCCCATGGAATGTGTGTAGCTGAGTTGGAGAGCTGCCAATGAGTGACCTGGAAAAGGTGCTCTATAAATAGTTGTTGAAGCGGCATTACCTACATTTTTGTGGCTCGTTATTTTAGACAATACCATGAGCTACTGCAAAGCAATATATGGCAGTCTTGCCTGAGAGATTTGTTTACTCTTGGCTAATGGTGATGCAGGGTAATTGTGCAATGCTGTTCATATTTATTTATCCTGTTTAAAGTTATTTGAACATTTATAGAAATACCAATTATATACTGTTGCCTTGGTATGTTTACACGAGTCTGACCTAGCTCAGCCAATTACAGTCTGCTGTGTGGCAAGATTAAATGCTTACGTGCGGAAATTGTTACTTTAAGACAGATCTGCCGTTGCTTTTTTACTCCCCATCTGTTTCCATGCCTCCTCCTATCTGTTCCGCTGCCAGACCCATCCATCTGCACATCATCCAGACGAACGCCCCGGTTAAACGTCCCCGGTCAAATTCTCCGGCAATTTCCGGTCGAGGAATGCAATTCCTTGTGTCCATCTTCTCAAAAACATGTCGATGCTGGTCGCATTGCCATCTAATTCGCCGTCGACCACCACCGCCGCCTCACTCCACCCGTCGCCCATGATTTCTCCGGAGATCGTCACCCGGTCCGAATAAACACCGTCGGACCGATTTGGTCTGGCACCACTTTCGCTATTTGTGCAGCCGAGTCGTCGTCGCCGTCGACTGAAGTTAGATTACTGGAGATGAGTTCATCCGAAAACAAATTCCATTCAGGGCCGCGTCCCCCGGTCTCTTCCTCATTCGCTGATAATGGTCTTCTGTCCAGGAACATCAATCAGTTTTTTCTGTGTTATTCTGCCCTAGTGTGTCTCGTCTGTATCGATCCAGCGGCTCTCTGTCCTGTCCTGGCTGTCCTGCTTCATTCGGACTGTCGGCTGCTATTGTCCAAGGTAATCGTAAGTGTAATTGTAAACTCCTGGAGGTTTTCTTAAAGGATAAGGACATAGGGTAAACATGTTGGCATTGGTTGCCTCAGGTCAAAGGTATATCTAGAGATGGGTTTAAAATTAACAGGATTGGCGTGTTGGGAGACCATGATGAAAAAGGATACAGACTAGTTGAATAAGAAATTTTAATAAGGGTAATGACTAACGTATTGCAATATGATGCACCTGATTCTCCATGTAATATGATGCATTATGAAATACACCCGTTTGTATGTTGGGCATGAACCGAAATTCGGCTCGGATACCTGACTCCGACGAGCATCGTGATACTCGACATTACTCGGACATACGATGGGTCCAAGTATTAATACAAGTCAGCTTGTTAAAAAATGTTAAATTCAATTCTTTTCTGTGTTGAAAACGAAAATTGGATTTTTTTAATTCACAAAACGGTTGATTCGATGGTCGCATTTCATTTTTATCACTTACATGAGTGAAAAACTGAAAATTACAAAAACAAATAAATTCATGCATTTATTTAAAGTTTAATGTTTACCCTGATTTACGTGTTTGTAAATTCGTCAATAGGTAGCCAAAGTCATAAAATTTGTGCAATTGCTAAACTGATGATCAAGAGAATGAGACTTTTTCAAATATTCAGTACTCAGACTCGGCACTACTCACTCGTAATACTCGGTACTGAGCAGGAAATTGACACTCATTTCATCCCTAATGTATGTAGGTATGTATGTATGAATTTAGGTATGTATGATTGCATGTATGTACAGGCAGCATTGTTCGTTATTGATGGCTGGCCCACTGCTTGGAATGGACTTTGGTTAGAGATACCTCTAGTACTGCCTAGAAACAGTAAAGAGCAGTTTTACAAGTTGCTCAAATCTAACTTGTATTGCCCTGCTTGGGCTGGGATTGCCTTTGAGCTAGTTTCTTGAATAGGCACTCTACAGACTCATAAAATGAATTAATGTATATATATGTTGTTTGTATGTATGTATTTGTGTGCGCGCACGTGTGTGTGTGCGTGTGTGTGTGTGTGTCTGCACGTATGTGATACTATGTATGTATACAAGTTTGTGTGCATGTATACATGTGACACTTCTATAGCACATCAAAAGACACATTAAAATGGAACCTTAATATGATGTGATACTTGATTTGGTTTCATAAACATGTGTGTGTCCATTGCAATAAGATCTATCTAGCTGCAAACTATGATGTTACCATAGAAACATATATTGAAATGCAACTGTGGAGTGTCAACAGATTTGACTCTTTTCTCCATATTCTTATGTGGCGAGTCCAGCAACATTCTCATATTTTCATTGATGTTTTGGGTTGCCTGCTCATTAGTTGCCCCGCTGGGAGTACTTCCCAGATATCCATGTTCCTTTGAATCATTCCAGGTCCATAGCCGACCTGCCCTGTCAACCGCGGCACAATAGGAGCCCCTGGTGGGCTCTGTGAATAGGGCAGTCTTTCAAGTAGCTGTTATTATAGGACTTCTTGCCTGATATATGCATGTAAGAACACCTCAGGTGACTTTTTAAGATCATGGCAGCCCTGATTAATGCATTGGGACATAAATGCAAGATTTATGATTGGAGTGTTAAGCCAACATGGAATTCCTATTCATCAGTAATGTTTGGAATTCCCATTCATCAGTAATGTTTGCTAGAATATTTACAAAGTAATTGGCATTAATAAGCAATCATAAATCTACACAAACCGTCCAGGAATGGTTATTTATTTTCCAGACTCTGTCTGAAAGGCTGTGAAAGGATTTGTTGTCATTGCAAACAAGGCAGTTTACTCTAGAAAGATCATCTAACGAGCTGACTACACTGCTAAACATCGGTGCAGAAATGCTGTAGCACTGAATGGTGGAATAATGAGACTGCTGTATCATTAGCAGATACGTTGTAGAGGGGGTGGGCTGGTTGTCTTGCTTCTGGTCTGCCCACATTCACAGGGATCGTATGCAAGGAACGCTGTGCCTGCTTCCCCTTGCGACGGAACAGCGCGTTGCATCAGATCATTATGCTGACACATGCCTCAATTGTCGGTGATACCCCGGCATACATCAAGGATATCTGTGTCCCATTGTCGAGTCAGTTGAGTGTTGCGCTGTATAGCCCGTGGAGATATGCAGGTGTTGCGCTTTTGGCACGTCGACGTCTGTGTTGAACCGTCCTTCTGAAATAGTCTCCCACTTTGTGTGCTGTTGCTTTTGACGGCGTGCAGCATAATAGTTGCTGACAGTCTGATAACAAAATTGTCTTGATCTAGATGTCTAGATCTGTATGACCCAATGTCTGTCATTGTTGCAGCTGATTAATTAATTTTACCGATTAAATTTATTTGTAACGATTTTTTGATGACCAATTGTTATATTTGATGCTTATATGAACATAGGCTATGACTAATATGTAGTTATTAATTAGCAATGAATATTAATAATACTATTGAAAGATAAGCAATAAATAGCATTTCATTGTAATTGCTCATTGGGATACATTAATCTATGGTTCAGAAGTTAACGACTAATTAATTGTTAATTCTTAAATAGTTAATTATTAAAAAATTATTTGGTCACAGCCTTAATAATCATAATAATAATAATATTTAAATAAGAATAACATTAATGACAATAACAATCATGATAATAATAACAATGACAATCATAATACTTCTAAGCTGTATATCCAGAAACTATTGCTAATATTCTGTAGAGTTCATCTTGGAGCGTGGAAAACTTACATTTTAGGAACGACCTCTCACTTGATGTGAACACTGTTCATATCAATAGAAGTCTCAGCATAAATCAGATATAATATGATATGCTGAAATAGATCCAATCATAATAACCGTGTATGTAATCAGAAATGGATTTTATGTTCTCCATTTTGGACGGATGGACATTGGATAAATCTGGAGAAGATTGTCAGACTGATTTCTTCTTGAGCCAGACACTTCGACTGATCCTTTGCATTTGTCTGTGTGTTGTCTCTGTTTCCATCATCAGCTATTTCTTTCTTCACATTATTTCATCCATTTTGCTGTCATTGTGTCGCCTTCCGATGCATAGTTTACTTGTCTTTTAAATTCATTTCTTTTTTAAAAATTAATTTTTCTTTGCTCAAGTCCAGCTTCTTTTGCTTTGTTTTGGTTTTTTCTCTTCCTTACTACACTCATGTTGACTCTGTGCTTTTTCGAGCTTTATTTCTGCCAAATTTTCTCCTCCCTACACAATTCTTTTTTATCTGAAGGCTTTACGCTGTCATTGATGGTAGTCCAGGGAAAAGAAAATGTGGTTGGAATGAATGAACCTGGGAATTGGATCTACCATCTAAGTCGTACATCTGGAAATGGGATGGCGGTTCTTGCCCGCTGGGAACATTATCACTTCGACTCATCACTTTTTCAACAAACTACGGATTGGAAGACAAGTTACAAGTTTTGTCTGAAGTCAAAGGAACATTGTCTATTTTGCTTAACCTCTCCGACTTTTCTTTTTGTGATTGGATTTTGGAGGATGCTTGTGCAGATGGCTGTTAGGATTGGGTGCATTGGCAGGCGATCCAGATGTCCTTGTTGTGACTTTCCACTGTGATGCTGTGCACAGCTGACATGTGATCCTTATGATATGTAGCATCCTTTGGCTCAAGGAGAGTGTGCCTATGGGCTTTGTGAGGGGGTCATTATAAAATTTACATTGCATTGTCTTGCATATACCCCCCCTCAGCTTTAGCAACAAGGCCATTGATATAGTGTGGAATTCTTCTGATTCATAGATATTCTCATCAGCTTCTTTTTTGACATATCGAACCCTGATGGATAAAGTATTTAGTAATTGATGACAGTGATCATGACATTCTGTTGAAAGTTGAAACTTCTCCCTCTGTTGCACGATGTCTTGTATGTGCATGCACACATTGCATATGTATGGGTGCAATCCTACTTACATGCATATATACCGATAAATGTATGTATTACTTGGAATATTTTTGAATAATTCATATATCTCTGTTCTCATTGCTTCTTCTGCCGGCATCACTACATAGTTCAATATAACATTTATAAAACACTGACTGAATTCATAAGAGGATGAATTGTGAGCAGAATTCCTTACAGCTTTCAGTCATTCTTGCTAGAGACAATTCTCCGTTATAATAATTAACTTATTATGCGATCATGTCAACATAACAAGTTACAGTTACATTCATCTCCTAAAAACGATTCGATGAGTGAAACACACTCTGAGTCTTATGAGCAAATCTTTTCAATAAAAAAATGTTGAAAACCACTTATCTGGATTATTATTCTTATTGATTAATTAAATTTCTAGTGCATGTATGGTCACAACTTGTGTCCGAGTTGTCGGGGGATCACGGGGTTGGACCCACAGCTTCTGCTACAAGGGTATTGAATATTATTTATAGAGTTCAGAATTCTTCAGATTCCCAGAAGATCTCATGACCAGCCAACCCATCTGCCTCTTCTTTGACAAATCGGACCCTGGTCACACCAAAATGTGAATCTGTGCTACAAGTAGTGATAGTCAACCACCAGTAGAAAGTCAGGGATGCAGAGATGCAGTCAGTGATGAACCGATTGATTCGTCAACGATATCTGCCCGAAGATGAACCTGCATTTGAACACTTGATCCGGTGGGTCTATGCAGGCCCATTTAGAGTGGTACTGGGTCACGTGCTGCACCAGTTCCTTCCCCCAATAGAGATGAATTCCTATTCCCTATACCCAGGTAGGAAGACATAATGCTTGACCACGTTATTCCACAGGCAGAAAATCTAGTGTGAAAATTCTTTTTAATTAGAATGCTCAACTTTTAAATGTATTGTCCACCAGAGTGTGGATATGCGTTTGGTTCAATAAAGATTATATTTACTTACTTACCTAGAAGTAGTTAGTTTTGACACGTTTTTGAAGAACGAAAACGAATTTTATCTACAAAGAAAGAACGACAGTTCGTTCCATTTCCTAGGAACAGAAACATGGAATGCACGAGAGCCTATAACTGGCACAGCTGAAAAATCAGTACTTGATGCTATCAGGCTAAGAGAAGTGATGCAAGGAATTAATTAAAGTGAATGAAGATCCTTGCTTGAATATCACATGCAAATGGCTACTGACCAAGTCATTGCATTTTTCAATGAGATCCTGTTCTCAACCAACATACTTTTGCTTTAATCTCATTTACTCTAAAGTATGATCAGTGACGTTAGGCGCATTCAATATATACAATATTTTGTCGCTTTTTTGTCCCTACTCTTTCTCTGATTCAGTAATTCATTTGTATCTGTTGGCCACATGTGTAAAATTAATATGTCTGGTATGCTGCTGTCCATGAAATACAGAATACTTAGTTTCTATTGTAGTCATTATTTGTTATTTTTATTACATGTCTAAAATTTAAAAGGGAAGATACTCATGACAGAGTCAAGTGGAGAAGAAGGATCCGTGTGGCTGACCCTTCATTGTGAGGGATCAATTCAAGCCTGAAGGAGATATATATATATTTTATTACGTGTCTGTAAACGTTTTTAGTCTCTTGAACAGATTTTAAAATGTCTGATGTAGACTTCTGTTTGAAATGGAATCAATTATCTAGAGCAGGAACTGATTTTGGCTGTCTTTCTTCTACGCGTACCCGATTTGTCATTGGGTGGGCGTATTCTAGGAAATGTATTGACTATTTGCTGCCAGACATTGTCTTTGAGTCTATTAACGACTGTGAAGGACAAAAACTCCCTTGGGAAGACTCCGTAACCTTTTCATCCTTTACTCTGCAACATCTCCAGAATCTCAGCCGTCATTCTTCCAGCCTCGTATAAAGAAACCCAATACAATCCATGTGACAGTTAAGGACTGAGCGACGCTTGTGAACACACGGATGTTTTGCAATTGTGCTTCAGAAATATACCATTACGATTACGAAGGTTGTGCACCATCTCCCTAACAGTTTAGTAGCCTCGTAAGGCCCAAACTTTACTCTCTGTGTTGTAAGCTCAGTACTCCAGCCAAGTAGCTATCGTGCTCCACCTTCCAAAAGACCTTTATGGACTTCAAAAATTATACATACAGGAAATTGGGTTTATCATGTGAGACGATGCTGCTGCCATGTTTCAACATCAAAATGTAATAGGTTTGTATTCGAAATAATGACATCAAAATTTGTGTTTATTTATAAACTGACATTGTGCAGGCCTCATAAATGAATCCTATGTTCTTTTTGGTCAAGTTAAAAAAACTTTAAATTGGACATGATGAGTTAACCATATACCAAAATTTGTCCATGGATCAAGTGAATATTTTTCGTGGAAATGCGAATTTTTTTCTTCGTCATACAAAATATTTTCTTGTGCATATCTCATGAGAATTGTCCATTCTTTTGTGACATAAACTCTCCCATTTACAGACAAATTCTGTCGCTCCAGTTGACTAGAAACTCCATTTAACTGCTTTTTCCATTAAGTTAATGTTGGGTTTATGGCTCTGGACATTTTGATGTTATTGCTTTGACACCCAGCACCAGCAGAAGTTCTGTTGACTGGCGGCTTTCTTCCATGGATCAGAGGAGCCGAGCCATTACTCTGCCTTGTGAGGCAGAATATCTGGAAGACAAAAGATACAGACAGACAGACAGACAGACACACGCACACACACATACATATAGCCAGACAGACAGACAGACTGACTGACGTGCACACACACAGATGGCCAGACAGGCACAGACTGACAGACAGGCAGATGTACACACACGCACATAGATGTGTGACAGACAGACAGACAGTCAGATAGAACAACAGGGACAGATAGACTGAGAGAGATTGAGAGAGAGAGAGAAAGAGATAGATAGAGAGAGACAGAGACAGAGACAGACAGAGAGGAGTTCATGTCTGGGCATCACTGTTCCAGATGGATAACTGATTCCAGCATTTTCTGTGGCTGAATGCGTTTCCTACAGTTATATAATCTCTTTTCTTCCACTTCATTATTCATATTAATAATACAAGAGGCTTTGTGGCTGCAGAACTCTTCGGTAATAAAACGAAGACAGTGTCGGAAAAGAAGGAAAAGAAATCCCTGCCGATCATAATCCACATGCCTTCAGATGGGATCATGCACCTAATCTGTGGAATGAGAACGAGAACTATAAGCCTACAGACCATAATTCATTTTGATAGTCAATGGAGAATTCCAGATGAGTGCTTTTACTTCCTAACAGGTTTCAGACCACAGTCAGTCTTCTTTAAATTTAAAACCCAAGTGGCCAGCTTCCGGCTGTTTCCATATGCGTTTTGTGTAGAATGATGTTTCCAACGCTTGTTTAGTGTGGATGTTCAGAGTTTCTTTCGACATTCTGTATTTGTTCGTTTTTTTACCGGTTTGAATAGAAGTTTATGGTGGAAGTCTTGGGTTGATATTGGAATTCAGCATGTGTTCTGTCAGGAGCAGGAGAACGAGAAAGAAGGGGAAGAGAAGGAGGAAGAAGTAGATGAGGAAGAATCTGCTGGGAGCAAAAGTTAGCATTATAAAAACTTATGAAACCTTGAAAGTCTAATTAAGTTGACCAACTTTGTCTGGGCAATCGCTTTTGTTGGGCCTGCATTGCAGTTATAATAGCATATTTATGTAGCGCCATTTAAACATGCTCTACCGACCTAACACAATGAAACCACGATCGGACAGAGTGGTCTTCATGCACTCTAAACTTAAATCCTACATATTTTGAATTGCTTATCCACCATTTTGTCTTCCTGCTTTGTCTTGTATTTTGATTTGTCTCATCTTTCTGGCTTCTCTTGACTGTTTGATTTGTCTCGTCTTTCCAGGGCCGTGCCGAGCTATAATTGCGCCCTGTGCCTAGCATCAATCTGGCATCCCCAAATTTTGAAAATAGTGCATTTCATGGAATAATAAGTTATTCCATCCTGAAATTTGCGCCCTTTCCACATTTGCGCCCTGGGCCACGACCCCACTGGCCCCTCCCTCGGTACGGCCCTGCGTCTTTCGGACTTGGCTTTCTGACTTGACTTGTCTGTTTGACTTGTCTTATATTTGTGACTTGTCTCGTTTTTCTTACCGGTACTTGTCTTGTCTTTCGGACTTGTCTTTCGGACATGTTTTGTCTGTCTAACTTGTCTCATCTTTTGAACTTGTCTTGTGTTTCTGACTTGTCTGTTTTACTTGTTTCGTCTTTCTGACTTGTCTTGTCTGTTTGACGTGTCTTGTCTTTCTGACTTTCTCATCTTTCTGAATTGGTTGACTGTCCTGTATATTGACCTAATTACAGCTCTGTTTTGGTTAGCAATCACTTGAAGCTTTGTGCTTTTGACATCTGCATGATAGCAGTTACAAATTACGCAAAAAATTTTTACCAGTCACATATTCTTAGGATTTTATATACTGTTTAACTGCATTCATTAGGTGTCTTTACACGATAGTGTGATTAGCAATTGTTAACAAAGAATACATGAGCAGCGCTATTGAATAAGCTGTTGCCTGTTCTGTGTTTGCCTTTTGAGTGGCGTTTGAAAGTTTGAAGATTATGATTGCTTACTATGAGGGAATTCTACCAAAATATGAGTCTGCACGAGTATGGTAGTCATTTATATGTTGCAGTCAGAGGTGTAACAAGCGGGAGGGCAGAGGGGCACCGGCCCCCCCCCCGTTTCAAAACTGAGGGGGGGGTGCAAAGCCCCCCAGTTTTAGTGCTCAGTGCCCCCATGTTCCCCCAAATCGGTTCTTTTTTATGTTTATCCAATGGCTTTTTAAGATTACCCTTATTAAAATAATTTCTGCCCCCCCCCATTTCTCACATTTGGGGGGGGGGGCAAAATTCAAAAAGTGGGGGCCAAATCCGTGCAATCTTTTTTAAATTGTGCCCCCCTTCACTTTTCAAAACCTTGTTACACCTCTGGTTGCAGTTAATGTGTAAAACCAGGCATTTTGTAAAATGCCTGGTTTTAGGCAATTTGTAAAATCCCCGATTTGGGGTTAGGATTAGGGATAAGGTCAGAGTTAGGATTAAGGTTTGCAAACTGCCTAGGCATTTTGCAAAATCCCTGGTTTCAGACAATGTCTGTAACATATATAGAGTATGTACGGATCAATTTTAGGATTTATGGAGGAAATGAGGAGCCGGGTGCATCTTTGTTGGAGGAGAATGTTGGGAGGTTTATGTGGCTTATACGGCTGGAGCCATTGTGGTTGGCAAGATCATAATCTATCAAAGTCGGAGCCATTGGCAAGCAGCACAAATCCAGACAGAGACAGATAACATTAGCCAGACTTTGTCCAAGCTCCTTCTGGATACTCGAGCAATCGTTTGGCAGACTTTGCATGTGTTTAGGTTCATTCCAGGTGGCTTCTCGTTCTATCTCTTCATACATGTATTTATATATACATATTACATATATGGATGTATATATATATATATGTATAATTATATATATATATGCATCCATGGATGTATGGATTTACATATATATGTATATAATTATATATAAAATTATCATCACTGAGGCTCTTTCTAGTGACTTACACCTTCCTATTGATGTCTTCAGATCACCTCTCTCAATTCTACCCAAACTCAACTCGGCTGTCAACCCATCTGGTTCGGCACTCCCCAACAACCCCAGCAACTTTATCTTTACTTCTTGCAGAAAACTGCCCACCCACCTCAGTTTACCTTCTCTGCTAGTATAGTGTGTATGTGACCTAGGTGTCACACTTAGCAGCTTTCTCTTAGGTTCTCTGAACATTTCATTAGCCTCACATGCTGAGCACTGCTTTCAACCACCGCGTCTAAGGGCCACCCACAGTTTTGTCTCCCCTTCACTTTGATATATATATACATATATATATACATATATATATACATACATATATATGTATATATATATATATGTATATATATATATATATGTATATATATATGTATATATTGAAGTTCATGCAATTGTGTGTTCTAGAATTGACTATTGCAATTCTCTTCTTATTGACCTTTTCAAGATTCGTCTGTCCTCCCTCCTCATCCAGCCAGTTCTCAATGCTGCTGTCAGATTGATTGTTCGCCTTCCTAATTATTTACAGTGGTGTGAATTGGAATATTTATTTTTATTTGCTTCTCATCACTGTTTTTATACACCACGATCACAGAAATAAAAAAACCAACGTATTGTATATTCAAAAGATGTAATGCAATTAGATTTTATGCTCTGAAGTATTTAAAATTGGTGGCTAATAGCTGGAAAGATTGATTGCCAAAACAGGTTACTACTTTTTTCATTCAAGGCACAGACACCTAAAGGCTACATTTCTGCATCTAACATATGTTTATGTACTGAAGTGTAAACTCTTGCTTTTTGATAAATGTATTCTTGGATGTATGCTATTTCTGTACCGACTCTGCTTAGTCTTAAGTGAATTGATGGAGTAAAATCCTTCAATACATGTGCACAGTGCTTGAACTATTATGCCGGTCTGTTATGACGTATTCAATGAAGAAATTAATGACTTCTGTGCTAGATGTACTTACTGAACTTTCTGGACTAGAGGTATACTTACTGACTGGCGGCTGGAAGTCTGTCTCTGTCTCTGCTTTGAGTCGGTCTGCAAGTACTAATGAGTTCTCTGGAGCCAGATTTTCTCGTTGATCGATTTTAGAACAGCTCTTGCTACGAGTGACGGCATTTTATCCCATCAGCATAAAAATGATTTTGCGTAATGAGGCCGGATAAGAGAGAGAATTCAGCAGCACAGTTCCGTATTCTTTAGACCAGTGCTCAATGATTGGTTAAAATTAACTTGGTTTTTTGTGCTTTGCATATTAAGGTCAAATACTTTTGGATTGTGCATAGTGACACGACGACGCCATCCACTCTTAGGCCGTCACATCGTCATCATCATCATCATCTTAATTATCATCAGCAGCAGCATCATTTTCTTCCTCTTCTTTGTCATCTTCAGCTCATCATTATCGGCAGAACAATTATTATTATGATTATGATTATTAGTATTATTATTATTATTATTATTATTATTATTGTTGTTGTTGTTCCTGTGTAGACATTTAATATAATCATACTTATAAACTTGAATTTTAAACATATTTATTAAGATTATTAAACTATAGACTTGAATTTTGAATGTTGGGATGTTGGATACTTTAGTCTTTGCGCATATAAGGTGTTTCTGTTTAACCAGTTATATCGGATTTTATAAGTAGCTGCTAGTGTGATGAGCTGCAGAAACTTCTAGGCTGATTTAGTATTTTTTCTATGTGTCTGGGAATTTATTTTCGTTGGGTGTCTACATTGTGATGTACAGCGTGGCTCAATGTGATGTGTGTTCGGTGTAGGTGTTTTGAAGGAGTTCCTGAGCGAACTGCCGGAACCACTGTGCACGAGCGCCCTCTACGACATGTTCTTTGATGCTCTCGTCATCCAGGTGCCACAGGATGCTGAGGGCAACGCTCAGCTGATGCTCAGCATCCTTGATTGTCTGCCTAAACCTTATCTGGTAAGTGATTGGCTTCAGTTTATGAATATAATGAGAAAGTTGATGTTCATCATTGTCATGATGATGATGATGATGATGGTGATGATGATGATGATGATGATGATGGTGATGGTGATGATGATGATGATGATGATGATGATGTAGGTGATGATGGTTATGATGGTGATGATGATGATGATGATGATCGTATTCAATCACGGTGGTGATCATGATAATTATGATGTCGATGATAATGATCATTATCATGATATGGCTGTGATGAGATGATGAAAATAGTCACAATGTTGATGGCGACGATCGATGGACATGATTAAGATGATGATGATCAATCACGGGGGTGATCCCGATGACTATGATCATTATCACCATATGATTGTAATGAGATGATGGTGTAGACATTGAGGATGATGAATGTGACTGATGAATGAAACCGTCGTTGATGATTTTGTTATCGATGGTGATTATGATGACGATGATGATCATAGTGACAGCCTGGATGATGATGGTTACAAGTATTGTTACTGGCTCATAATTAACTGTTGTCTTCTGTTGAACGGATATGATTCCTAGATAAAGGTGTTTTATCTCTAGATTGTATTTGCATAATGATGGCAGAGTTCCTGAATTTAGACATCGGAATAATGGATGTTAACTATGCTTTCTTTTAACACTGTTTCTTTTAACCATTTTTCAGAATCTACTGTAAACCAATCCAATGCTGGCCTGCCTAGAATCTCAACTTATCTGAAAACATCTATTTATAGCACTCTTACACAGGGCATATCATGCTAATGGTTGCTTCAAAGAGAAGTTGATACCTCTATAGTTCAGTTATTTATTTTGGAAATTTAGATGGGACAATTGTATGCGTTGGCACAAATTATGTGAAATATCTTTAAGAAAAGGATATTTGTTAGTTAGATGCATTGCTCAGATATCTAGAAGAGTCACCAGTGGCAGGCTGATTGCATGGCTGCATGTCTGTCTGTCTGTGTGTGTGTGTGTGTTTCCCTGTCTGCTTGTCTTGCATCTCTGTCTGTCTGTCATGAGTTATGTTTTCTGAGTGCTTGGCTGTCTGTCGGTTTGCCTGCCTGTCTGTCTTGTCTGTCTGTTTTGTCTGTAAGTTTTGTCTATTTTTGTTGTTTCTCTGTTTAGTTGTTTCGTTGTTCAACTCTTTCTGTCTGTCACTGGTAATATGTTCTGAGTGCCTGTCGGTCTGTCTGTCTGTCTTGTCTGTTTGTCTGTTTTGTCTGTCTGTTTTGTCTGTCTGTGTTTCTGTCTGTCACTGGTAATGTGTTCTGAGTGCCTGTCTGTCTTGTCTGTCTGTCTTGTCTGTTTTGTTTGTCTTGTCTGTTTTGTCTGTCTGTTTTGTCTGTCTGTGTTTCTGTCTGTCACTGGTAATGTGTTCTGAGTGCCTGTCTGTCTGTCTGTCTTGTCTGTCTGTCTGTGTTTCTGTCTGTCACTGGTAATGTGTTCTGAGTGCCTGTCTGTCTTGTCTGTCTGTCTTGTCTGTTTTGTTTGTCTTGTCTGTTTTGTCTGTCTGTGTTTCTGTCTGTCACTGGTTATGTGTTCTGACTGCCTGTCTGTTTTGTCTGTCTGTTTTGTCTGTCTGTGTTTCTGTCTGTCACTGGTAATGTGTTCTGACTGCCTGTCTGTCTTGTCTGTCTTTTTTGTCTGTCTGTCTTTCTGTCTGTCACTGGTAATGTGTTCTGAGTGCCTGTCTGTCTGTCACCAAATTATGGAATAGTGAGTTCTTTGTGCCTGGTTTTCATTATTAAATTTATAACGCGCACAAGGTCACACCTAAATGTGAATCTGAGGCGCGGATAGTCGCCAGGAGAAGATGAAAGCCAAAGAGAAATAGCGAGTTTTGAGTCGCTTTTGTAGGAAGGAAGTGAATTTGAGCTACGAAGAGAGAGTGGCAGTCGATTCCATTCCCTAGGAGCAGAGACATGAAATGCACGAGAGCCCATAACTGTTCTGCATCGTGGTTCAACTAAAAGACCTGTACTTGATGATCGTAAGCAACGAGGAGGAATGTAAGGAGTTAGTAGAGCATGAATATAGGTAGGTGTACTGGTGATGATGGTTTTGTAGGTCAAACAAGCTAACTTAAATTTGATTCTGAATTCAACAGGGAGCCAATGCAGCTGGTGGAGTAGGGCAGAGTAGCATGTTCGTAGTGGGACACGTAGCACTACTCGAGCTAATGTATTTTGGATACGTTGAAGCCTTTTGAGTTCAAGGTCTGAGAGACCAACAAAAAGTGAATTAGCATAATCGAGGCGAGAGGAGACAAGTGAGCAGGCTATAGTTTCAGACATATTTTGAGTTAGAGCCGACCTTATGTGACGTATTGCCCTGATGTGGTAAAAACAAGATTTACAAAGGCTTGTTATGTGAGGTCAAAATGTGGGCTTACTGTCAAGGGCAACCCCAAGTGTTTTAACAGAGTCTGAAAGCAGCACAGCAGTGCCCGCCAGTTCAATGCTAGAGAGCATAGGGAAAGAACGCAGGCGTTGACATGAGCCAAATACAATTGCTTCAGACTTGTCTGGGTTTGTGGCCAAACCATTGAAACAGAACCATGCATATATGGATGAGAGGCATTCTTCCAGTTTTAGTTTACCAGACTGATCAGTGTGTGACAGAGCAATATGGAGTTTAGTATCATCTGCATACTGTTGTAATTTAATTCCAAAGTGTTTAGCTATACGACTGATTGGGGAAGTAAAGACTGTAAATAATAAAGGGCCGAGGACAGATCCTTGTGGCACTCCAGCAGTGCAAAGCGTGGGGCTCCGACCGAGCAGATTCAATGCCCACCTGCTGATTACGGTCAACCAGGTATGAAGTTAGACAAATTGCTAGTGTCAAGGTCAGGCTTTTTAAGTAAAGGCGTGACTAAAGCAGATTTGAAGCATGAAGGAAAGCACCCGTCAGCAAAAGATAGGTTGGCCAAATATGCAATGAGGTGAGAGAATACATCAGAACAAGTTTTTAATTAGGATTGATTTTAATTGATGAACCAAACTCAGTTCGGAACTCGGCTCGGTCCAATTTTCTTAGTACTCGGCATTACTCGGACTCGGACAAACAATGGGTCTGAGTATTAATCTTTCCGATTTTCTGTTTTGAAAACGAAAATCGAGTTTTTCATTTACAAAACGGTTATCCAAGATTAGCCTTGGTTCATTTATAATCGACGTAACTAAAGGTACAAATACTGTTAACAATAATCGACCTAACTAAAACACTACTACTGCTACTGTTAGTACTTACTTTCCAGCATACACTAAGGCAAAACTAAATAATTTTGTAAAGTTGTGCAAACTGCCAATTTAAACATCAAGAGAATGAGACTTTTTTAAATATTCGAAACTCGGTCTTGGACTCGGCAAAATCCAACTTGTAAACCTCGGAAAGAAATTCAAATTCAGTTTGACATCTCTAGTTTTGAACAGACTGGTGTTGTGAAGGTGTTATATACAATATCTGATTTAAGTATCCTGTTTTAGGCGATTTATTTGAAAAATCCTCGGATGGCTCTTGTTATATATATATATACATAGATATATATCTATTTATATATAAATATATTTATATATATTAGATCTATTTATATATTTATTATATATATATTAATCTTTCTGACTCAGCAGAAACATTCTAAATGAGTACTATTGACCCTCGCGGTGCGAGAGAATTTATGGAAATATTGACCGTTTCAGAGCCGCTAGCAGATACAGCGTCAGTAAGTGCAGGCGGCGGTTAGTTCTCTATTTGTCATTGACGATGACGATGACTATGACGATTTTTGTGGCAGTGATTGTGACAGTGACTCTGACAATGGCAATGACTGTGACTATGACTATAGCAACGACTATGACAGTGATTATGACAATGATTATGACAATGATTATGATGGCAGCAATACAGCACAACAATACCTTGGTTAGCAGTCATTTGTGCTGCTCTGCACTCCCAGCAGCCCGGCCGTGACATGAGAGAACGATTCAAATACTAATGTCCGTACGTTGTTGTTGTTATTGTTGTTGTTGCCGTTGTTGTTGTGTTCAGGGCGTATCGTCAGAGACGATTTTCTATGTTCTTGTCATTGCATCCGATTGATATCTGTAATGTAATGAAGCATTTATATAGCGCCGCTCATTCAACAGCACTCTTTACGGGCGTCTGTGCTTGGTCCAGGGAACAGAAAGTCTTAAGGAACTGGTGAGGTGATAGGACTAGTAATTCCACTGCGTCTCCTCTGACATTCAGAATAGGATTACGTTAGCATCTCGCATTACCTATGTTCTCTGATGCGGGCTGCTGATGTTGTGTAGCAGAAGCTGATTGAAAATTGGAAGGAGATAGGATCAGTCGCAGAGGCCTTCAAACAGCTCGTATCGGAGACGTTCTGTTTAAATGGGCAAAGCTTCTTTCACCCAGAAATCAGGTTATCCAAGATTAGCCTTGGTTTCTGGTGACCATTGTAGGACAGATAATTTCTGGGTGTCCTCCTTCTTGCGTAGAGCCAGGTGCCTGGCCGTCTAAATGACAGGTTCTTGCCTGTTCGGAATAATGGCTCTGGCTATTGTTACTGCTATTATTTAGATCGTGTCTTTTGTCTGAGTGGGTGACTGCCTGGCTTGACACGTCCTTACTGGCGGCTTTGAGCTGGGATGCGATGCTCGGCAGCGCACCAGACATCCACGTAAAGGGAAGGGTTGCCTTGTGCTAATGGTGGAAAGAGAAAGAGAGGTTACAATATTGGTGATGATGGGCCGAATGTAGACCCAGGGACAATCAGTTTAAGCAATACAGAGCATTGTTATTTAGTATTTGGATTTTGAATTATAACGATTTATTGAGTGCTGACCAAAACATTAATCAGTGGGTGATAGATGAGTAATAGACTACTGTAGGCCTACTAGTAAATTGCACTATTATTAGTAGTGCAATGAATGTTTATAGTTGAAGTACAATCTTCTTGATGGAGAATGGAAATGGGAAGGAAGGAGAGAACGTGGAGCTAATGAATGCTTTATTGATTGAATATTTGTTTGATTTATTCATTCATTGATGTTTGTTTTATTGATTGATTGTTAATGAGAGCTAATGAGTTAGTGAACGAGGGAGTTTCAATGAGTTAGTAAGTAAGGTGAAGGGTGGATAAGTGATTTGTTTGATTGTGTGGTAGTTGGATTTGGCTTGAGTAGAAAATGAGTGAGTGATTGAGTGAGCAAAGTAATAAGCGAGCAAAGCGATATGAGCTCATTTAAAATACATTAATGCAAAAGAACTGTAATTCGATAAGGCCCTTCGTACAAAGCTCAAAAGCGGCTTCTGAATCTGGGCGAATGTAAAGCAATGTAAGGAGTCTGGAATGGATGAGATTTGAGTTTCCAGCGCAAAAAACAGTCTTTGTAGGGGAGCTGTAAATAGGAGAAGATAAGAGTTCTAGATGGATGGACCAGCAACTGTAGTAGTAATAGTTTCAGTATAACAACACCGTGTGATAACAAAGATCATTAACGTCGCCCTCCTCCTTTTTCCAGGCTTGGGACTGGCACTGCCAGATTGTGAACAGTGGTGGAGTTACCAGCAACTTTTAAGGAATGCCGGCTTTTCTAGAGCGCACTCATATATGGTAGAACATGGACCGTTATGAGGAATTAGATGCCCTTGCAGTGGTATGGCCACGTTTATGGGACATAATATATCGTCGTTATTATTATTATTATTACTGTGAGTGAAGGATTTACTCATTTGCTAAACGTCCTTATACGGTGACCATCCCAGGGAAGGGACTCTAGCCCATGCTCTCCGCGTTACAGACCGAGTACTCCATCCAGAGGCCAGCCAGCTCCACCTGATGTGGTATAATTTGCTCCATTCAGTACTTTTTAAGTGAAATCTGTCGCACACATGACCTGTTACAATTAAGCCAGGGAGATAGATAGTACTGTCAACACGTGGCTAACAATAAGACTGATCGGTGGATCGTTCAAGGACATCTCGTCACCATCTTCAGAACTTGGACACTGTGCTTGCCTAAGTGCTAGCCGAATAGCACCCTGCTACTGCTGCTGCTGCTGCTGATGATGATGCAGTGGGTCTTCATTGGTCTGTAGCACACCCCATCCATCCCTTTACATCTTCATTAGGTGAAACTGGTGACCGCCCCTTCGCAGCGGTGGCCGCCGCGATGAACGATAAATTGCCCCTCGTCCGCTATTACTATCGTTCAGGGTCCGGAGGCAGCAGCTTCGTTATGATGTATATCGCCATGGCAACCAGTGAGGGAATTATCCTTGCCAGTTTTGTTGCTCCTTCCTGGCATCCGCAGTTGCTCAATTATTAATCGATGTGCATGATGTGAATTACTGGTCATCACAACTAGCTGCTCGCTATTCAGCATCGTCTGGACTTTCAAGACCTTAAGTTGACGATCGTCCATGCAAGCCTGGAGTCTATGACCTGACTGTGAAAGTTGAAACCTTTAATGACGAGAGTTTACTAAGCGTAACTGGGAAACCAATGCGGATTGTCGTTAAATTGGGAACTGTTGTCTCAGATTTGACCCTTTCACGATGAGCTGCGCTGGTTTTCCATAGATTTTAGTGGTACTCGCTTATTGTTAAATGGTTCATTTAGTAAATGTTCTATGCTAGAAACTACCTTTTCAACTTTTTATATGTGATGGATTCTAGTTGGTGGATTGCTTTTGTTCTGTAGGCCTACATGTGCATCAGCCAAATATCTGTGACCCCAGGGCCATGCTTTTGATGCCTCTGGGTTCGCTGTTGATTATTTGTTATTGCTAGTCTTGCTGAAATTACCACAAAGAAGATTGATATTTTATTATTAGGTCTAGATGTTATCAAATGGACTCATGCATGGAAGGTTTTATTCAGGACTTTTGGAAGAAATTGTATTTGAAAGAGTAACTAACCTCAAGCAAACAGTTTCTGAAATGTCTCTCATAATATGTAAAATGTAAATGTATGTGTTTTTTTCTAGCTACTCTAATGGCTTCGACCCAGCACATTTTTAAAGGAATTGATCTGTGAGGTCTTTTTCCACTGTTGCCCAGTTGAATGGGCGACAGTTAAATTGCTAATCGATAATAATTAGTTGCTGAAGTTTGCTGATCGATTAGAATTACAATTAGCAAAATCTTGTGTCTGATCAATTAGAATCAGAATAAGCTACTGAAATTTGCTGATCATGATATCCCTGCCTCAGCTATTGCATCTACCGACTCTGAGCTAGTCCACTTGCAGGCATTGCCTTCCCACCTCCGATGCTTGGAATCGATAGGGTGGAGGAGATGAACATTTTGGGGGTTGTACTCCCATGTAGGTTTCGCCCTGATGCATATATCGACCGAATCTGTACTAGGGCTAATCAGTCTTTCTGCGCCTTGCGCGTCCTAAGAGAGCCCATGGGCTTCATGGCGTGGCCCTCCATGATGTTGTGCGGGCTACTACTCTAGCCCGCCTTTTGTATGCGTCTCCAGCATGGTATGGTTTCACTAATTCGACCCATCGTGCTCGCCTCAATGCTGTTGTTCGAAAGCTGGTGCGACACGGGATGCTCCCCTCTGAACAATTATCATTTGATGAACTCTGCGATCGAGCCGATGCCTCTTTTGTTAATTCTATCCTCTCTAACCCTGACCACATTCTAAGAAATCTTTCTCCTCCTATTAGGAGTGTGGAGCACCAGTTGCCACCGCGTGCTCACAACAGGTCTGTCCCCCGGGCTGATGACTTCACTTAGTATGACTTTATTATCAGATTATTGTATCAGCGCCTTAGCTCCCATTGATTTTCCATCCTGCCCAGCCCAAATAGTTGCTATCCTGGCATTTTATTAATTTTCATACTCTCGACAGATTATGTATATAGATGTTTTGTTCGTACCTGTTTTATTTGTACTGGTCGTGCGTTTGCAGACATCTGATTAGAGAATATACTTACTTACTTACTTAGATCTGGGTCATCATGTTATATTTATGTCATTATATTATATCTAGGTCATCATAATTATTGATATCTTGTGTGTGCGGGATGATGCCTACTGTAACCTTGACAAAGAATTTAAATTGTTCTAAGACTATTCTCCAGGTTCCACTCTGACTTATTTATGTATGTGTAAAGAGGTCTGCCTGCATGCTTGTATGTATGCATGTGTGTTTGTGTGCAGTGCAGCGATGTGCATGTATCGAAAGTATGGGATGTCTCATAAAGGCTCTTAATATAATATTATCTTGTAATGGATCCTTCAGGAGTTGATTATTGGTATTTTCTTAGCCTGCCCATCCACGGTTGATGATTCCCAGGGCAGGTGCATGCCTAATCGTAGTCGTAATCTCAACCTTTTAAAGCGCCACTTGAAAGCCTAGCGAACGGCTCCAGCTGATTCACGAGTGCTGCGTCAAGTCATAGGGGTTGTCCAAAGATGGCCAGAGTCTTGTTTACAGTGGGTCAGAGGTGGCAGAGAATTGGAGGGTGGACGATCAAGCGAGTCTGGGTTTACAAGAGTCATTGAAAAGGTGAGACTTGAATTTCGAATGAAAGCCCGAGGGATGGATAGAGGAGCCTGAGCTTGATGATGGTTGGTGATAGACAATAATGGTAACGGAACTAATAATGTACGGAATTCAGGAGGCAGATCATTCGAGGCACATGATGCAGTGTTGGATATAGCTCGAGGATATGGCTCGATTGATGGATAACTTGAGATGAGTAGAGACCGGTGGTTGGGAGAGAGTGAGACAGGAGGAGGAGGATGGATTGAATAGAGTGGGTTGGCTGGATGATGAAGAGTTTGCAAAGATATTTGGGCTGGGTGTATTGTAAGAAGTTGTAGGTCAGTGATAGGACTTTGAAGTGAATTCACTCCAGATGGGATTTTTAGCCAATGTAGGGACTCGAGGATTGGAGTAATGTGGTGATGCTTGGACGTTGTACTGACAGCAGCTCTGGTTAATGAGTTTTTAATAAGTTATAGACGCTTGAGTTGTGTATATTCAAGGTTGAGAAAGGTATAAAGGATGAAGAGGAGTGGACACAGGATAGAGCCTTGAGGCACACCACAATAGGACTTCCGGTTGTATTTGATTCAAAACTCCTTACAACTGCTGATCAACAACATGAAAAATTATTGTAGTTTAGATTCAGTTCGTTCATGATCTGGTGCTTGGTAGGGTCCTGGCCAGTCAATAAATCGATCAATCAATCATTCATTCAATCAATCAATAATTCAATCAATAATTCAATCAATCATTCAGTCAATCCATCATTCAATTTATTTATTGTTCCAACAACAGAACAAGTCAGTGTAATGCTACTGTCACCTAATGCCAGTGGATACACCCACACACCGGTAGTACTTCATTTACCCCCTTTGACGTCAGCAGCCGATATCCCATTCAGAGATCATGTGACACTGCGACTCTGACGATTCATTCATGCATTGAGAGCTTTTATATAGCGCCTGTTGCAGATTCAGGATGTTTCCATCGGCTATTGAATAAACAATCTTGTAAGTAGTTGGCAAACAGCACGGATGCAAACTCACTGACCGGTTACTGTCACCTATTGCCAGCCAATTTTTTGTCATTGTAGAGGCCACAGTGATATCCGGATATAGATCACCATCACATTGACAGTAAGTCTAAGAGGGCTTTGACTGTGTCACCATCTCTTGCTTCCAGCAATATTATGTTTATCGGCAGCATTCGGTAATAATATACCTTGGCAGGCGTCGTGAGAAGTTGACTCTGTTCAATGACCTAAAACTAACATTTAGATTTTTGAGATTGCTTATCCGAAATTGTACCAGGTTGCGTTGTGTCAACCTGATTCAAAGTGATCGAATACGATGATGGTGACTGACTGTCTGTGTTCTCTCTGCAGTAGTGTCCGCTGTGTCCAGAGATGCTTAATGATAGAATTACCAGCAGGAGGCCACAGTTATGAGAATATGACTGCTCTGTGCCTGGACAATAGATTGTGTTGCATTTGAGAATTTCTGAAGAGCCTCTCGCCGTGCAGGCCAATCTGAGGACAAGATGTTATTAAGACAGCTTTAAGAAGTAGCAGTTCAACTACGCCACTGTTTGCACTCTTTCAGTGCCAGTCCCAGACCTGAATGTAGGTGAAGGGCGACGCTAATCACCAAGGCAATGTTATGTAACGGGAGCAGTTATATAGCGCCACTAGTATCAGGAGAGTCTTCAAGCGCTTCCGGAAGGCAGCAGGGAGAGAGAGCAGCTCCTTCCAAACAGAAAGGGGAGGCTGTTTCAGATGGTGCGAGCCACGTAGGCAAAGCTCCTGGATTGGGCATGCGGGAACCACAATGATGCCGATGCGCATCAACGTAAAGGCGATAGGGTGACCGAAGAGGTCAGTAGAGAACGGTCGGCAAATGGCCTTTGTGAATAAATGATATCTGTGAATGCACTATGACTATTTGCTGTAGTGTGTGCTGTTTATACAGATTATATAATGATATTACTGTGATTGGACACCACTTTCCTCCTTTGGATGAACGCCTAGTGTTGTTTGCGTTGTCTGAGGTTAAGTGTATTAAGCCCTGATTAAATTGTCATATTATGTCTGTTCGTCTTTCAATCTGATCTATCATTATAATTGTGTTTAGGGTTTCTTAGCAGATTAACTTCATTTGATGAAATCTTGATTTTGTTTGTGGATTTTTTATTTACCTTTGCTGATCCCGAACCAGAATCCCATGTTCTTCGGGTAATAAGGTCTGGTAGCAGAAGATACCACGATGCAGCCTGAACAACTCTGCAACCTTTTTTACTACCACCAGGGCTTCATTCCTCCCAAAGTCATTGGAGGAACTTCTCCCCACAAACTTTTTACATCACGTCTGCTTGCGCTCTTCAATGCTACTTTCCACTCGCGATTGAAAACCGAACTTTTCCAGCTCTCCTGCTCGGATTCTGCTCCTGCAGGAGCACAATATGAAGGATTTCCACCGTAGCACCATGCTGTCTCGTCGGCTTGACCTCCCCGGATTCTATCCTTGCTCCGGAGCAGAAAATCAGCACAGCTATTGCAAAATTGATTTCATATAGTGCCGCTGAATGAGTTTTTCTCCCTGACCGGATTTTGTGGGCGGTGAGATATTTGAAAGATCTACGTTTACATTTTCAGATGAACCTTCATTACGGGTGAAAATGAAGTCATGCAATGGCTAATGCAAAAAATAGTCTTTGCAAGCAATTTATATGACGATGACACGGTCAATTCTGGTGGCTCCTCTGATCTTGTTCATGCACAAACTCGTATGTTTCAGTTCATGGCCTGTGTTAGTCAGACGGATGTGTCCGTATTGAAAGTGTGCAACTGCTGTGACCAGTGTCTGATGTGAATGACCAGTGTCTGATGTATACGACCAATGTCTGATGTCTGTGACCAGTGTCTGATGTCTGTGACCAGTGTCTGATGTCTGTGGCAGTGTCTGATGTCTGTGACCAATGTTTGATGTTTGTGACCAGTGTCTGATGTCTGTGACAAGTGACTGATGTCTGTGACCAATGTCTGATGCTTGTGACCAGTGTCTGATGTCTGTGACAAGTGACTGATGTCTGTGACCAGTGTCTGATGTCTGTGACCAGTGTCTGATGTCTGTGACCAATGTCTGATGTATATGACCAGTGTCTGATGTCTGTGACCAGTGTCTGATGTCTGTGACCAGTGTCTGATCTCTGTGACCAGTGCTTGATGTCTGTGACCAGTGTCTGATATGACAGTGTCTCCACTCTCCATTTTATTTCTTAGTGTGTGTGTGTGTGTGTGTGTGTGTGTGTGTGAACTCCCTTGTTTCACTAATGCTCTTTTGAAATTGAAAGGTGCTAGGATGTACTATTGAAATGCCAGTATTATGCCATTTAGCATCTGAGAATTAGCACAGAAACCTAGACATTGGTAAGCTTATATGGGAAACTCATACAACCTATTTCCTGTATTGCCGGAATTTCAGGACGACACAAACTTGGAAATAATGACATACGACAGTTCTTAGGAATCCAAACAACCCTGTTGACAAAGGCGCTCAGCAAATACTGCAGAGTGTGACCTTCCTCGGACTACCCTTTGGACGACCCCTCTGATTTGGCGCAGCGCTCGTGAATAAGCTGGTGCCCTGCGTGTGGCTTTCAAGTGGTGCATATGAAGTTTTGATTATGATTGCGATGGATTGACCATGTGGGGAGAATACCAGTTGACCCATAAATTGCCAACATGACTGCACAAAATCAGAAATGGTGACAGACGACAGTTAGATGAAATCGTTCAGTAAAGATTACCTCGGTTTATATACAATACAGCACAACTGTAATTTGATAATGCACTCCTTACAAAAAGATCAGAAGTGCAGATTGTAGCCGGGCTACCATTAACCCTTTAACGACAGGCTGCATGGATTTTCTCATACATTTTAATACATGCGTTTCTCATACACTTTAGTACATGTTTTTTTTTCATACATTTTAGTGCATTACATTTTAGTACATGGGTTTTCCCATACATTTTAGTTCAACATGGTTTCCCATATATTTTAGTACAAGCTCACAAGTCGTTAAAGGGTTAAGCCATGTTGAGCCACATAGAGAGCAGAGCACATTACATCAGTTGACGGAATCGCCAACAGCGCACTGCTTCCAAGACTTGAATGACAGGGAAATAAAGGCAGACGAAGGGTCTGCACTGAATGGACACAACATAAACGAGGACATAAGATTTGGACTAACGTTGAGAGAAGTACTGTGCTTGATAAATGACTGTGGAAAATGGACGTCGTTTATTATCGCCCTTCACCGCCAGATGGCTGACGACAGAACTGATGATGATGATGATGATGATGATGATGACGACGACGATGACGACGAAGACGATGATGGTTGATACATTTGTAATTACATACAGATTCAGGCAATTTGAGGATTCATTTAATCGTTTGAAAGAAAGACGTCCAGTGTGAGCAAAACATATAATACCATAACATTTCTGTATCACCATAACAATAATGATGATAGTGACGACCACTAGAACAACCACCACACCATACCAACACTCGCCACAACTACAACTACGCCAACGACTAATATGAGTCTTTAACCCTTTGGCGATGCACAGGTACTGAGATGTATGAGAAAACATGCAGCTTGTCGGTGAAGGATAAAAGCACCAGGCAAAGTGTCAATGAATGGTTTATTTTAAAATCTGATCTGATGTACTGTGACGGGTGTATGCGATATGCTAGTGATTAGCATGCAGGACAGTCAACCGAGAGGTCAGGGTTCAGACCCCACTGGGACCGATATTCGCTTCAAGATTTCTACTACAGCTGCACGCTCTAGCCAACTTGGACATAATGAGTACATTGACCATACACTGTCGGTGGGAAGAAGGAAAGATCAGACGGCCTACTCTCATTTGCTGAGGATTATAAATTGAATTAGGGAACACTTCATACCACACGGATAGATTATATATTATAGGAGACTGCTTCTATTGTATTCTAATTCATTTCTATTACGTCATTATCATACTATATGAAGAAATTGAAAGAAAAGGCCATGGTCATTTAAGGCAAAACCGTAATCAAAATCGTAATAGAAACCGTATGAATGAAAATCCTAATCAAAATCGTAATGCAAAGAAATCAAGTGGAGTTCTAATAGGTTAGGAAAACCAGACGTCAGGCAATGGCGGGTAAGCAAAACACAATTCTTCATTAAGTCTATTTATAAATTGCATTGAAATAAAGCATAATGGGTATCAGCAACCGGTCAGTGCAAGAGATCGTAGAGACCAGTTGGTGAGCTGTGTGTTCTGTGGTCACTGGAGTGAAAGGGCAGTTATGCAAAATAGGGTCATTTCCTATTTGATGTCAGCTGTGTCATTTCTTCTCTATTGATTATTGCTGTTCTTCAGCGCAACATACGGGCTTCTCTTACAGTCATTGGCTGTATTCTATGCTCTCACGGAGTGTGCTCCGAGCATACACGGAGGGAAAACTGCGGAACACAGCATTCAGGCTGTTGGCTCTATGCTCAATTTGCCTGATGTAGTCAGTACCGAGATGGGGAGTGCACCCTGTGTGATAGGTCCCTCTGGGATTTATTTTTTCCTCTGCGACGCCTCACTGTAATGTATGGATTTCGGTAAATCCGTCGGGCATAGTAAATGGGAGTGGACTGAATGGCTTTGTAAGCCCATCGATAGTCTTGCCAGTTGCTGCTGCTTGGCCGTTACTTTTTGCTAAGCACTGTGCAGAATATTAGTCAATAGTCACAAAGATTGAACGTCAGCTTCAAGAAGAGGATGTTGAATTCCATCAGAAATATTGGAAACAACTCTATCAAGGTTATATAAGTTTGGCAACCTGCCCTGATGTGCAAGGGCTAAGAAATGAAGTCGCTAGCCTTTGTACCCATGTCTGCCTTTTATTTTGTCATTCCTCGTAAAGTCAGCATATTTCAGCACAATTCTATTCTATTCTATTCTATTTAAGGATTTATAAAGCGCCTCTCACGTACAGTACAGCCGAATCAGAGGCGCTCGCAGTGCGATAAAACCCTAGAGAGAAGTCTTACGAGAAGGAGCAGAGACAGTTGTGCTACTAGATAAGATTGCAGCAGGAGTCACAGCAGAAAGACTGTTCCATAGCGAAGAGCCAACAGAGGCTTAGGCACGATGCTGAGCTGTGGCAGTTCTAGACCAATTGGTATTCTATGCAATCAACAAATGCAGAGCACTCATCTGCACCCTGCTGCAATGGATTAGTTAATTCTTTTCTTCTGACCTTTTTGTCGTGTTGCACTTATATTGCAATTCTGCGAATCACCTGACCCAGAATGTGTGCTTCTTGTAATACTTACAAGTTTTTATCCTTGGGCAACGGTTACCTTCTAGCCATTCTATTTTCTGTAACTTTTCTCCAATATCTTTACAGTTGTTTCATTTTTTCATAAAACTCTCCTACTGACGGTCTTTCCAGCTTCAGTTTCTGTTATTAGGTTTTAGGTTTTTAGCTGTTAGTGTATTGGTTTAATTTGTTGTTTAATCAAAATTATTTGGTATATGCATGTATTTGTAAGTGTTCACTGCTTCTCTGTTTATCGCTCTGTATATGCCTCCCAGTTTGTTTGTGCATTTCCTTATATGTCTAGCTGCCTCTCTGTCTGTCTGTCTGCCTCCTCGTTTGTCTGTCTGTGTCTACCTAACTGTCTATCGAATTCCCCGTGTGTTGGCCAGTTGCTAGTCGTATGCTGCTGTAATTACTGATTGCGTGAATGAAAGACTGCGACTTTTTCACACAGAACTGAAATTATATTTCTGATTTAGAGGAGAAATGCATTTGCCGAATGTTGATCCGTTGACACAGAACCGCCTTTTTTCAATGACCTCTTATTAAGGGCAATGATTCAGCACATTTAGTAAATTTGTTGTTGTTTTGTGATCAGTAATTATTGTTGCTACCACATACGTTGTACTCGTCTATGTGCTTAGATGTACTGTGTATGGTCGAGTGAATGTGTGTATGTTTGTCTAAAATCATACATATTGGTGATTGTTTTTGATTGGTGGATGAATTTTGGATGGATTGAAGGATGGATGGACGGATTGGGGGATGGATTGAGGTATGGGTGGTTAAAGAGACTGATGGATTGATGCATGGATTGATGGATGAATGAATGGATGGTTAAGGGGTTGGATGGATTGATGGATGTATTGGTGGATGGATGGTTAAAGAGATGGATGGTTAAAGAGATGGATGGTTGGATTAATGAATAAATGGATAAATTGATAGATGGATAAATTGAAGAATGAGTGGATTGATTGCGAGATGGATGGATTGAGGGATGAATGAATAAATGGATTGATGGATTGATTTATGCATTAATGGTTAAAGGAAATGATGCTGGACTGATCTCTCTCTCTCTCTCTGTCTGTCTCTCTGTCTGTCTGTCTGTCTCTCTCTCCCCTCTATGATTTTGTCTCTGCTTTCGGCCACCATATTCTTATCCAGCGCCTTTCTATTCCTTTGGCCTGACAGACAAACCTTCAGAGTGGCTTTCTTCATTCCTGTCATAGCCCACAATTTACTCTCCGTCTTTAACTCCTCAAAGTTTGCATGGGTTCCTGCCCTTGTGGTGTCCCTCAGAGCTCTGTGTTTGGGCCACTGCTTTACATTACTTGCACATCAGGTATTGATGTCCTATTGATCTCCTATAATATTCTTTTGCCTGTTATATTTTCATGACGCACAGGCCTGTGCTCACTGCTCCTCCTCAGACTGTGATGTGGACGCTGTTGCTCGGATGTGGTGAGCAATGGTTTGGCTGGCATCTAACCGCCTACTCCTTAACTCTTCTAAGACCCAATTTATCTGGCTAGTGTAGTAGAGTAAGTAGACGGCTGGCGGGCTTAGAGCGGTGCGTGGTCGATGATGTCTTCCCACATAATTTTATCATCTTCCTGGATTCAGTCAGTCCTGAGACTTGGGGATCATTTTCTGGACGAAGAGCTTAATTTCCTCTGCACATAAATCAACTCACCGGTTGTTGCCATTATCAGCCTCGCCTGTTATAGGGGTCTTTTCTCGCTCCTTGTCTTACGACGCTGTAGCCACTCATAGAGTCATGATGAGTCATGTCCCTGCTTTAGTTGTGAGCAGATTGGTCCACTGTTGCTCGATATCCATCTTCGTTTGCCTCTTGCTCTTATATATCACTCGTCTTATTGGGTGCATCACGAAGCGTGCTTATAATTATGCGTGACACGCTGTACTGACTTCCAGTCACACAGCTTATAATAGGATGGATGTAGGTCCTAGGTATTGGTGCGGTGGTGGTGACTTTTTTGTAGTGCCCCGACATGCCTTGGTCTCAGATACAACGAGCCGGCCAGCCTTTTCTGTTTCCTGCTCTAGTAGGCCTACCTCGAGCAGCTAGAAACAATAGGAATATATTTTTCAACTTTTTGCAAGTTGCCGGGTTGAGGTTGGGAGCATCGTTGGGTAGGTTTCTTGAAGGGACGTTATATAAATTGAAATGAGTGAATAGTGGGTGAGTGAGTATATGAACGATTGGATGGATGAATAGATTGATGGATGGTTAGATGGCTAGATAGATGGATGGATGGATGGGTGGGTGGGTGGATGGATGAATGGATGGATGGATGACTCTGATACAAGGGAGGGATAGATAGATGGGGCCCTGAATTGTTTGCATTGTAAT